>CM020180.1:3325170-3339702 GCA_009805545.1 Oryza longistaminata | reverse complement strand
TACTCCCTCCGTTCCTAAAAAAAAGACAAACCCTGATTTCCGTGCCCAACATTTGACCGTCCGTCTTATTTGAAAAATTTATGAAAAAAATTAAAAAGACAAGTCACGCACAAAGTATTAATCATGTTTTTATCATCTAACAACAACAAAAATACAATTATAAAAAAATTTCATATAAGACGGACAGTCAAAGTTGGACACGGAAACTCAGGGTTTGCCCTTTTTTTTTTGAGACGGAGAGGAGTATGCTCCGAGCAGTGCGTTGTTAACCAAACAATATACTTGGTAAACCGAGCACACGAATTTTACATTATTTTTTTAACTGTAGCAATGCATCATAGATCAAAGGTGAATAGTAGTGCCTCAGTCATTAATAGTATTTGACGTTGGGAGTTTAAGCTTAATGACTGGAAGAATATTCGGCTAGTTAAACAAAAATTGCATCCGTTGGCTATTTTAAAAAAAATTAAGATACATAGTTTTCTTCATTTGTGTTATACGTTTTCAAACTCGTAAGTATATATAGGTTGTTTTAAAATACCAGATACATTCATTTTAAGTTATAAAAATTAAAAGCAAATTTAATTAAATATGTGATGTGACGTCCCTTCAAAATCTCTTATACTATGGGACGGGGGAGTTGCAATTTTCTAGTTTTATGTTTCCGTGTTTAATCTTCATTTAAGTGAACTCACACAGGCCTGGAACATGATGCAATTAACGACAGTTTTTTTTTTTTTTTTGCCTCGTTAGACTTGAGGCATGGACTAGCCAAAAGGCTCACGGATCACGGACTCAGGTTGCTTGACATCCACAACCCAGGAGGTTTGGCAGCCAGGTCCTCTCTCTTTCTCTCTCAACCTTTTCGGTTGCCATCAGATCATCCGTACTTCCCCCCCACAGGCACAGGCACACTGCAAATGCCTGCCCCCCTGCAGACGACGTACCAGTACCACTGTGGCACTGTCCCAATTATTGCAATCGATGCCAACGGCCGAGTCGAAGGCATGGCATCACATTGGCATATGCACCCCCCTACTCCTACTCCACCATGCAACTCTCGTCTCTCAAGGCGCGGAATGGCCGGCCAAGGAGGAGAGCTGGCAGATCAGATCCACCGCATGGTGCATGCCGCTTCTGCTTCGCCATGTCGTTTGGTGGAGTAGTAAAGAGAAAGATACGCTTTCACTTTCTGTGATGAGAAGGGGAGGGGGGCTCATCAGGGCCCAGGTATTGTAGGGGGGGGAGGAGAGATGAACAGTCTGCGTGATGGCAGACGACCAGATACTATCGCTGGCTTGCTGCTGTTGCTGCCGCTGCTTTGCTGTTGCCCGGACTGATGCGTGGTTGTTTCAGATGGCTTGTTGCGAGGAGGGTAAAATTGCGAGTAACCAACAGTGGCCGTTTGGGGAGACGGGGAAAGGTTTGTAAAAAAAAGGCTCGTGCGCTACGCCTGCTGCTACAGGCCGAATTTTTAGCCAGTAGGAGCGGTGCGGCGGGCACAGGCATGCGATCGATGCGATGCACAGGAGGAGCAGCAGCGCATGGTTCGTCCTGCTCCTGTTCCAACTGCGACATGCGTAGGCAGTGATAGACTAGGAGTATTACATACTGTGTTTACTCTTCTCAGTTTTTTTACAAAGAAAAAAAAACTTCCTCTAGGGATCTTCTGCGCTGGTAAACTCCAAAGAAACAGGCACACAAATACTCCATACGGCACCGGGAATCCCAGGAACCGCCGTCACGCGCACACGACGGTCTGGCACATTTCATAAAGTGGAGTGAGTGCACATTTCATAAAAATACAGGCTACTAGTAGCTAACAGTTGCTTAATTGTTTCCATGACAAAAGCTATACACGAAGGCGGTCGCGGAACCAACAGCATCACGTCCTGACAGCGAACTCGTTTCCTAGTAAATCAATACCCACTATATACTTTATCGGCAGCGGGACATCTGCAACCTGTGGTCCTCCAGTGCTTGGAGTGGCATCTAGCTACCGGGACCTGCGTGGCACGTTTCCTGGCGCGCCATGAACCATGCCGGCCACACCAAACACGCACGGGATGATATATAAACAACTGGGCCGACAACACACACGCTCTTCCTCTCTGCTCTCTCTCTCTCTCTAATTTTTCTTGCACGATAAGTATAAAACGGACGGTAACTTGTGGGCCCATGTGAGCATGCGACGGGCTGATCGAATCACGCGCATCAAAGCACGGACCGACGACCGACAACAACGTCAAGGGGGCACGGCGAGAGACGACAGCTAGCCCTAGCAGCCACTACCGGATAATGGGTTGGAATCTGGGTGCCGGCCGGCACAGGCAGGCAGGCAGGCGGGCGTCTCCGGTCATCACCCGGTAGTGATGGAGGGGATAGATGAGGTATGGGTTCAGGGTCAAAAGCCGCATTGAGATCGAGAAGACAGATGCACGCTTGCTCATGGCCCGGGCACCGATAAAAATCCATAAGAACCCCCGCTCGCTGATGGAGTGTTAGGCTAGTTGCCACGGCTACTGCGGGCTGCCGGGCCCACGCAGTGCGCGTTCCGACCCAGCGCGCGCGTCAGGAGAGCCCACCATGTAGTAAGTATGGTTTTTGGTGGCGTGTGGACCGCTGCCTCTGCGCTGGCGTGGGTTGAGGGGGGCGTCCCGGGAGCGCCGGCCCCCGCGACTTTTTTCGGTGCGCAGGCAGCTAGCCACCCGTGGATGCATCCCACGATACAAAATTTTTCACTCACCCCTCACCCGTTTTGCCGTTTCCACAAATTACGTTTAGTGCTTTCGGCGTTATCGGTTAATCGTTCAACCAATTAGGGCCTTGTTCGGTTTACATTCTCCATGAGAGAGGGATTGGGATGGGATGTTTATTCCGAAAATGGCTCAAGTTCGGGCAAAAAAAACCGCGCGGGGGGAGCCTGAAAAAAAATTGTTTTTCTCTCTCTCTCTCTCTCTCTCTCTCTCTCTCTCTCTCTCTCTCTCTCTCTCTCTCTCTCTCTCTCTCTCTCTCTCTCTCTCTCTCTCTCTCTCTCTCTCTCTCTCTCTCTCTCTCTCTCTCTCTCTCTCTCTCTCTCTCTCTCTCTCTCTCTCTCTCTCTCTCTCTCTCTCTCTCTCTCTCTCTCTCTCTCTCTCTCTCTCTCTCTCTCTCTCTCTCTCTCTCTCTCTCTCTCTCTCTCTCTCTCTCTCTCTCTCTCTCTCTCTCTCTCTCTCTCTCTCTCTCTCTCTCTCTCTCTCTCTCTCTCTCTCTCTCTCTCTCTCTCTCTCTCTCTCTCTCTCTCTCTCTCTCTCTCTCTCTCTCTCTCTCTCTCTCTCTCTCTCTCTCTCTCTCTCTCTCTCTCTCTCTCTCTCTCTCTCTCTCTCTCTCTCTCTCTCTCTCTCTCTCTCTCTCTCTCTCTCTCTCTCTCTCTCTCTCTCTCTCTCTCTCTCTCTCTAATTTCTTGCACGATAGTATAAAAACGGACGGTAACTTGTGGGGGCCATGTGAGCATGCGACGGGCTGAATCAGCGCTGCATCAAAGACGACGACGACGACAACAACGTCAAGGGGGGGCACGGCGAGCGACGACAGCTAGCCTAGCAGCACTACCGGATAATGGAGTTGGAATCTGGGTGCCGGCCGGCACAGGCAGGCAGGCAGGCGTGCGTCTCCGGTCATCACCCGTAGTGATGGATGGAGTAGATGATGGTCAGGGTCAAAAGCCGCATTGAGAACGAGAGACAGATGCACGCTTGCTCATGGCGCGGGCACGATAAAAATCATAAGAACCCCCGCTCCGCTGATGAGTGTTAGGCTAGCTGCACGGCCTGCCGGCTGCCGCCCCACGCAGTGCGCGTCGACCAGCGCGCGCGTCAGGAAAGCCACCATGTAGTAGTATGGGTTTTGGTGGCGTGTGCGCCGTGCCGTGCGCTGCGTGGTGGGGTGGGGCGTCGAGCCGCGCGCGCGACTTTTTGGTGGCGCAGGCAGCTACCACCCCGTGATCATCCACGATCAAAATTTTTCACTCACCCTCACCCGTGCCGTTCCACAAATAGTAGTGCTCGGGTATCGGTATGTTCACAATTAGGCCTTGTTCGGTTAATTCCCATGAGAGAGGGATTGGATGGGATTTATTCCGAAAATGCTTCAAGTCGGGCAACCGGCGCGGGGGGAGCCTGATCGGACGCTCCCCCGCGCGCCCCTCACCCACGTGTGCATCTGTTGACCCCACTCACTTTTCTCTCCTTTTTTTCCACAAAAGATGTTTCACTTAGTGTACTTACAATATTTCACTATTTATAGATATAATGTTATAGTTAATTAAAATACTCTTTTACAACAAAAAAACTCATATATTTTGGAAACTCTCATTTAAGGGAATTTGGTTTATTTTGGTTCCACAAAAAATGTTTCACCTAGTGTACTGACAATGTTTCACTATGTATAGATCTAATGTTGCAGTGAACGAAATATTTCATTGTAACAAAAAACCCACATATTTTAGAAACCCCCTATAAAGGGAATTTGGTTTATTTTTTGTTCCACCGAAAAATGTTTCACCTAGTATACTCACAATGTTTCACTATGTATAGATCTAATATTGCAGTGAACTGAAACACTCTTTCGCTATTTGCTGAAACATTGTTTTTATATAAGGTGAAACAACACCCGATTTAAACGAGTGAAACATTTTTGATCTACTTAGTGAAACAATTCCGATATATCTTGTGGAACACCGTGCAACATTTTTCAATGGTAAGCTAATATTTTTTTCGTCGGAATATATCCATGTGTGGTCTTGTTTTGAAGATTTAATTGTATCGAATTTAATGGTGCAATCGGATCATGATTTGGATAAGTAATTTAAGAGAAAAATCGGTTTAAAGTAGTTTTGCACGTAAATCGGGCACTGACGTCAACGCCCGATTTTAACGTCCGATTTATTCCCCACCTCAATCCCTCCAAACCGAACAAGCCCTTACAGTGAAATCTGATTCGGATTTTACAAAATCTGGACTATTTAGACCTGATCAAAACACAAACCCCAAATTCCAATCTAATCTAGGGTTCTTCAGTTGTATCTGTAGCGCCTAGTTACAAAACCACTCGAATTTTCAAGTTAAATTTAAAAAAACCAAACTAAAATTTAATTTTTAACAAAATTTATCCAAAATTCATTGGTTTTATTGGTTTACAACAGATCCCGTGGAATCCGATGAAACCACTCGTGAGCGGATTCTAATCCAATATAGGGATTGTGAATCCTATGTATAGTCCAGTTATTTAGTATTACTCCAATATTGGCTACTCTCTTTATTTTAAAATAGGCTAATTTTTCATGCATCTCACACATATCTCTACTATTATAAAAATTGAAGATGTTTTTATCGGTACTTTGGTACGTCATTCGTGTATGAGTCGGTTTTTAAGCTCGTCTGATTTTGGAAATACAAATTCGTATTTAAGTTGGGTATTAAATTCATTTGCTTTTGAAAATAGAAATACGGAAAGAGTCGTATAAGATATCTAATCTCGCGTGCTAATTTGATCGAGATGATCGGACTCCTAATTGCAGCTCATGATTTTCTAGAAAAATATATATCGTATAACAATAATAACATTAAAATAACATTCACCTGTTATAACGCACGGACATTTTTTCTAGTCAATACAAATCTAAAAGACTAAAACAATCGTACTTTATCAAATCACACAATAACTATTTCTTTCATTTATCTCTGACTTTTAAAAAATCTGATTAAATGATTGCTAAAGAAAATAGATTTATTTGACAAACAAACGGGAAGCGAAAAAAATAATCATATTCTCAAATGGAGGAAGTATGCAGCAGGGAGCTAGGTGACAGGTCAACTGTAGACTTAATAGTGGAATACTAACACTTATCGGTATAGTTAAGTAAAAGGGACATGATGAAAAGATTTGGCCCAGGAGGCACGAATTGCCCATAAGGGCCTTGAAGTGGTCATTGCAACGATCGACTTGATTCTCTCTCAATCTCTGTTCATGCGATCAATTCGATGGTTGCTGCAAACCGATTAGGATTGACGATCATGAGAACGATGCGATCGCCTCTCTCTAATTTGAATAATTCGGTGGACAACTTGGATGAGACGTCAAGTCACTAATCCTCATCTCATCACTCGATAAGACGATTTGTTGTAGTCAATCGATCGTGATGACTATTATCGGCTAGCTACTCCCTCCAAACTCAACCGTACCTCTCGGTCGACGACGCAAGTGTCGGTCGTGTCCATGTCACAAAGTAATTAAGCAACTTGGCTGCCAGGTTTTTTGTATGCACTTTGTCAGGCCTATATTATTGTTCAGAGTCATACAAAACAATGAGAGCTCATCCCATCGATGTCATCTACGGATCGACAAAGACGGATGCGATGCCAGTGCCGTGTCTCAACCTCCGTGGTTTCTTTGTCACTTTCGCGCCATACTTATGTCCTGGCCTACGGATTGATGACTAAGATGTAGCTTTAAGTACCCACGTCCAGTGTATAGGGTGAAACTGACCATTATTTGTGTAGTGTATTTATTTTTAAAGAAAATGTTGTGTAATTATTAGTCTAACATAACATTCAGACAACGAAAGTTACCTGAGCATACAAACACTTGAGAGTGCCCCAAATGCATATATAATGTCTCCTTTTTTGCGGGGAATGTATTATGTATAATGTCCTTAACTATGTGCGTATTTATAGTGTGCTATACAGACAAGGTGAAAATTTGCTTAGGACTTTACATTATCATGACCGTCATATGAATACAGAGTGAGCGTGTCACACAGATTATGCTGACAATAATAAAAAATTGTGTGTGACAAGATAATGATTTAGCCGTGGCTTATGTAGATTGATTGGAGAGAAACGCCCGTAGAAAATATTCTCCTCAAGTGAACCAGCCTATCCTTTAATAGACAGGGGACTTACGTGTTGATTGGATATAGAGATACCTTTGGTCGTGAATTCTAATGTGGCAGATCCATAACTCTCTATCTGCATGGCCAAATAAATAATTCAGGTCGCACACTCCCATAATCCACCTTCTTTTCTTTCGTAAAATTAATTTCAACTATTTTTATTATTTGTATCACAATAGTTCAGAGTTGAAAAGAAGTATCTGAATGACATGTCTTATTTTAGAATAACCCATGTTTGTAGCAATGAAATACCACAACCTACCCGATATGATATACGATACACTCAGAGCTGTATAGATGCAAACTACAACTAAACTATGTTATTTTCGTCATGTATATCTCGATATACCTCAAGTTGGGCAACTCGTAGGGATTTTCTAATTCTATAAAATTAAAGCACTCATGCTCATGCCCCGGGGCCTCCCCCTGCCACGTTGCCATCACGTTAAGCAGAAAAAGGACGGCATTAATCACCAGTATACAGTATCAAGACGCGAATAATCACAGACGGAAAAGTATACTTCCACATCAACATGGGGAGATATATATATATATAGACACACACTCTCGATCCCCTAACGCTACTAATGAAATCGATGAATATATAGCTCGTCGTTCCACCACCTTTGATTGCATATCAACCATGTTGACGTGTGATCGACAAGCTCCGACAGGCACACGCATGGACCACCTTTTGCACGTCCACCCGGGATTGGACGCATTCCGGTTTCTCTGCACCGCACACGGTGGATTTTGCGTGGTTTTCGCAGCTTTCCATCGTGTGTTTAAAGACTTTGGGGGCACGCACCAAGTCACTAGCTGGAGTACTCCTCTACTAGCTCGGTCATCTCGATCAAAGGCGGAAGGGTGACGTGCCTAGTCAATCACACTTAATCAAGTCATTCACACCTACAGATAAATGCATGCTTATGTGTCTTATTACTAGTACTATAGTAGCTTTTTGGTTTGGTTGATAAGAGAGGTTTAGTAGGTGTAGCTGAGTTGTAGTTTGTCAGACCCGTCGACATTAGTATGCGGGAAGGGATCGATTGGTGAAAGTGAAAACAATATAATTGTCGTATCGTTTTCGGGCTTAACTGGCTGCTAGTGCAAGTCGCTGTATTTCGTTTTTATTGTGGTAGCTGTCATAATTGTAGCTGAAAGGGCTTGTTGATCAATAAAAAAAGGTGTACATAGGCATGCCACGGGTATTTTTTCCATTGTGCTTCCTTTTCTTGCGGTCATAGTGTTGCGAATTCAACAATGACTGTGAAATGTATTGCCGTATCGTGATATTATAAGGTGTACAAATGCAAGAAAGAGAAGGATGGTGAAAGTAAAAAAAAATCATTCTTTTAGGAGGACAGAAAACATGTAAATCATGTCCACATGTTTTGTAGAATAGTTCACCCAATAGCGGAATATATATTTTAAAAGAGCATTATTTCTTTCTTTTTTTTTTGTCTAGAACACCTATCTTGTAAAGAAAGTGAAACGCGACAAGGATTTGATCAAATTTGAGGCATCTCGGGATTTGTTACTCGTCCATATAATATATCAAACTAAAACATGAAGTTGCGAATCGTAGAGCACAAGAGCACCACAATAAGGAATGACGAATCCTTAAATTTTCTATATAGATTTTTTAATGAAAATTTGAGTAATTGTTATAATGAACCTTTTTAGTATATTTTGAACTAGCATGGTGGCCCGCGCAGATTGCGCGGCTAGCATCATTATATTTTCTCTCATATAATAGTATATATGTTTTCTCATTATATTATTCAAATATATTAAAATGACAACATAATTTTAAATTTTGCAATAACTTTACAAAACTACTAATGTGTAATATTCATATTATATTTTAGATATGTGTTAGTTATTAATTATTTTTAATATTAAATTTTAGTTATTTGTAAATTATATTCCTATATGGACTCTCGACTCGTCTTTCAATATTTCTTTTTTTTAATTTCGAATTTTCATTATCTGTAAATTGTATTTCTATATAGACTCTAGGCTCTTCTTCCAATGTTATTTATTTTTAATTCTGAATTTTTATTATTTCTAATTGTATTTCTATGTGAACTCTAAACTCATCTTTCAATATTCATTAATTTTTAATTTCGATTTCACCTACTTCTAAATTGTATTTCTATATTAACTTTAGACTCTTCTTCCCATGTTTCTTTTAATTTCGAATTTTAGTTATTTGTAAATTGTATTTTTATACGAATTCTAAACTCTACTTTTAATTTTATTACATTTATTCAGAATTTTAGTTAGTTTTAAATTCCTATATGGACTCTATACTCTACTTCTAATATTCCTTATTTTTAATTCCGAATTTCAGTTATTTCCTAATTATATTTCTATATGGACTCTATACTCTACTTCTAATATTCCTTATTTTTAATTCCGAATTTCTATTATTTCCTAATTGTATTTCTATATGGACTCCATACTCTACTTCTAATATTCCTTATTTTTAATTCCGAATTTCAGTTATTTCCTAATTATATTTCTATATGGACTCTATACTCTACTTCTAATATTCCTTATTTTTAATTCCGAATTTCTATTATTTCCTAATTGTATTTCTATATGGACTCCATACTCTACTTCTAATATTCCTTATTTTTAATTCCGAATTTCTATTATTTCCTAATTGTATTTCTATATGGACTCTATACTCTACTTCTAATATTCTTTATTTTCAATTCCGAATTTCAGTTATTTCCTAATTGTATTTCTATATGGACTCTATACTCTACTTCTAATATTCTTTATTTTCAATTCCGAATTTCAGTTATTTCCTAATTGTATTTCTATATGGACTCTATACTCTACTTCTAATATTCTTTATTTTCAATTCCGAATTTCAGTTATTTCCTAATTGTATTTCTATATGGACTCTATACTCTACTTCTAATATTCTTTATTTTCAATTCCGAATTTCAGTTATTTCCTAATTGTATTTCTATATGGACTCTAGTCTTTACTTCTAATATTCCTTATTTTTAATTCCGAATTTCAGTTATTTCCTAATTGTATTTCTATATGGACTCTATACTTTACTTCTAATATTCCTTATTTTTAATTCCGAATTTCAGTTATTTCCTAATTGTATTTCTATATGGACTCTATACTTTGAGTCCCCGTCTTCTAATATTCCTTAATTTTTTTTATATTATCGAATATCAGGCTTATTTATATAAATTTATTTTTTTTAGTTGATTCTTTTAATTTTATTTTTTATTTTTACTGGGCGATTAATATAAAGAAATTTCGAAGGATGTAGAGAGCGAAACGTGAAAAGGCTCTTTTATTATATTAACTTTAAAAGTATAAATAAAATTCTATTGGAATGATCTTCATTGAGTCTTCTGCTTACATAAAAAAAGGATGACCATGCAAAATGCATATGTGAGAATCTTACTGATCTATTCTTTGCCGCACGATACTACTATATTGCAACAATATTCTTGGGACGAAGATAAATAATTCTGATATTTTTCTAAATGAAGAACAACTGGCAAGGGAGGTGTTATAATCTATGCTATAAGGTTATCAGCGAGAAGAGTTTTACACATATCCATTCTCGACTTTTGAAGTGGCTGTGTATTTACGATATTGGCTAAGCCTTATATACTGGATACATATAAGACATAGACCAATATAATATAGCAATAAGCTAAATATGCTATATGTATTTTGTAATTGTCATAGGAAATTCCTTCTATGCGACCGTACGTAGTTTTCCCATATCGACTCAGGTTTTCTAAAGGCTGACTACACTGACTCTTGTCCGTATTCCATGTCTATGACCAGTCACACGTTATTTAAATCCGTTGCTCTGATCCGTTTGATTTGAGAGGTTCTCCTTTTAATATCTTATTACTTAAAGAATATAAAAGATTTTCATGCAAAAATACCAGATATTGTTGCTATTTAGGATGGATGATGAAAAAATACTAGAACTGAACCTATAATAAAGTATTCAAGAAATGGCCTAATCCTTCTACAATACATTCGTGAGTATGAGGCTCGTTTTTAAGTCTCGTTTGCTTTTGGGAAAATTACATCATTCGGAATTGAATCGGTGTTGATCGTTTCCATTTTGGTAATAACAGAAGGAAATCAGAAAAAGAAATCTGATTAAAAAAAGACGTTCACATACATAACGTTGTAAGAAACGATCGGGACTTCCTAACTGTATGCTATATGAAGATTTATCTATAAAAATATATATCAAGCGAAACTCTCACAGGTTGAAATTTCATCTTAACTAAACCATAAATGACAATTAAAGTAAGATTAAAATAGAGTTTCACCCGTTGCATAACCAACAGGCATATTTTTCTAGTAAAATTAATAAATTATATACTAGATTTTATTATAATGAAATATATTGTTTATAAAGTCAACTCTTAAAATATTTGTTTAATTGATGAGCGAATTCGACATAGAAGAGCCATTGGATGACAAATTTGCAATGTATGAAATAACGAAACATGATGCGTATCTAATCAAAAATAGATCAATTGTCAAAAGGCTCAATGGAAATAAAAATATTGTGATAACCATATTTAAGTATAATTCAAAATATCATATTCTGGATATTGTATTACATTTTACTGGTGCTATTTTTAGAAAATCCGTGCGTTTCATCTGAAATATGGCCAATACAGCCAATGACAATAACTTGGTCTGCTCAAAGTCATATTTGGTACTCGTACGTATCTTGTAGGTATTATATTCAAACCTCTTGGCTTGTAAGCAGATTATTGACCCAACCTTAAACTTATTTTCATAATGGAAATATATGAAAACATGTAAATCCGATCGAAAGATCTTATCTTCTCACTTATGCAAGGTCGAAAATCTTATCTGTTTATATTGTACCAATCAGAGCTAGCATAAGTCAATGGTTCAGTTAATAGGATGATGAATCCCCCAATATTCTTTCTCTCTGCATATATAGATAAGATACGGTCAAGAATATGATATATAAGTCACTTATAGTAATTATAGAATTAATATTATAAATTGAAGTTATCTGTATTATTTCCTGCCTTCCTCCATGGTAACCACAAAAAAAAGAATTATATTCCTCCTCCATGGTCCAAAAAAATAAGAATTATAATGAATTCCTCCTCCTTTTTCCTAAAGAAATTTATTATGCTCTTTAGAGCAGAAAAAGGTCACTTTTAGTCAACAGGAGAAGAATACTTTAGTCATGTCACACAACGTGAGTTTCTAAATAAGAAAGCCAATAAATATTTAGGAAGGTAATATCCTTGAAGCAAGAAAGGAAGTAATATTAACTACTAACAAAAACTAAATAATGAGAAATCTAAAACTAGCTAGGCAAGCAATATGAACCAAACACTATCAGCACAATTCGAATATTTAAATTACTCCATTATAGATTTATATTTACTTTCATTTACAGGTGAGACTCATAGGCCGTTGTTATAAGTCTTATTTCACCCACAAGTATATCACCATGTATTATATTTTTTAAAAGGAAATAACTACTGATAAATTAGATCACACGACAACAATAAGTTCATCAACTGTTCTGGAGAATGTGAGAGCGAAACTAATAAACGCCCTGGAAAACGAACACATCACACAGCTGCTGACCACCAGTATTAATAGATAAGTTTTGGCTCTCATGTCGACATCAAAGCCTGACCTAACTTGCTCAATAATTTCGGCGGACATAAATAAGTATGAATTCTTTAGCACTGATCAATTGAGTCGACAGCCGAAATGAAATAAGATCTGTCAGCGTTAACAGCAAATAATACAACACAAAAGCCAAAGTAAACACGACTGATGTGGTAACTATATCATTATATTTCTTTAATCTACCTTATAAAGAGTACAAAGATGGTCATTATAAGTTAAGCGGGTTGATATGATAATCATTTTATTATTTTCTATTTTGAACATAAGCATCAAAAGTGTCAGTCAATCTATTTGATCATCTCCAAAGCCAAAAAGTAGCGTAAGTATGACATATGTGTTCTTCGATTGGCATAATTAAACCTGACTATTATAGTTTATCCAATAATTTACAATACTATCAGACCTGTATTCACAAAAAGAAATTAAACCATGCTGAATATAATCGATCTCAGAAAAGAGTTTAGCTTGAAAGTAACTGGGGCCATCGTGACGGGCACACACGCGTAGTTAGGGACCTGCCGTTTTGGATAAGCCTATCCCAATGGTCCAGTCTGAAATCGGTCAAAGTAAATATAAGCGTACGCAAGTCGAGAATCGAATACACTGCGTCGATTCGAGTACCTACACAACTAAACTAATTATCAAATAAACCGGATACCAGAGATTATACGGATCAGATAACTGCATTGAATATACACAAGAAGTCCAAGAGAATATTATCAGACAACAAATTACAAGCTACCTCGACTAAAAAGAATGTGTATTCTACGACGGCGACTTCGTACTAGGTAGAAGGTTACCTTACCAGAGCCATGGGCCGGGGTAAACCCGGCCCCGGCGGAAGATTAACACAGTTTTAACCGCAAGGGTAAATCCGCTGTAACCGTTGAAAACCCGTACCAAACCGTGCAGAAATTTTATTCAAAAAATTAAATTAATTTGTTTTCATTTATTTTATAAGTTCTAAGGAGGTTAACCGCGGTATGTTGGATATTACCAGTGAACCTGCCCTTACGGTAAGGCTGGGGGGCCGGATAGACAGCGACCGGACATTGCCGGACGGTATATAGAGGTAGAACCCGTCGTTAGTGAACGGGGACACTCTGCCAAGCTAGTAGAGGCGTAAGTTCCAATTGAGAAGCGACGACGGGTCGACGGCAGAGAAACGGCGGGAACCGCTCCGGTTGCCCACGGCACACCAACCGCCACCGCACACGGGCGACGCTTCGTCGAGTACTTCCTTCCTCCCGAGCGTCAGTCAGGCCGCTGCTTACTATACCACCGGAGTTACGTGGTGGTGGCGGATCGACGGTGCGTCACGTCGCTAATCGACGACGTTCAGGGCGATCACCTGGGACGCGGATCACCCTCGACTGCCGGCCGACGGCTGGCTATCCGCCGTCGTGCGTACTGTCGTCGAACCGGAGCCAGACGAGATATAGGGATTATATCAGTGTCGTTCGATCGCCCTCCGGAGCAGCTGATCCAAAGCTACATAGAGCTAAGCCGTCATGCCCTTTAATTTGGGCTATATGAAGACTAAATAATTATGATATACATTTGAAATTAGCGTTGTGTAGACATAGTAAGTGTAAGTGTGTTCTTCGTCCCCGCCCTATTTGGTGTAGGCGTAGGCATTGATTGATCTACCCATTGGCATTGGCTCTATTAGACTGATGTTGTAATTTGAGCATTGCTATACTTCGAAGTGGGCCTTTCATATTTGAATATGGGCCACCAAAAATCGGGGCCCTATCGGGAGTGACTAGATATTGGCACGTATGGCGCTGACGAACGGCCTGGTTTAAGTTGTGTAGGTGCATGTATAGACACCGACCCCGCTCTGATCCGACTGCTCCTCAATCCCACCGAGCCATTGGCCGTGCGTAGTCGCCACCATA
>CM020180.1:3308135-3325145 GCA_009805545.1 Oryza longistaminata | reverse complement strand
TAGATAAAAAAAAGGGAGCAAAAGAATTTCGAAAAGTCAGAAAACATGGTGGGTTGCGACTGGATGGGATTGGGTATGCCCCTTACCGACGGACCTCCGGCCTCGCACCTCTCGGATCTCCACTCACGCCATGCCCTGAGAGCAAACGCACGAGGAGGACACATCACATCCGTGTCGACTCGTCGTTGGCGCTCCTCTCTCGGTGAATGCCGATCCGAAAATATTAGATCTGCGATGAGGAATAGCGAGACTTGTGTGTCTTGCTGTATTCCGCAGCTAATATAAATAGAGATAGTACTACGTAAATAATTTACTGATGAGAGGACGAGCAGGATGGTGTTTCATGGGCTATCGGTTGGTGCTTATCTAGGAGTAAAAAATTACTACACATAGTTAAAGAAGTTAAGCTGCTGTCAATGTGAGTAAAAGGAACTTTTATTCGTTTTATAGATTGGTTTGAACGTTTTTAATTTTACGCGAAAAAACAAAAATTAATGAAACAAAAGAAAAATAAGGGATAAAAGAGAAATTAAGCATGAGCAAAAAAAAAGTTTCGCATAGTTAATAAATAACCTTCAATATGCTAAGGACATCGTTTAATTATAGTTGTTGTAATCACAGTATAGTTAAATTTAACTGACTAAAGTATATATGGTGGGCTAGTGTAGTAGTAATTAAAATTTAACTCGTGATCAAATGCGTGGAGCGGGAGGGAGGGGCGGTGGGTGAGCAGTGGGTGTGCGTTCACGTGTCAGGAGCCGTTTATCGTAGCACTGTAAGGTGCTGAGTGTTGTCGCGTGTGTGGTGTCTATTATTATTTATCTATTCTTGTATGTGGTTATTCTATTAATTTAGTATATTATATATAGGACGGTGTTGTTGTATCCCGGGAGTACACTCCCTGTTAGTGGATCACCATAGAATCAGATTTACGGATTGAAAAAACAAATAATTAATACTTATGTAACAATGCGATGCATGCATGCAGCCTACTAACTAAAATTTGACTGTGCATGCAAATTGAGTGTAGGCTATGCAGTCGTGCTTTTTATTCTTCAAATAATTCGTATGTCGCTGATCCAAGTGACAAGAACTATGTCTTTTTGTGGGATCCGTAATACTGTTTTTTTTTGTAGTACTAGTAATAGTAGTAGTACAATTTGTTGCTGGGAGTGCTTTTTTTGGTTTTATATCCATAGTATGTACTGATTTCTTTATGTATGGTATACTTTTAAGTTAGTCAGTATGCATCTTTTAATGGGGCTATATACTTTTGAAGTTTAATAGGGTATGTACTTTTCTAAATTAGTAGGAACAGTATATACATTGTTAAGTTATAGCGTTATCCTTCTTATATTAATAAAACAGTATATCCCTTTTTTATAGTAGCGATATGTACGCTTTTATTATTGAAAGGCTAATACATTTATATTTTTTAGTTAGTATCGGTATATATTCTTTTGAAATTATTAGAACACTATATCTTTTTTAAGTCAGCGATTATTTCTTTTAAGTTAGTATCGTTTGCTCTTTTTCTTTCTTAAGGTAGTGGCGAGTTTATTACTTATTGTAATTAGTAGGCAGGAATGCATTTTTAAGTACATGCTATTTTATAGGTAGTATGCTATAAGATATATTATATGTTACTGACTATATATTTATATATACTACTGATTTATTTATTGTACTAGGTATATAAATATTATGAGATATTTACAGAGGCATAGTCGTCTATGCTTTAAGATGCCGGAACAGCTGTATGAGTGGAATATTGACGATTAGCTCTGCAAGTCCTACAGTTTACGAAATTATGGAGCGATCATTCTATCTCAAAATGCAGGTATGTAACGAAACCAATTTATGAAGCGTGCTTATCTAAGACCCAGAGATACATCTACGGCAGCCTTATCCCTTCACCGTTTTCATGTTATACCGATTCGTCTAAACGATACTTCTTCGAGACGCTCACAATGCCGCTTGTGTTTTGTTGTTTGTTAGCGAGATACACATTTTACCCATTCGACCTTCTATTATTCACCCAATGTGCCCACTAATACCGTTTCCAAAGCTGTTGTGTCGGGGACGCCTCTGTGTGTGTGTGGTGGGTTGGCTAGCGTGTGTGTGTTGGGGTGTGATGTGTGTGTATGCTCTGCTCTCGTGTTGCACCATCTTTCGCAGCAACACCCGTGACGCGCGGTAGCGCGAGTGTGCGTCTCCTCTCGGCACCCTGCATTACCCCCACACCGTAGCCGTCTCTCTCCCCCTCCCGTCGCTCTCCTCGGGCGCGCGGGTGCGGTCTCGCGGCGCCGTGCGCGCTGCCAGGCCCCCCCGTCCGCGTCGCGCCTGCACATCCGACCTCTTGCGCGTCTCCAACTGTAGCATCAATGCGTGGATGAGGTGATGCGTTGTGAGTTATGATGGCTCATCGACTCTGCTGATGAGAGGTCGCTGTGCTACGACGTAGTAAAGCCCAAAGTGCTTTGCAGTGACGCGTGGGGGACGATGCGTGTGTCTGTTGTGGATGGAGATTGGTTGCCCCGTGAGTAATGCCCGCCCGCGGCCGCCGCGCGAATTTCGCGTTTATCAAGCAAAGCCGCGTATGATCTTTGCACTTTGTGGGAATTTGGGTCATTAGGACGGGAAACTTTTAAGCAGTTAGACTTCTAATTCAGAAGTCCCTAAGCAAGCCGGGCATTAATATCTCTGAAGAATCTTAGAACTACCAGAGAACGAAGGGAGATGATCGATTAATTTGCTCCGCTAGACAGAAGTCGCTTTTGTGAGAGCCTTCGGCTGCACGGATAGTGCATATAGTAATGCGCTTGCTCCTCCTTTTATGTCCGAGTGGGTTCGACCTCGCGGGCAAAGCCCGGTCGAGGCAGTGCGCTTGGTACGTGACGAGCTCTTTTGCGGAGTGCAACCGGATCCTCGGGTACGAGATCTAATGACTGCGTCCGACTGTGTGACATGGCGGCAGCGTAGTACGTTAACGTGCATCGCAGCTTGCTTGCAAGGTCGCGTGCGCTATGCTGGGGCGTACGGCTAGTCCTGAGTTCCGCAATGATCCTGATGTTTGGCAATCCGGTGAAAGAGTAGTCTTTAAGCGAGATAGACGTCCGATCATTGCGCAATCTCACCACACTGCTACGCACGTACACAAACTTTAACACCCGGGGCAGGTTCGCTGCGCTAGCCGCATGCGAGAATCTTCCTGGTAATGTTATGGTTTGACGTCGTCAGCCACGTCGTGCCGGGCTTCCCTTATAAGTTGATGCTTCGCTTTAGGGGACATCCGAACGTGGATTGGAGGAGTCACGTACTCCGACCGAACGTCGGCCGCACGTCCACGGACCGTCGAGCCGGCCCGCCCCGGGAAGGGACTGGGCTATGAGTGGAATCCGGACCGTCGTGCGAATTCGCCTTTATTTAATGCTATAGTACTGCTGTACCCAACGTAAGTAGCTCCCAGTGCATTGCAATTGCATGGGACACGCAATTAAGAATTATTGAGCAAGCTAACCGTGTCAACGTACGAGGCCGCGGTGAATCCCACCCTGAAACCTGTATTACTGTGCCTCGGGCCTGCCTGCCTGGCCGTTGCATCAGCTGACATGCAGCAAAAACACACAGTAATATGTCAGCCGTTAGCTCCAATAGGGCGTTAGGCGTTACATTTAAGTACCGCTCCCAATTTCTTAGGAAGATACATCGGGATATCGTCCTGATATAAAAAAATAGAAATTAATCGTTCGCCTATCACAACCTCACGTTAAAGCATAGCGACCTAGTCACTACATGCCCACACGCGCAATGTTCGACTATGTCCGCACGATTGGTTGGAATAGGTGAACGTATATCATTGTATTGTCCTAGCGTCTGTGATATTAGTTACGTCTCGACCTGAGTTAGCTTGATACTGAATATTATATAATATACTACGAGTGTAATTAGTTTTCGTCTTACTTTTCTTTTTCTTTTTGAACTCTTTTTTACATCCTTTTTATGAAATTGTAGTCTAATATTGACTCTGGTTGTAGGGATGAGTGTGCTTTGTGAGCTATCAGTTAGTGGATTTGTATAAGTCAATAGAAGTATCAATTTTTTTCATATAATTATAGTAATCTAGCAATATGTGACTTATTTTGATAAATACCAACATTTACACCGAAGGAGTCTATCAGTCAACATGACTTAATGATGCAGGACAACATAAGTCGAGATATATAACATGACGAATTAATAACCAATGCATAAAACCATTTTACATTTAAGTTATGTAAGGCCCTTTGTCGCAACATCATAATTAAACTTTTGTACTGCTTGGCGAGACATCAGGTTACCTCAATTTATATTGAAACTTTTTGTTTCTCATGAATGAGTGAAAACACTATGCAATTTGTGGTATTCAGTTTTCTTTACTAGTTAAATATATATGTGTTGTTTTCCTTCAGAAGCTATTATATGATAGCAGATTTCTTTGCATTTGTAAATATGATTTGTAATAATCAAATACTTTCACTACAATATCGTGGCTCGATGAATCCCGCTATAGATTTTAGTTTGTTGATGAAAAATGAGTATTTTAAAGATATCATATCGTCAAGTTTTAGGACTGTTTAAACTTTAATTTTACGAAAGGAATAAAGTAAGTGCATTTGGTACTCAGTGGCAAGGTTTGTTGCTTACACTGCCATTGCGGACTATGTAAGTAATATAGTATTTAGGCAATTTGAAAGCAGAAAATCAGAGAAAAAGAAATCCATCTAGTGGGATATAGACCAGCGAATCAATCTTTAGGTAACTTAGCATGACGAGGAGCAGAAGGGCTAGTCGTCGCTATTTCTTCCCTAGTTCGGATCGCTATCACGACAACGACAGCTTTTTGACTCCATCCTGGATATTGCTGATAAGCAATAATGGATGGGCTGGATTACTTAGCGAATGTTTTCCTCTGGGCCGTTTCTTCATTCAATGCTAGCCCGATAGCCATGGTAATTAAATCACTTTTAGCTATTTGCTTCCTAAGCTCTAAAGCAATTGTGTGCTTCATTATTGTTTCAAGCGCTGACTATGTGTGACCGCCAATCGCTTCATGCAAGTCGCTGGCGTGTGTTAAGTACATTCACGAGTTAAAGTCCGAGGGTCGCCTACGTCCCGCTGGATGGGAAGTCTGAAGGTCAGGGCGACGAGCCTCGATCGATCGATCTGCTGTCGCGGCCACGCCCAGTAAATTGAATTTACTTCCGTTGTATCCATCGGTTATCGACGTCACCAGAGATTTCGATCCACAACGGTTTACCCGACAGTATAGAAGCCGGCCGATCCTGGCCTAGAGTGATCACCGCCTGACGCAAAAAAATTGAAAGACACCGACCCACATTCACGGATTACCCCCTCATCTGTACCGTAGTACGTTTTATCTGGCGGGCGAGCTCGTTCCATCCAAGGACTGTCATGTCAGTGCATATCCAGGATAAAACTTGATCGTAATTATAAGCAGCTATGCTGACACGCTTGTCTAATGTGTTAAGTGAGCATTAGAGAGATGGTTAAATGGAGTTAGTTTACGTACTCATATAGACTGTAGACTGTTCGTGCCCCGTCGTCGCAGTTCGCATTACTGTGTCGTATCGGTAACCATTATCCTAGGTCGAATCGTGCGCAGCGCGCAAAATGCATTGCCACGAATTTGCGAGTTTAATGGCAACAGCATGTTCAGCGGCCGGTTGCCCGGGTAGTGAGATGCTCATACTATTTCCTTACGGTGGGACGTGCGGTAGTAGTATTTAGTAAGCTAGTAAGTTATACATAAGCCCATAGCCCCATTGAACTTCCCACGATCACGAGTCAAACGTACCGGACTTACTTCCAGTGGAACCAGGCTCAACGTGTGCCGTGTGGAGTCGACCGTACGATATTATAGTTTCGGCGCGCGTCGATGCAGAGGAGCTACGAGCCACGGGTTGGGAGGCTTAGCACAGTCCGGGCGTTCATGTGGTATACAATGACCATCACCTCTATGGCAGCGGGCACTTTGTGCATCAGTTCCAGCGTTTCAGGAGACCTAGGGCTCCTCGCATGGTGTGTTGTGAGTCTTCGCGACGCTATATTCATGCGATGCGCGCAGTTAATGACGGGTTGTACGCCCTGTGAAACCTGTACGTAACGTACGGATATGCATAGGGCATGCTCCTGCCGTGTCCCAATATGGTTCGGTTTGTAGCACGCATCGCGCGAACGCTAAGAGCGTTTTTTAAGTTACGTTTGGTCTTGCGAATCTTGCATTTTCTGCTCAGCGCTTTCTCTGTATTTTACTCGCTGCTGACTTTGATATCGTTCTATTTGATTTCCATAATATCTTAAATAATTTTTAAGTTTAAAATGACGAGCTTCCTTTCTATATAACGTATTTTTCTCTAAAATGGTCCATATTCATTTTTCATTATATATCGCTCATGACACCTAATGGTCTTAGGTCTCGACATACTAAAACAGTTTGGTGCTCGAATCACCATTAACCCCCACAGCAGCAATCCGAGAGACAATCATTTTTCATATACTCTCTTCTATTCCCCATCCTTATATTTAACTATACTTTGTTCACGCCGTTAACTAATTTATGAAAACATGGTTGGTTTCGTCGCATTCAGTACCTACTAATTTGCTAAAATAATTTTTATCAGATACAATTATCTAATGGTTGTTCTATCCTATTTAATTTGGATATTCATTGAGAATATCAGGATGATACTGTGTTAAGTGTTAATTACATATAGTGACTTATTAGAGTATTTGTATACACAAAGACATTTTTAAAATAAGAACCTAGCAGCCACAAGTTGCATACGAAACGTTGATCTTTTGGCTAAAGATGGACCACTATCGATTTACATTAGATAACGTCTCAACGGAGCATTACTCTCTGTATGAGATGTTTGTGGGAGTATGTTGTGTGTTATGTTTCTTTTTTTGACCGATAAAGTGATCGATTTCATACTAGTTAACTTTTTCTTAGCAAATATTATACCTAACCTCTAGACATCATGGAGGACTGCACTTTATGTAGAGTGATTGACTGATTTAGGTTGGGAGGAGAAAATTTATTTCATGGATGTTCTAGACGTCATTCTTTTGAAAAATGAACAATAAGTTACGTTCCCAACGAATAGGTTCTCATTCTGGCATATTAGATTTAGGGAAGGCCGCATTGTGTGCGGACTACTTCATTTCAGACAACTCTATAGATCGTCAGGTAATTCAGGAGTGAACCTGCGGTGTTGTTCGCGCCGCCAATTAATGGGGCAACTTTAGGTATCGGATACTTTTGAGAAAGTCAGCAATTTGAATTTATATTGATACTTTGAAAAATAAGAGAGTTTCAAGTTCTCTGATCAGCGTTGGGCATTTGCATGTATAGAGAGCATAAGAGAAAAGGTTTAGTTGTAGGCGTTTTAGAACTACATCTCTCGTAGGGTATTAATTTCCTTGTGTTTTTTGTCGCCTTGTCGTAAGCCAGCGTCTAGTATTTATTAGTAACTTTGGAGTTGTCTGTCTAGATGTCATCTATCATCGCAAGTCGCGAGCTCCGTGTTTCCTTCGAACGGTCGGATTGCCTAAACGCCATTAAAGGACGTAACGGCGACAATGACGTCCGGTTTATATACGGAGTAGAACGCTTCCTGTCTTCAGTTTCTCTCCGTGACTGTGTACAGGTTGCCATTGGTAATAAGCCAGTACTTGACGATTTCCCAGTCTTAATACATCGTATATGTGTCGTGACGCTGATTCCGAACAGAGTTCGTATCAAAATCATGCTCTTATTTATATCTTAGTATATGCTCCGAGTTCAAGTGCAGTATGTGTTAAACCAAACAAGTTATGAACTTGGCTTCCCAAGTAAACCGAGCGACATACGAATCTATTTACATTATTTTTAAACCTTTTAGGTCGAACTCGCATCATTTGCAGATCAAAGCTGAATAGTATGTGCTCCGTCAGTCACTTTCGACTAAGTTTATTTCTGACTGTGTGGGCGAGTGAGCTTAAGTGTACTGGAGAGAACATATCTCGGACGTCAGTTAGATACATTTATTTAAAAATTAGGATCCGTTGAGACTATTTCCTTAAAACACATATAATTAAATGCGCAACATAACTATAGCTCTTATCTGCATTCTAGATTTTGTTTTATATTCAGTTTTTGCACAGACTCGTAAGTATATATATTACGATTTGAATATATTTAAGGAAAAATTCCAGAATACACTTCGGATTTTAAGTTTAAAAAATTAAAAGCAAATTTAATTAAATGATTGTTGATGTGACATCCCTTCAAAATCTCTTATACTATGGGACGGGGGAGTTGCCATTTTTCTAGTTTTATGTTTATTCCGTGTATTTACAATTCTTTACATTATTTTCTAATACATGGGTTGAAACCTCACACTATGGGCCCTGGTAATCACCAATGGATGCATATCGTATATATATGTTCTTCTCCAGCGACAACTTTATCACGCATTCAACCTATTTTCACATGGTTCTTCCAATGAATCAAATTAATTTAAGAATTAAGGGCGAAAATAGAGGAGATTGCAAGTGCACGTACTCTTGAGGAAAAGAAGGGAGACACTGCGTGGTTACCCCCAACCGTACTCAGAAGACACTGCAGCCTAACTCATGCTTGGTTATGGAGCCGTATCGTGGCCTCCTGTGTCTGTTTCTATTGCAGGGGTTAACTAGCTGGGAGAAGGGGGCTGTGCCCATGCGGTAGTAGGTATAGCATTATTTTCTTATTAGGCTAGGTGCCCAGAACCCCCAGGATGTACTTAGCCTTTCGCCCTGTGCATGACCACTTCAAGGCCCTTATGCGGCAATTCGTGCCCTCCCGGCCCAAATCTTTTCAGGCCTTTTACTACTATAGCCGATAATGAGGTTTCCCTATTTAGTCTCGTTGGTCTGCTCCTATTCTCATCTTGAGAATAAGATTATTTTTTTTTCGTTTCCCATTTGTTTTTCAAATAAATCTTATTTCTTTAGCAATCTAATCATTTTTAAAGTCAGAGATAAATAAAGAAATTAATTTTGTGTGATTGATAAAGTCCATTGTTTTGCTGTTTGTATTGATTACATGTGGTAAGTGGGTATTGTTTTATGTTTCGTTTAAGTGATATATGATGTGATATTTTTTAGATCATGGCTAGTTGCTGCCGGGATTTTAAGAGTTGTTTCTTACACTCTTCCGTATTTCAAGCACGATATTTAAACCGATTTATACACATCTGGTATTTTTAAATCCAAACGGAATTTTAAAACCGACGAATAGAATATGTACCAAGTACCAATAAATATCTCAATTTTTATAATAGTTAGAGATATGTATGTGATATGCCATAAAAAATTAGCTTATTTTGAGATAAACGTACCAATATTGTGAGTAATATCTGTAACTGGCTATCATAGGATTCCAATCCTATTTGGTATAGATCCGTCATGAGTGGTTTTGCATGGATTGGATCTGTTTGTAAACCAAGTAAAACAATATTTGATAAATTTTGTTAAAACATTAAAATTTAGTTTGATTTTTAAATTTAACTTGAAATCGAGTGTTTTAACTAGGCGCTACAGAGTACAACTGAAGACACGTAGATAGATTGAAATGGTTTGTGTTGTTCCGGTCTAGAATGCCCGGATTAGTAAAGACCGAAGCAATTCTATATAGGCGTTGTTCGGTCTGAGGGGTGTGAGGTCGTGGAATAAATCCCATCCAATCTCTCTCAAGCGAATAATCGAACAGGTGGTATTGGTCATACGGATAGGGGCCTCTATTTTGTGAACGGCCGGGTGGAGGGTGATGAACCTTTTGATCGTGGATGATCACGGGGTGGTTAGCTGCTGCGCACGAAATAGGATGGCACCGCGGCGTGTGGCGCGCGCGCGGCGCGCGGGGCTTCGACGCCCCCGCGCAGCGCACGGCACGCGCAACACCACCAACTTGCTGGTGCTTTTGAAGCGCGCGTTGGTGCGACTGTGGCGGGCGGGGCGGACTCTTACGGGGGTTTATGTTTTATCCGGGCCGCGCCAGAGAGGCCGTGGAGGGGGAGGGGCGCCTTGCGGCCTGCGCGGTTGCGGGGTGGTGGGTGGGTGGGGGGGGCTGACCAACTCCTGAACGACAGTTTTTTTTTTTTGCCTCGTTAAACTTGAGCATGGACTAGCAAAGGGCTCACCGGATCAACGGGACTCAGGTTGTTGACATCCACAACCCAGGAGGTTGGCAGCCAGTCCTCTCTCTTTCTCTCTAACCTTTTCGGTTGCCATCAGATCATCCGTACCCCCCCACAGGCACAGGCACACTGCAAATCCTGCCCCCTGCAAGACGACGTACCAGTACCACTGGGGCACTGTCCCATATTATTGCATCGATGCCAACGCCCGAGTCCGAGGCATGGCATCCACATTGGATATGCACCCCCTACTCCTTACCTCCACATGAACATCTGTCTTCCAAGGCGCGGAATGCCGGGCCAAGGAGGAGAGCTGGCAGATGATCCATCCACGCATGGTGCATGCTTCTGCTTCGCCCTGTCGGTTTGGTGGGAGTAGTAAAGAAAAAGATACGCCTTCACTTTCTGTGATGAGAAGGGGGAGGGGGCTTCATCAGGGCCCAGTTGTAGGGGGGGTAGGAGGATGAACGTCTGCGTGATGGCAGACGCACCAGATACTATCGCTGCTTGCTGCTTTGCTGCCGCTGCTTTGCTGTTTGCCCGGACTGATGCGTGGTTTTGTTTCAGAATGGCTTGTGCGAGGAGTAAATTGGGAGTAAACCAACAGTGGCGTTTGGGGAGACGGGAAAAGGTTTGTAAACAAAAGGCCTGTGGCTGCTACGCCTGCTGCTACAGTGCCGAATTTGTTTAGCCAGTAGAGCGGTTGCGCGGGCACAGGGCATGCGATCGATGCGATGACAGGCGGAGCAGCGCGCATGGTTCGTCTCTCTGTTCGCCAACTGCGACATTTGGTAGTGCAGTGAATAAGACTAGGAGTAATTACATTACTTCCTCCGTCGCTGCAGTTGTCGTTCTTACGCTTCACAAAATGTCCAAATGATGGTCGTTTAGCACTGGAGCTACTTCTCCCCGTCCGGTAAAGCTTTGATGTTCCAAGCATTTCTACACAAATTAGGCTTATGAGGCAGAATTACCATCCACCTCGCATTTATCCAAGCTAATTGCTTTATAATGAATGAGCATGCCACTCAATTCAAATGAGTGGTCCAGAATAATCCAAGGCAAAACAAATAGCTCTCCAGTGGCGAAACGAACCATATTTTGGGACATTTTTTGAGCCTGTAGAACGACAACCTTCTAGGACGGAGGAAGGTTTTGTTTTTGCCTGGGATTATTCTGAACCATCATTTGATTGAGTGCAGTCATTCATTTAACAAAGTTGAATAAATGGAGGTGGATTGGTAATTTGCTCTATAAGCTAATCTCTCTCGTCGAATGCTTGGAACGTCACAGCTTTCCGGGACGGAGGAAGTACTGTCGCTGTATCTTCTCCAGTTTTTTTTTAATACTAGTACAAATGAAAAAAAAACCGTTGCTCTAGGGATCTTTGCGCTGGTAAACTCAAAAAAGTCACAAAATACTCCATACGGACCGGGAATCACAGGTACGCCGTACGCGCCACGACGGTCTGCACCATTCATAAGTGGAGTGCGTGGCACATTTTCATAAAAATACAGCTACTTAGTAGCTCAGTGCTAATTGTTTCATGACAAAGCTATACAACGAACCGGTCGCGGACCACAGCATCACGATTCCTGACAGCGAACCTCGTTTCCTAGTAAATCAATACACTATTACATTATCGGCACGGGACCATCTGACCAACCTGGGTCCTCCAGTGCTTGGAGTGGATTAGCTACCGGGACTGCGTGCACGTTTCCTGGCGCGCCGATGAAACCATGCCGGGCCACACCAAAACAACCACGGATGTATATAAAAACCTGGGCGCACACACACGCTCTGTCTCTGTCCTCTGTTCTCTAATGTTCTTGGCACGATACTAAGTATTAAAAACGGACGGTAACTTGTCGGGGGCATGTGAGCATGCGACGGGGCTGAATCAGCGCTGATCAAAGACCGACGACGACGACGCACAGACAACGTTCGGGGGGGGTGGGGGGGGGGGGGGGGGGGGGGGGGGGGGCACGGCGAGCGACGAACAGCTAGCCTAGCAGCGAACTACCGGATAATGGGAGTTGGAATCTAGGGTGCCGGCCGGCCAGGCAGGCAGGCAGGAGGCGCGTCTCCGGTCATCCCTGTAAGTGATGGATGGAGTAGATGGATGCTAGATGATGGTCAGGGTCAAAAGCCGCATTGAGAACGAGAGACAGATGCACGCTTGCTCATGGCGCGGGCACGATAAAAATCATAAGAACCCCCGCTCCGCTGATGAGTGTTAGGCTAGCTGCACGGCCTGCCGGCTGCCGCCCCACGCAGTGCGCGTCCACCAGCGCGCGCGTCAGGAAAGCCACCATGTAGTAGTATGGGTTTGGTGGCGTGTGCGCCGTGCCGTGCGCTGCGCGGTGGGGCGTCGAGCCCCGCGCGCGGCGCAGGCAGCTACCACCCCGTGATCATCCACGATCAAAATTGTTCAATCACCCTCACCCGGGCCGTTCCACAAATAGTAGTGCTCCGGTATCCGTATGTTCACAATTACACCTTGTTCGATTAATTCGCTTGAGAGAAGGATTGGATGGGATTTATTCCACACCTCAATCCCCTCCAAACCGAACAAGCCCTTAGAGTGAAATTGCTTCGGATTTTACATAATCCGGACTATTTAGACCGGATCAAAACACAAACCCCAATTTTCAATCTAATCTAGGGTTCTTCAGTTGTATCTGTAGCGCCTAGTTAAAAACTACTCGAATTTTCAAGTTAAATTTTTAAAAATCAAACTAAATTTAAATTTTTAACAAAATTTATCGAAAATTCATTGGTTTTATTGGTTTACAACAGATCCCGTGGAATCCGATGAAACCACTCATGAGCGGATTCTAATCCAACATAGGGATTGTGAATCCTATGTATAGTCCAGTTATTCAGTATTACTCCAATATTGGCTACTCTCTTTATCTCAAAATAAGCTAATTTTTTATGCATATCACACATATCTCTACTATTATAAAAATTGAAGATATTTTTATTGGTACTTGGTACATCATTCGTGTATTAGTCGGTTTTTAAATTCGTTTGATTTTAAAAATACAGATGTGTATTAAAGTCGGTTTTAAATTCGTTTGCTTTTGGAAATACGGAAAGAGTTGTATAAGATACTAGTATCTCTTTAAAAATCTCGCATGCTAACTTGATTGAGATGATCGGACTCCTAATTGCAGCTCATGATTTTCTAAAAAATATATATCCAAGCGAATTTCTACAGTAATATCATCTTAACTAAACCGTATAACAATAATAACATTAAAATAACCTTCACCCGTTGTAACGCACGGGCATTTTTTTATAGTCAATACAAAACTAAAAGACTAAAAAAATCATACTTTATCAAATCACACAATAATTATTTCTTTTATTTATCTCTGACTTTTAAAAAATCTGATTAAATGATTGCTAAAGAAAATAGATTTATTTGAAAAACAAACGGGAAACGAAAAAAAATAATCTTATTCTCAAATGGAGGAAGTATGGAGCAGCGAGCTAGGTGACAGGTCAACTGTAGACTTAATAGTGGAATACTAACACTTATCGGTATAGTTAAGTAAAAGGGTCATGAAAGAAATTTGGCCCGGGAGGCACGAATTGCCCATAAGGGCCTTGAAGTGGTCATTGCAACCAGGGGCGAAGCTAAGTACATCCTAGGGGGTTCCTGGGCACCCGGCTAAAAAAGAAAAATTAATGCTTAATACCCTTACTTACTGCATGGGCACCCCCCTTCTCCCAGCTTAGTGTACCCCCTGCATCAGAAAACAGACCACAGGAGGCACACGAACGGCCCATAACCACAGCATGAGTTACGTTGCAGTCTGCAGTTCTTCATGAGTACGGTTGTACGCACGCATGTCTTTCTCCTTTCTTTTCCTCAATGAGTTACGTTGCACTTTGCAATCTCCTCTATCTTTTCGTCCCCTTATCTAATTCTTTACAAGTTAATTTGATTCATTGGAAGAACTCATGTGAAAGATAGGTTTTGAATTGCGTGATAATAGTTGTCGTTGGAGAAAATATATATACATACTGTGATGCAATGTAACCATGGTAGGATAGTATGTATAGTTATTGTCTTTTATTTTATCTAAATATTGTTGCATGACTAAAAATGAGATGTGCATTTATGGAGAATTTCTTTTAAAAAAACTCTGGTTAATACTAGCAATGCAAAAGAAAGTCAGCAGATGAGGCATGATAAAGCTCAAGGATGATTATACTTTTGGAGACAAATCTACCATTTATTTTATTTTTTAGTTAAGTATTTAAGAAATTTGATGGTCAGAACTTACAATTTTGACTGAACGTATTATCCTAGACACTAAATATTTCTGACTAAAATAAAAGGAAGTATTCTACTCCGTATTATTAACCGGACTCCATTGTTACTTATGTTGAACCGTTGATGGTGATAATACACGAAAACATTATAATTTACTATAATATAGTTTGAGAAAAAATTTGCTACTATAGAGGTGCACCTCCCCTCCACTCTTGTCTAGCTCCGCCCCTGATTGCAATGATCGACTTGATTCTCTCTCAATCTCTATTCATGCGATCAATTCGATGGTTGCTGCAAACCGATTAGGATTGACGATCATGATAACGATGCGATCGCCTCTCTCTAATTTGAATAATTCGGTGGACAACTTGGATGAGACGTCAAGTCACTAATCCTCATCTCATCACTCGATAAGATGATTTGTTGTAGTCAATCGATCGTGATGACTATTATCGGCTAGCTACTCCCTCCAAACTCAACCGTACCTCTCGGTCGACGACGCAAGTGTCGGTCGTGTCCATGTCACAAAGTAATTAAGCAACTTGGCTGCCAGGTTTTTTGTATGCACTTTGTCAGGCCTATATTATTGTTCAGAGTCATACAAAACAATGAGAGCTCATCCCATCGATGTCATCTACGGATCGACAAAGACGGATGCGATGCCAGTGCCGTGTCTCAACCTCCGTGGTTTCTTTGTCACTTTCGCGCCATACTTATGTCCTGGCCTACGGATTGATGACTAAGATGTAGCTTTAAGTACCCACGTCCAGTGTATAGGGTGAAACTGACCATTATTTGTGTAGTGTATTTATTTTTAAAGAAAATGTTGTGTAATTATTAGTCTAACATAACATTCAGACAACGAAAGTTACCTGAGCATACAAACACTTGAGAGTGCCCCAAATGCATATATAATGTCTCCTTTTTTTGCGGGGAATGTATAATGTCCTTAACTATGTGCGTATTTATAGTGTGCTATACAGACAAGGTGAAAATTTGCTTAGGACTTTACATTATCATGACCGTCATATGAATACAGAGTGAGCGTGTCACACAGATTATGCTGACAATAATAAAAAAATTGTGCGTGACAAGATAATGATTTAACCATGGCTTATGTAGATTGATTTGAGAGAAACGCCCATAGAAAATATTCTCCTCAAGTGAATCAGCCTATCCTTTACTAGACAGGGGACTTACGTGTTGATTAGATATAGAGACACCTGTGGTCGTGAATTCTAATGTGCTAAATCCATAAGTCTCTATCTGTATGGCCAAATCAATAATTCAGGTCGCACACTCCCATAATCCACCTTCTTTTCTTTCGTAAAATTAATTTTAACTATTTGTATTATTTGTATCACAATAGTTCGGAGCTAAAGAGAAGTATCTAAATGACATATCTTATTTTAGAATAACCCATATTTATAGCAATGAAATACCACAACCTACCTATATGATATAACGATACACTCAGAGCCGTATAGATGCAAACTACAACTAAACTATGTTATTTTCGTCATGTATATCTCGATATACCTCAAGTTGTGCAACTCGTAGGGATTTTCTAATAATTCTATAAAATTAAAACACTCATGCTCATGCTCCGGGGCCTCCCCCTGCCACGTTGCCATCACGTTAAGCAGAAAAAGGACGGCATTAATCACCAGTATACAGTATCAAGACGCGAATAATCACAGACGGAAAAGTATACTTCCACATCAACATGGGGAGATATATATATATATAGACACACACTCTCGATCCCCTAACGCTACTAATGAAATCGATGAATCTATAGCTCGTCGTTCCACCACCTTTGATTGCATATCAACCATGTTGACGTGTGATCGACAAGCTCCGACAGGCACACGCATGGACCACCTTTTGCACGTCCACCCGGGATTGGACGCATTCCGGTTTCTCTGCACCGCACACGGTGGATTTTGCGTGGTTTTCGCAGCTTTCCATCGTGTGTTTAAAGACTTTGGGGGCACGCATGCACCAAGTCACTAGCTGGAGTACTCCTCTACTAGCTCGGTCATCTCGATCAAAGGCGGAAGGGTGACGTGCCTAGTCAATCACACTTAATCAAGTCATTCACACCTACGGATAAATGCATGCTTATATATGTGTTTTATACTACTAGTAGCTTTTTGGTTTGGTTGATAAGAGAGGTTTAGTAGGTGTAGCTGAGTTGTAGTTTGTCAGACCCGTCGACATTAGTATGCGGGAAGGGATCGATTGGTGAAAGTGAAAACAATATAATTGTCGTATCGTTTTCGGGCTTAACTGGCTGCTAGTGCAAGTCGCTGTATTTCGTTTTTATTGTGGTAGCTGTCATAATTGTAGCTGAAAGGGCTTGTTGATCAATAAAAAAAGGTGTACATAGGCATGCCACGGGTATTTTTTCCATTGTGCTTCCTTTTCTTGCGGTCATAGTGTTGCGAATTCAACAATGACTGTGAAATGTATTGCCGTATCGTGATATTATAAGGT
>CM020180.1:3222501-3298236 GCA_009805545.1 Oryza longistaminata | reverse complement strand
TAATTTAGTTGTCGTATAACTTTTTAATTTTTTGTATCAAAATTGTACCTATTGCAAGTTGTTGCATTTATACGATAACTTATAAAGTACTTATACTAAATTGCGCCTACCTGCCAAGTTGTTATAACAGAACACTCATTTCTGAAGTTATTGTATTAAATTGCACCCACCTGCCAAGTTGATACACCGTGGATGCAATTTACTCTTTATAGAGTTTAACTTTATTAAAGCACCAAGAGATGTTTGGTATGACGAAATATCCAACATACCCCTCAACTTCATAACTCCTCCCCACACCCCGCCAACCATGATAATTAGTATAGGGCAATATGTAAATTTTAGTTCATTTATGAATAAAATTAAACAGCAGGTGTCGACGGGGGATACCCGTAGACCGGATATAGAGGGTACTGGGGTACGTTGATATAGGGATCTACGTAATACGACATCGAGCAATCAAAAGACGAGGATTATACTGGTTCAGGCCCCTTGATAGGTAATAGCCCTAATCCAGTTGGTATGGGATTATATGGTGGAAAACACAGATTACAAAGGAAAAGACGGAACTCGGAAGATTCGACGAGATTGTAGTCGAGATGATCCGACTAGCTCTCGTCGACTTGGCTCCTTGTAGGCTCTGACTTCGTAGGCTGTGTTGGTTGTCTAGGCTCTGAGATTCGATGCCGCGTGGTCACCCCGGGGGGTCCCTTTTATACCGTAGGTTGGGTGTTATCTGAGTAGGACTCGGATGTACCAGACCTGGCACGGTACGTAGGTAACTCACTTCTTGTCCAAGAAGGTCTCTCCTTATCTGTTGTCTTTACGAAGAGTTTCCTTAAGAGCCAAATGATTTATCCGTGTACACGTGGATATACCTTGTCGGTATGTGGCGTGTATCGTGGGGTAAAGGGTATGCCTGACCCGTAACCCTGACACAAATCAACGTGGAAAAAAAAATCTACAGGTTAGTTTAGTTTAGAAAAACTTGAAAAGTAGCATTTCACGGTTATTAAGGGGTGTTTAGATTCAGGGGTGTAACGTTTTGACGTGTCACACCGGATATTATATAGGATGCCGTATAGGGTGTTTAAGCACTAATAAAAAAATAATTATAGAATTTGTCAATAAACCGCGAGACAAATTTATTAAGTTTAATTAATCCATCATTAGCAAATGTTTACTGTAGCATCACATTGTCAAATCATGGAGCAATTAGGTTTAAAAGATTCGTCTCGCAAATTAGTCGCAATCTGTGTAATTAGCTATATTTTAGCATATATTTAATACTTTATCTAGGTGTTTAAACGTTTGATGTGACAACGTGTAAAATTTTAGGGCGGGATTTAAACAGACCCTAAATTTATATTTTTGGCTTTTTAGGCTATTTGGGTCGAAGCTGGCTTGCTTGGTCGGGCTAGGCTGCTCTTTAACGGGCCTAGTGCCTCTACTCCGCTGCTCTTTAACGGGCCTAGTGCCTCTACTCCGTCCCAAATAAGCACAGTTTTACCCTGTTCATATCAAACGTTTGACTGTTCGTCTTATTTGAAATTTTTTTACGATTGATATTTTAATTGTTATTAGATGATAAAACATGAATAGTATTTTGTGTATGACTAATTATTTTTATTTATTTTTAAATAAGATGGACGGTCTAACATTAAACACGAATATCACAGCTATACTTATTTTAGGACGGTGGTACTGCTAACCTTCATTCATTCTTCGCCGGGAAACTGTTCGTTCATTAATTCACGATCTTCAGTTGCGGACGATGTTCTACAGCCTTGTGGCTTTCCATCACCAAGGTGAAAATGGACTGTTGTTTTCTCTGTATAATACTGTTGGTTTTTGTTTTGTCAGAGTGCTCAATCAAATTGAGGTACTGTACGTAGTACTATACTCCACTCCTCCGTCCGTGGAGTAGTCAGCTGGGCTCATGCAGCTGTGCGTCCTGCCACGTACTGACGACGCTGTCGACGTGTCTGGCCCGGTCGTTGGATCGCTGGCACGGACGCACGCAATTATCTGCCCTGCAACGGGCACCGGTATAGTACTACTACCTGCCGTGTGGACCAGAAATTAACAACGATTTCGATGCCGTCTCAGCTAGTATGCGGATCTGGCACCGCAGCAGCAGCAAGCGGCGCCCCAACGCGACAAAAACAAACAAGCTAGCTGCGCGTCACATGTGCCGCTGCTATCTAATCCGTGCCGACACCATCATGGAATTAATGCCCCGGCAGTTCCCTGCTCAATCCATGGATGGATGCGCGTGGCCCGAATCGCTCCCGCGAACTGGAAACTGTTTTAATCATTTAATCACTCGAATAGATGTTTACTCCCTCCGTCTTACTACCCCGTTCCAAAATACTTGTTACTTTTAAGTTTTTTTATCATTCATCTTATTAAAAAATATATAATTATTATTTATTCTATTTATAACTTGCTTTATTAAAAAAACACTTTACGTATGACTTATATTTTTATATTTGCAATAATTTTTCAAATAAGACGAATGGTCAAACGTTAAAAAAAAAAGTCAAAGCGACAACTAATTTGAGACAAACGTAGTTTTAAAATATAAGGGATTTTAGATAAATAGGAGTATGACGCATCCTAATACCACAAATCTACACAGACTCTAAAATACTAGTATTGAGATATGTCATATCCCTCTAAAATACTCCATACGTACGTACGTAGTATTAAGCTATTATGGAACAGGGGGAGTACTACGTACGTATGATGTTGCATCGCCGATTCCGGGGACCATATGCACGCGTGTATGCGAAGTCACTCCCGTTTACCCGTGCGTGCACAGGGCAATTGAATGGTACTACTCCTATCTTTTGGAGAGGGGAAAAGAAAGGGACGCTGGATGAATGCGCTATGCAAACCGTCGACTTGAAATCGTTGCTTTTGAGGCCATCTCACGCATTACGTCATCTGGCCTGCAGGCCGTGATGATGGACCGAGCGTACGTACCGACGCTGCGATCGACGCACGCGTGCACGTACATTTCATCAACACAGCCCGGAAGTCCCCCGAGCGAAATTTCCGGGCGAGGCACACGCGAGCAAGCTAGCTGAAGTAGATCCCACACCGGCCGGCCGACGGGAGCGTACGCGCAAAACAGTGCCGTTTTATGAGATCGCGGCACGCAGCAGCGTCACGGGTGTACGTACGACGCCTTCTCACATCCATAAATAACATTAACCTCCGTGGCTCCGTGTCCTTTCGAGCTAGCCGTATACTCCATGGCGCAACGAAGGCTCCCATCGTTTGGGATATTTGCAAACGAAAAATAATTTGTAAATAAAATTTTATATACGTGTTCTTAGCGATCTAAAAGCAAAAATTAATAATTAAATTTTGATAAAAAAACCCTAAAATCAACTCTAAATTTAAGGTTGAAAATTTAAAATTTAGCTGATAAGTACTCCCTCCGTTTCTAAATATTTGACACCGTTGATTTTTTAAAATATGTTTGACCGTTCGTCTTATTAAAAAAATTAAGTAATTATTAATTCTTTTTCTATCATTTGATTCATTGTTAAATGTACTTATATGTATACATATAGTTTTACATATTTCACAAAAGTTTTTAATAAGATGAATGGTCAAATATGTGTTAAAAAGTCAACAGCATAAGATACGGAAGGAGTATAAGTATATATAAGTGAAAAGATGGGGCTGGAACGTTTGCATCGACGGATAGTTCGATTTGACCACACTTGCTAGCTGTTGCTGCTTCGTCGTCCATGCATGATGCATGCATGGACAATACGGGCATAGTGCACGTACGAGAGTACGGGCATCGTCGCATCATGTGTGTACCAGGGCCGCATTGATGTCACGCAATCACGAGATCAGATCGATGGCCGTACTGTACCCGGTGACTGCCTGCCGCCGTGTGATAAGGTTTCCAAAGTTGAAGGGACATGACGGCAAGGACATAAATATAGTAATTAATTAATTGGAACGGTGTTTTGGAACTACTACTAGCCACCATTCCAGGTCAAAAGTCCAATGATCTATGGCCTACATTTCCCGCATCTATGGTGCATATAGGACGGATAAATGACGCGCATACGACGAGTATGATAATCGGTGCTACTACTCCTAATTTTTGTGGTTAAATTACGAGAAATGCTACGTGATGGTATTTCATTCGGATGTATAGGATGATACTACCTGGTAGGTATGCCGATATCCCGTTCGAACGTACGGGTAATGCCTCTGAGATATCGTTTGATAGTCATCTAAGTTATTATCCCGTCCAAACATGATATCATCGTGTAACATTTCCCTAAATTATTCATGACAATATAGTGTCCGGGTGTACTGTTATTGATGGTTGAAAGCTTGAGGCTAGGAGTGTCTCTACCCTCTTGCGAGAGGGACAACTAATCTTTGTATGATTTTTAAGGATTGTCGAGAGATCAATGCAGTGCTTGAAGCAAAAGCCAGAACGAATTTATGCTTGTTTCTTAATTAATTTAAACAAGTGATCTGGATGCTGATCCAACTCAGAATTAATTTATGCCAGAATAATGTTAGTCACTTCCTAGCTAATAGTGGTCGGACTGTGTCTCGATCTGAGTTTTGGCCAGACAACACTTGTAACCTCATAACACACCTGGTGTGTGAGGATTCTTTGATTGTTTAATGAAATTTCCCTTTTTCCCCGAAAAAAAAAGAATTTAAGTTTATGCATCCATAGTTGTTCTAGCTAGTAGTGGCATCTCGTATATGCCAATATTGAATATCACACGATAGCTGGTCAAAACATGGATTGGAATTTATTTTATGAACATATAGGAGTAATATAAACAAGCATGCCGTTGGTTTGTCATAGTACTGTCCAAATATTGTACTACACGGTACAAATTTAAGACACCTGCTAAAGGGAATCAATCATTTCATCCATTCAACACTGTCACCAGATCTGAGATCTCTTCTTTCGCATGGCACCTCAATGCAAATCAAAATCAATATCCTTGTCTCCATATGCTGGCAGGAGAACAGGTATAGCTTGTGTGCTCAGCCTTCCTCTTTTGTCCAGGCTTAATTCAATCATTATATGTACATATCTTTGTCCACACTATTTTCCAATGAATGAATGAAACGATCCAAACGAATTAATTAACCCAACAATGCATGTCAGTGTCACTGACCATCTTAGCTAGCAGGACCGTGCGTTTTGCTATGCCGATATAAAAATAAAACTTTAAATGATTCAATCGACACTTTTTAGATAAAAGAGATTTCACCGAGCAAATAAAAATATTAGGTTTCTACAACAAAGTGTACCACTACTACAAAAAGGCATGTACAGGCACAACAAAAACTTTTCACACTGTCACATCGAATGTTTGGACACATCCATGAAGTATTAAATATAGACAAAAAAAAAACTACTTAGACATATTGTGTGTAAATTGCGAGACAAACTTTTTAATCCTAATTGTGCTATGATTTGACAATGTGGTGCTACAGTAAATAATTTCTAATGATGGATTAATTAGGCTTAATAAATTCGTCTCGCAATTTATAAGCGGAATATGTACTTTGTTTTGTTATTAGATTATGTTTAATACTTCAAATGTTTGTTCGTATATCCGATGTTTTTTCACCCGTGAACTCTGTGTTTAGTTCACACCAAAATTGAAAGTTTGGTTGAAATTGGAATGATGTGACGGAAAAGTTGGAAGTTTGTGTGTGTAGAAAAGTTTCGATGTGATGAAAAATTTGGAAGTTTGAAAAATTATTTTGGAACTAAACATGGCGTAAACAGGGCCTAAGAGGAGCAGCATTGCATGGGCACGACGGCGACCCGACGCAGTCGACAGCAACCCGGCCGGCCGGATAGTACGTACGCACCAATCCATCGCCATTAGCAATCCGGCATACCATCTATTTAACGTGAAATGTCGACGAGAACTGGTGCCACTAGTGGGCTGGATATCTTGTCTCGTCGTCGTCCAATTTCCCTGTGCATGATGGCCGCCTCGAGATATATAGTAAAAACTGAGAGTGCTTGAAGATTTTCAGTTCCCCTGGAGAGGTCGAGATCAAGGGGGCTGTAGAGCAGTGGTGTAAGCTTCTTGGGTAGCACTATCAATCCGTTGTCTCATCTTAAAGAAATGGTCTCGAATTGCTAAGTAGATCTGGCGACTGATTGGGCTCTCCTAAAGTGTAGGCTAGCCTCACATGGCGAGTGCTATTCGACCGGCCCTAATTGAGGGGAGGCTGTGCTGCGTCAGGGGAAAGCGATGAGCTCTTGCACGGTTGTTTGATAGCTGGGACCGGTTTGCAAACCAAGTTAGCCAAGCTACCAGGAGTAGCTTGCAGATTAGTTCTGCCCCCAACAAGTTGTTACTGATGATCCATATGGTTTGGCACTTGCTTCCGTCTAAGATTAAGCAGCGGCAGTGAAGCGTGCATGATAGCTTCCTGCTTAGAGAGCTTCTGGCAGATATAGTTTACATCGGACTATCTGAAAATCGAGACTGAGCTACTCCCTCCGTCCTAAAATATAGTAACCTAAAACCGGATAGAACGTATCATAATACTACGTACGAATCTAGACAGGGGGACATGTCTAGTTTCGTAGTACTAAGATACATCACATCCAGTTCTATATTGTTATATTATGGGACAGAGGGAGTAATGAGTAAGAAGTGATCAGAAGCTGAAAAGAATATTAGCCTTTTTAAATACTCATCAGTTGGCTCTCCTTGTCAGAATCTAAAACTTCATTTGGTATAGTATCATGCAAGGGAAGGTACAGTCTTGTGGAATGACGATCATGTGGGCATGTGGTGATTACGTGTATGATGCTAACGAGTTAACCATTTCCATTTGGGTGGTTGCAGGCGTCAGTCTGTTTGATTGTTGCTATTTCAATTTCTATCTGATGCTTAAATTAGTTAACTACTAGTTGAGTCTTCAGTCATCGGGCGCATACAGGACGGATCAAGTATACAGCTCAACCCCCTTGAAGATGACCGACTGACCAACAACTGAAAATTGGCGTGTATATATATTGAAGTCTGCCGTATGACCGTATGGATTGACTGAAAGTCTGAAACTACTCCCTCCGTTTCGAAATGTTTGACACCGTTGACTTTTTAGCACATGTTTGACCGTTCGTCTTATTTAAAAAATTTAAGTAATTATTAATTTTTTTCCTATCATTTGATTCATTGTTAAATATATTTTTATGTAGGCATATAATTTTACATATTTCACAAAAGTTTTTGAATAAGACGAACGGTCAAACATGTGCTAAAAAGTCAACGGTGTCAAACATTTCGAAACGGAGGGAGTAGTTTCAGACTTTCAGTCAATCCATACGGTCATACGGCAGACTTCAATATATATACACGCCAATTTTCAGTTGTTGGTCAGTCGGTCATCTTCAAGGGGGTTGAGCTGTATACTTGATCCGTCCTGTATGCGCCCGATGACTGAAGACTCAACTAGTAGTTAACTAATTTAAGCATCAGATAGAAATTGAAATAGCAACAATCAAACAGACTGACGCCTGCAACCACCCAAATGGAAATGGTTAACTCGTTAGCATCATACACGTAATCACCACATGCCCACATGATCGTCATTCCACAAGACTGTACCTTCCCTTGCATGATACTATACCAAATGAAGTTTTAGATTCTGACAAGGAGAGCCAACTGATGAGTATTTAAAAAGGCTAATATTCTTTTCAGCTTCTGATCACTTCTTACTCATTACTCCCTCTGTCCCATAATATAACAATATAGAACTGGATGTGATGTATCTTAGTACTACGAAACTAGACATGTCCCCCTGTCTAGATTCGTACGTAGTATTATGATACGTTCTATCCGGTTTTAGGTTACTATATTTTAGGACGGAGGGAGTAGCTCAGTCTCGATTTTCAGATAGTCCGATGTAAACTATATCTGCCAGAAGCTCTCTAAGCAGGAAGCTATCATGCACGCTTCACTGCCGCTGCTTAATCTTAGACGGAAGCAAGTGCCAAACCATATGGATCATCAGTAACAACTTGTTGGGGGCAGAACTAATCTGCAAGCTACTCCTGGTAGCTTGGCTAACTTGGTTTGCAAACCGGTCCCAGCTATCAAACAACCGTGCAAGAGCTCATCGCTTTCCCCTGACGCAGCACAGCCTCCCCTCAATTAGGGCCGGTCGAATAGCACTCGCCATGTGAGGCTAGCCTACACTTTAGGAGAGCCCAATCAGTCGCCAGATCTACTTAGCAATTCGAGACCATTTCTTTAAGATGAGACAACGGATTGATAGTGCTACCCAAGAAGCTTACACCACTGCTCTACAGCCCCCTTGATCTCGACCTCTCCAGGGGAACTGAAAATCTTCAAGCACTCTCAGTTTTTACTATATATCTCGAGGCGGCCATCATGCACAGGGAAATTGGACGACGACGAGACAAGATATCCAGCCCACTAGTGGCACCAGTTCTCGTCGACATTTCACGTTAAATAGATGGTATGCCGGATTGCTAATGGCGATGGATTGGTGCGTACGTACTATCCGGCCGGCCGGGTTGCTGTCGACTGCGTCGGGTCGCCGTCGTGCCCATGCAATGCTGCTCCTCTTAGGCCCTGTTTACGCCATGTTTAGTTCCAAAATAATTTTTCAAACTTCCAAATTTTTCATCACATCGAAACTTTTCTACACACACAAACTTCCAACTTTTCCGTCACATCATTCCAATTTCAACCAAACTTTCAATTTTGGTGTGAACTAAACACAGAGTTCACGGGTGAAAAAACATCGGATATACGAACAAACATTTGAAGTATTAAACATAATCTAATAACAAAACAAATTACAGATTCCGCTTATAAATTGCGAGACGAATTTATTAAGCCTAATTAATCCGTCATTAGAAATTATTTACTGTAGCACCACATTGTCAAATCATAGCACAATTAGGATTAAAAAGTTTGTCTCGCAATTTACACACAATATGTCTAAGTAGTTTTTTTTTTGTCTATATTTAATACTTCATGGATGTGTCCAAACATTCGATGTGACAGTGTGAAAAGTTTTTGTTGAGAACTAAACATCACATTAGGGCTTAGGGCCTATTTAGATCCCCTGGCAAAATTTTACACCCTGTCACGTCGAATATGTTTGGACACATATATATAGTATTAAATATAAATGAAAAAATAACTAATTACACAGATTGCCTGTAAATTGCGAGACGAATCTTTTAAGCCTACTTGCGCCATGATTTGACAATGTGGTGCTACAGTAAACATTTGCTAATGACGGATTAATTATGCTTAATAAATTCGTCTCGCGGTTTACAGACGGATTCTGTAATTTGTTTTGTTATTATACTACGTTTAATACTTCAAATGTGTGTCTGTATATTCGATGTGGCACGCCAAAACTTTACACCCCTGCATCTTAAACACAGCCTTAGGCCTTGTTTAGTTTCTTTTTTTTTTCCAAAAACGTCACATCGAATCTTTGGACATATGTATGGAACATTAAATATAGATAAAATGAAAAAACTAATTGCACGGTTTGCATGGAAATCGCGAGACGAATCTTTTTAGCGTAATTAGTCAATGATTAGCCATAAATGCTACGGTAACCCACGTGTGACACTCAAATTTTTTTTTTCGCGAACTAAACAAGGCCATATCTTTTTTTTTTTTGTGGTCCTTGGCAATGGCGTAACAGTACAAGTACGTAGGGAGTACCAGCCTAGCTAGCTACCTATGGCGTGGACCTTCTGCCCCGGGCTGGCACGTTGGATCGATGCGTTGTTCACTTTAATTTGCTCTGGTGCGTGTACACAGGTACAGGCACAGGCGCGGCAAACCGTACGAGTGGTGGTGGTCGGAGAAGTCGTGATTAGCCACGCTGAAGTGGAGCCATCGGAACAGCGGGCGCAGCTAGCTTGCTGCAGGCCTGTAGCTCGGTCGTCGTCGTCGCCGGCGTGCAGATGTGCAGCAGCGAGAGAGGCACTGGTAACGTACTGCGCGTACGTTACTGTGTCCATCTTGTGCCCGGGCTGATTTGATTAGCCTGAAAATGGTGGTGGTGTCCTGTGCCATCAAATCTCTATCAAAAATTCAAAATCCGCTTGAAAAAACTCTCTTGATTAATTAGTGTCAAAGACTCAAAGTTGATGTGTCGATCATGAAAACAATGTTGATTGACCTCTCTTCTCTCTGCCATCGCGATTCTCGGACTGTAGCTAGCACCCTGTAGCACCGTCAACCCGTGGTACCATACAGGGAGAGGATCGATCGATCCGTCCCTGCGTGTATTCGCCGGGCTGTAGACTTCTAGGGCCACTCTGGGCCGTACGATCGCGACATATATGGATGGCCACGGTTCATCGTTGATCGCTCAGCACAACCTTACTAGGCGGAAACAAAAATATTGGGCAATGTTTTTCCCGTGCTGATCTTGTACGAATGGGTCCTTCAGATTAGATGTCTACTGCACGTCTGTTGTTCCATCGTACAAATGTACGACGTTAATTAGGATATGTATATCTAGTTCAGTACGGAGTAGATGCTTAGATACTCCAGCTGTCTAATGGAAGGATAAGATCATACTATCTGTTTATGATCCTTAACTTTAAAAGAAGCAAATATATATTCTAGAGGGGCCGTTGCTCCCAAATATTTCTTATATCTTTTTCGTCGCTCCTATATAAAAACGATATTTTTACAGCTGTAAAATACATTTGCAAAGGTGGTTTGGCCAACCTCCTGTAACAAAAAATAAATGAAAATGGCGCATTTTCATAGGCGGGCAATAAATCGTCTATGTCATGTGGAAATAACTTTCATATGCGACCAGCTTAACATCACTATTTTTAGAAACAATTTTCTCGTGCAACCTTCTTATTTAACATGATCATATGTAAAAACTATTTCACGGTTGGGTGACCTAAGTTAACATACGAAAATACCTACTTCTAAAGATACCCATCTAATACTACTACATGCGGAAATGGGGTTACTTCCAAATACAAATGTTTTAAATCGTCCGCCTCTTAGATATTTGTTTATGCCAGTGTTGGTGTGTAACCTTAAGTATACTACAATGGCGGATTTCATTGTGAACTGCCCATGCAGTCTAAGGGGTATCAATGAAATTTTTTTTTTTTTGTAGTCTGTACACCTGGCCTAGGGTTGTACTTAAGCAAGTGCAGTGTGCACGATCATACATCGCTAATTTGGGCCCTCAAATTTTACATTTAATCCAAAACAACGTTCTAAGTAATAAAATTAAGAACATTCCTATCCTATTTTTTTCCCAAAAAAAGAAAATCTCCCTCCTTCAATGAGATCTAGCTAAAACATGCTTGTTTAATTTTCATGACCCTGAAAATAACACCCACCTCAAAGACCCATGAAAGTTACTCCGTAAGTTATAAGGATGTGTTTAGTTCAACACAAAGTTTGGATTTTGGTTGAAATTGGAGATGATGTGACTGAAAAGTTGTGTGTGTATGACAGGTTGATGTGATGGAAAAGGACTGAAGTTTGGATCCAAACTTTGGATCTAAACACAGCCTAAGTTAGTATCAGGGTCTCAAATTCTTAAATATTGCCTAGCCCAGTCCCATGCTTCCTCAAACAACGACATGCTTAGATAATTCCCATTTATCTATAGCTCGTCGAGTCGTTTGTACATGGCCTTGATTAGCCAGCAAGTGCATCGGCCCTATATCCCGGAATCACTCTTTGAAAAAAAAATTATCATGTTCAGGATGGACACAATAGACTTCAATCCCGCTATCTCAGACAGGTATCTAGGCTCACCACCAGCGAGCTGCAATATTGTGATGACACATGTTACCCACGTTCAATGATACCCACAATAATCTAAAGATTTATACAGCCTTATTATTTCACTTATATTAATTATACTTATCAGCTAAAATTTAAATTTTCATCCTTAAATTTAAAGTTGACTTTAGGATTTTTTTTTATCTAAATTTATTTTCAATTTTTACTTTTAGATCACTAAGAACATGTATATAAAAAAAATTATTCATAAATTATTTTTTATTTATAAATATACAATTTGGCTTATTCAGCCAAACGATGAGGCCGTATCACTTGTCAGTTGTCACTACTCGCATTATAGACACAATTAATCCCTCAAGAACTAAGCTGACATGTCGAGGCATCGTGGGCTGCAGAGAGCGGCGCAAGCATCAACAGGTTGCAGCTAGCATCAACACCCGTCAACCCGCGCTCTTGACACAATTTTTTTTATGAGTTTACCCAGCATTTCGGCAATATATTATGAAATTAATTATACCCCAAAGATAAGCTAACCAAATCTCAATCCATTCCGGGCCTTGTGGTTTTGCCCACTTGCCCTTACAATTAAAAAGATTCATCATATCTTCCATACATTCGTATGCACAACTGCACAAGCAGTCAACCAAAGCGTACTCTTCTTTAATATCGCCGGTAAACTACTAGCGTGGCTACTTTATTCAAGTCATAAGGCATCACAAACATATGGACCACACAAATTGATCTAATTATATTTGCGTATAAACAGGGACAACATAAACCCATAAATATTTTACAAGGTTCAGGAATCCATCCTTTAGAAAGATCGTCTGCAGTCTTCTATTAGCACCGCTGCTTTTGAGGGCTTGTTGAGAGTATAGTGGGGCTTCGCCACCACCTTCCCTCTTTATGGAAACAACATTTTAGTAGTAGTTTTTCTTTTACCTTAGCAGTCTTTTTGTTTTTCTCTTTGTTCCTTGTCCCCAGGCAATGACCGTCCGGCCAATTGTGTTGTGTAACAAAAACTTTGATTTCCTCTAATATACCGACGTGTAATTCTTTGGAGCGTTCGCGAAAAAATTTTACGAGGTTCTAAAAGCAAACGGTTGTTACTGGGAGAATCTTCGCTGTCAAGCCTACCGAAAACGCTACCGAAACAAATCTGAAAACATGTTTTAAACCATTTAATTTAGCTATTTGTGGTTGTTAATCCAGATGAATTGTCTTGTGGTAGTTGATATATTACCAAGTACGCCAATAGCACTATGATTAATTGGAGAGTTACGTTGTTAGATGACGGAGCAGCCACGAATTTTGTAGCTAGTGCCGATCTCGCAAAACCAGAGAGAAATTGAGAACCCATGTGTTCCCAGTCAAATGCATGCACGCCACCATGGATGCTCTGCTCAATTTGCCGCCATCGCAATTTGCATCGGGGTCACTTGTTAATCACAGTACTACAGGGAGAATAATATGCGGTTTATTCGGTCTGAAGGAAAAAATAAAGGATTTATATTATTAAGAATTAATTTCTATAAATGTCATTTGATTTGTAGGAATGAAGTACAACCTCTGTCCCATAAAAATTGAATTTCTACCTTTGAACATTTATCAAATAAAAATTGTATTTCTACTTAATGTGGGACCCAGTAAACTGATTATACTTCCATGTAATCTTCTTTCCTTCCATCCCATCTCTAACTCATTGTCTTGACATTCCTTTTAATCAAGTTTATATATGGAATATGTGCATGAAAAATATCTATGAATTAATGTGTGCATATCTTTGTATTTTCTTCACTTTTTTATTCCTATGAGTTAAAATTTCTCTAAACCGTACAAGCACTAAAGCATGATTAGGGGCACGTCTATTTTGGCCTGCTTGATCCATTGGCGTAACTGCAGTCGTTGTCTCCACCAGCACGCTATAAGAATAAAATAAACACATAACACAATAATACTGCTACTAACACAAATACGATTAAGCATCAGCTTAGCTTGTGGCATAGGGAATTGCACGCACATGATCGGTGCTCCCAGATTAAATTATTGCGGGGACAAGTTGTTTCATTCAATCTCAACGTCGAAAGCCGTACGGATCTTCAAGGCCGGCACTAGTACTCCTATAGTTGATAGAATCTGTGGCACACATGGGCTGGTTGTTCCCTGCTTTACTCGATCGCTCGCTTGCTTGGTTGGACCATTTTGTTGGTCCTGGACCATTTTGATTACTATGCAAATTTGCGAGATGGAGACGCATACACATATGGGGGCACCTAAAAAGGCAAGGCTGGACTAATCAAATACTCTGCATAATGGTTTGGCTATTTCTCCTCTGCCCCTGCATAGGGACAAACTCTGCATATTGAATGGAGTTTGGATTGATGGGGGTAGAGGCCCTGAAATGAGAAGATGATATATCTCAGATCTTAGCTGGACGTGTCGAGAGATATGTGGATCGCTGATTGAGAAGGTCTGCACTCATGCATGCACTAGACACTGCTAGCAATGTTTAGTACTACTACAGTGTGTGGACAATGCTGGCCTGCCGGGGCACTTTCACATGATGCTGAATTAACTTTCCTTGTACGAAGTGGTCCAAGGCTAAAAATAACGAGCACTCAGCAGTGGATCATATCATATACTCCATATGCTAGTAGCTAGCAGTACTAGCTGGAGTAGAGTTGCGTGATGGATGGGCTGAAAATGAGAAACGTGTGATGATCGAGATGAGTAATGGAGCTGTCCAGTGGTACCGTCCATATCAGGGACGATATCATGGCACAGACAGGGTGTACAATACTACATTGACTTGTATTACACCATAAGAAAACGGTAATGGACCAACGACCAAAAAACCCTGCCCATCACATGGCACGTCAGGACGTACGCATGCGAAGTTATCATATCCTTCAACCGCTTCCATTATCATCAGAGAACTGTACGTGCTGCAAACACACACTCATGGCGAGCTGCAAATAGCCAAATACTACTCCTGGATACAGACTGTCGTCATGTTAGCGAGGCTCGTGAAATCAGAGAGATGGAAACATCTGGATCGATTGATCAATAGGCTCGTGAAATCAGAGAGATGGAAACATCTGGATCGATTGATCGATAGGTATTCAGTGTCATCAGTACTCAAAGCAGCCTAACTGTCGACGATAGACATTGTCGCATGACTCGCATGCATGGATCATCATTCATCATGCAGTACGTAGTGGTGCAGTACCCTTTTGATTTGCAGTAGCAACACACATGCACGCACAGGCGCACAGCAAGCAGCATTAGTACGGCGATCTTGGCGAGAGCTAAGCTTTTGCATCGATCGATCGATCGGCACGGGCAAAACTGTAGACTGTACTACGCTAGAGAAACGGACGCGCGCAAAGCGTTCATTGCTGACCACCGACTCAACTCAATCAACGCAAAGGGTACGTGAGCTGCTGCTCGCCAGTCGCCTATAGCTAGCCGCTGCTAGCTGCTCTATCTCCTGCTTTACAGGTTTGCATGAGAAGAGAGAGCACTGAACAGATGGAGATGCGATCGGTCGATCGACGTGAGTGAAGCCAAGCCGCCAGTCACTGCTTTGTCGATCTCTTTCCCTCCCTCCCAGCAGAAACGTGACTCCGGTCGGGACTGTGTTACTGTTTACTCCATCATTGTTACAGGAAGAGAGAAGAAAAAGAGAGAAGTGAAAGTTGCAGGAATCATGCATGCAAGCATGCAATGAGACCGAGAGAGAGAGGCCGGCCTTTGGACTGTTTGCAGCACGTGGTCGGTCTTTGCCTTCCGACCGATGGCCAATCACATGCATGGACGGGCAGGCAGGGTCTGATGCATGTTCGGTGCGTAATTCGTGATCTCGTACACAGTGTTCGCTAGTACAGCATTCAGAGTTCAGATTCCTCCACAACTCGGTGTTCAATTCCTGATAGCTAGGAGAAGCCCGAATCATGGATATTCATGCATGGTTGATTGGTTGAAGATGTAGGTGAAGCCATTCATCGACACTGTGTTCGGCGCCAGCGCACAGTGAAAAAAAAATTCTGAAGCGCGCGCGATTCGATCCGTGCACGTCGTGGCGTCTCCGCGCGCGCGTCGTCGTGAGGAGTCGGCGTCGGCACCGATCGTACGCGTACGCGCGTGTCGCTGTAGGTTTTCAGGCCCATGTAGGCGTTGGCCGCGCGCGTCGCGTGCGGCGTGGTTGGCGACCCGGCCACTTGGCGACAAGGCTCGATAGATCCGCGCGGCGGGCGGGCATCGGTGTCGTCGATGAGTGATCTGACTCGTCGACTCGATCGATCGTGGTGGCCGGGCTGGCATCGTCGTTGTGCAGGGATATGTGCTGCTGGTTTGGCTCGATCGGACGCAACAAACGTACGGTTGGTGTCACGTACTATAAGGTGGCACGCACGATTGCACCCCGCAAGTTGCCCTATCAAACGACCAGTACAACTATCAATCCTGCCTTGGCTTGGCAGGCATATTGATGGGTGGATGGATCTTGTCTTCATCGAGTACATTTCATCAGAACTGCCACCCACGCAAAACCTTTGTGATAACCTTGACTGTTACTACTACCAGATTTTGATTACTCTACGAGTGTGTGGTGGGGCCGGTATGTACGTAGGATCTACATCACGCATGCTAATCAATTCGTCCACTTTATCATGGCGTTGTAGTGGTTCTGATTAGATCCTAACCGCTCCGTGATTAGCAAACAACACGGGAACGACGGCATGTGCACATCATGCAAACAGCGGCCACTGTCCAAGGACCAGCTTACCCACGTGATGACGTGCACTGCAGTGCAGTGCGCAGCAGGTCGATCGATCGATCGATCTCCCCATGCCCCCACCCGTACGCTTTTGTTTGCCGCGCGCACAGTGCATCGTCGTCGGCTAGGCCACGATTTTTTTTTTTTTTAGAACCAGAAATTTATTGCAACTAAAAACAGAGTAGAACATATTCGATCATACAGCTTTCTGATCTCTGAAGAGATTTTTCAGAGAGAGTTGGCAAAGCAACCTCTGTTAGGATAAGCAAGACACACGATTAGTAATTCTAGTAGCCCTACACATATGGAGACATGCAGGAGTAGTATCTTATTAGCAACAACGGTAGCTGCGCAGGCAATGCTCATGCTTGTGAGTTGTGCGACCTTGCAAGTTGAGCGAGCCGTGGGCCGGCCGGGGACTCTCGCTCAAGAACAAAGCAGACGGAGCCGAGAATCCATGTGTCACCAGCTAAAGGATCCGGATGCCTGTGTCCGCTTCTGAACGTACGGGATCAGGACGCATTTAATACCATCTCGTCGTGCTCTACGGCCAGCGAGATACACACGGCAATGTCCCCTTCTTACGTGAACGTATACTACGTGAGTAGGAAAAACAAGAGACAAAGATTTTTTTTTTCTTTTTACTGCAGGGGAACAACAAGAATTACTACGGAGTACAATTATTTCCACCCATTATCAGGTTCATTTCAACCAGGAAATATAATATTCCATCCGTCCTAGAATATAAGAAGTTTTAAAGTTAGACACGGTTATTAAAAAAGTAGATAAAAGTGAATGGTGGAGAGTTGTGATGGGTTGAGTAGTGGAGATAGGTAGGAAAAGCGAGTGGTGGAGGGTTGTGATTGGTTGGAAAGAGAATATTGATAGAGAAATTATATTTTAGGATAAACCTCGAGAGTTAAAATTGTTATATCTTGAGACGGAAAAAGTACGCAAACCATGGATTGCGATTTTGCATGCACCCTACGTGTAACCGGAACGACCACATCAGAAATGAATCGTTACGGTTTTGGCCTTCGTATGGGGAAATCGGGAGAGAGAGAGAGAGAGAGATAATACAGGGTGTCGTGTGGGCCCAACGATAATATCCTCTCGCGCGCGTCGCACGGCCGGATCCGGGTTGGGGGGCCCACCGGGGGGGGGTTTGTCCACGGGGGAAAGGGAGAGATGGCGATGCGGCGTGCAGGTGCGCGTGTGTGGTGGCTTTCAGGAATCAGTACCGGGAAATGGGAGCCAAGCTGGGGGCCCACGGCCTGCGCCCGCCCCCCACTTGTGCTTTCGGACAAGCGAAAAGGTTGTTGGAAATGGCTACGGCCACACCGCAACACGACACGATGAGGTGGGGGTTGGCCAATGGCCACTGGCCAGGCCATGGCTGGCTTGGGATACAGTAGGGGAGTAATTTTTGGCTGGGACTTTACAGGGACCAAATTTATTTCCTGCACGGTCAGAAAATTACTGCGGGGTCTTGGCATACACCAACTGCCTTTGTACTACTGATCCCACAGCTTTACATTTTTTTTATATTGGAAGATAAAGTGTACTATGTAATTTCACATGCTTTTGTTTGTCTCAATCAACAATATCCTATTCCCTCATTAAAAAAGTGTCTACTAACTTTTAGATTTATCCCACAAAGAGTGTGTTTTAATATGTACGGTCTATTAAACTTGTTAATACCATTTTATTTTTTTTCTTTTCTCAATTTAGCCATCCAACCATTACTATATATCCTTTCCGTTTTGTTTATGCATTCATAAAGGTTATGATATTTTTGTGGCCTCTTATTTTAGAGACAAAGAGTAGTAGCTTTCTTTTTTTTATGTTGCCTTCTTGCTATCTATCTATCTATCTATCTATCTATCTATCTATCTATCTATTATATACTAAACGTCCATTAAACTTCCTACAAACACTCATAAGCCGTCACGTCTATCTATCTATTATATACTAAAAGTCCATTAAACTTCCTACAAACACTCATAAGCCGCCACGTGGCACTCCTATAAACGCTCTTAAACCGCCACATAGCATTGTTTAATCTCACCGTTGATTTTCACTTAAATTGGTGGACCCGATATTTCAGACCATTAGATTGGATGTATTATTTTTTAAAAAAACTAATACTTTTATCATGTTTACTGTGGGCCGGGAAAGCATGCAAACAAAAACTCCGTATATGTATCCATCAAAAAGTATTCCGTACGTACGTACGACTGGAAAAGAAGCTGCGTAGTAAAAAAAAAAGAAAGTAAACATACGTACGTAGTGCATGGAAAAAAATCGATGGCACATAAAATAGGATTTTCTATAATTTAAAAATAAAATATATTACTCTATAAATTTACGCAAATTAATATAAAAATAAAGTATCCAATCAATGCTTTTTAAATGTTCTATCTTTAAATACTCTTAGACCGCCACGTGGTACAGCCTATTATCACCGTCGATTTTCATTTAAATTAGTGGACACGTTATTTTATATCGTTAGATTAGATCTATACTTGTCATCGATTTTCACTTAAATTGATGGACCCGTTATTTTATACGAATAAATTAGATCTATATACATGTACGACAACTACTTAAAAAAATATTCCAAAAAAAATCTATCAAAAACTACCGATTAAGTATGTGCATGGTATTCCGGCCAGAAAAGGAAAAACAAAGGTACGTACGTACTTATGTAGTCCCAGTTGCATATCCTTTTTTTTCTTTCTTATTTAGATTAGATGAAAAGCAGACTAATCCCTCCGAACACGTGCACGCACATGGGCATGTACACTTCCTCCATCGTCCAATAATCCTCTATCTCACCTTCCTATATTCTAGCTAATATTTTAAATTTTTTAAAAAATATTATAAAGAAAACAATTACCCATTAATTTCCATTAAACATTTAACCGGTGAAACCATTAAATCCACATATAAGAAAACACTCTTCTAACTTTAAACATATATGTACCACTGTCTTTTGCCATTTGCGTGACAACCAAATAACAACGAAACAATAAAAATATACTAAAACCATAATGAATAATAATACACATATAAGTTGGGTATTATGCTTTAAGGCGTAAACATGTACTACATTCATTCCAAAATATAGTAACTTTTAACTATGATTCTGAACAAGCATGCATCAGTCCCGATTCATACCTAAAATTTATTATATTTTGGGAGAGGGAATATGTTATTTCGAGTTGTATTCTAATTAGACACATGTCATCGAAAAATCCATGAAAAACATAAATGAACTGAAAAATGTAGATTATTTAATAGTTAAATTAGACTTATATTTTCGAAAATAAAAATAACTCCAACAATAAAAAGTACACATACATCAAAATGACACTTCTAAATTTATCATAAATGTACTTTTATTGTATTTTGTGTTTTCTCTATTCATATATTATTGGAAAATTAAAGAACAAATATATTCTTTTGACACCATATTGATGTTCTTTATCTCCTACTTAGCCTTCGTTCCGTCTAGCTCATTGGTTGAGCATGTCCATGGCACACGAATCGACGTAGGTCATTAGCACAATATTAATTAAGTATTAAATATTATAAACTCAAAAGTGAATTTATTTGATTTTGAAAAAAAAAATTGTATAGAAAATATTTTGCAAATACATACCATTTAGCAATTTGGTAAACGTAGTCACGATAACTAAGTGAGTAGCCAATCAGATAAGCATTTTAGAACTTAACCATAAATATACTACGTATGTACTAAAACTAATATGTAGTATACAATATATAATTATTCAATAATGTCCCCACTAATTTATCCCTATGTATATATGTTCTATATATAAACCACTGTCCATCAATTGCCAAGTTATATTGCTTACATGGTATCCATACGCAGTGCGTCTAATAATTAGCTGACATCCAATGAACACGTTTGTCATGAAGCACGGAGGATAAAGGACAATACTAAGGTTACTTTTTATTCGTTAGAGTTAGGAACGTTTCCCGCTGGCATGGAAAACGGAGCTGTTCATTAGCACGTGATTAATTAAGTATTACCCTAAAAAACTTTAAAAATGGATCAATATGATTTTTTAAAGCAACTTTCCTATAGAAAATTTTTGCAAAAAATAAACCGTTTAGCCGTTTGAGAAACGTGCGCGTGGAAAATGAGTGAGGAGAGTTGGGAACTCTCACTGCCAAACTCAGCCTGAGGGCATGTATGAACAAATAATGATAGGTAAATAGAGAGTGCCACCAAGCCACATCAAATAATAGTTGACTACAAATAGATTGTGAGTATGACTAATAGCATTCCTACACTCCTACAAACACTCCTAAGATGCTATGTGACGGCTAAATATAAGAAAAAGGCAAAACATCTAGTCATCAATTTACACTTAAACCGATCAATCCATTTTCAACCATTAGATTAGATCTATTCTAATCCCTTGCTTCCAAAAATCAGCAAATCTATCCCTATGTACATATGTACACAAGAGATATCGAAAAGAAGAAAAAAAGAAGAGCACGTACGATCTGTCCCATCTTAGTAGTTTTCTATTTCTCTCTTTATAGCCCTAAGGTTTTCTTCAAATTGTGCATGTATGTAGCAACCACTCCTGGCGATGTTGTCAAAGAAGCAACGCCTCTGTGGCGCCACTTCACGCTATCCCACTAATTTTCTTGAAAGTATTTTTTAAAAAAATATTGTAAAGGCAATCATAGGCGCTGATATAAACGTGTGCATACCCACTCCATGAATACATATACGCATACCCTACCCCATATGAGAGAAAAATATTTGTTCAAAAATGGGAAAAAGTAAGTGTGAACGAGAGATTACTATTCACTAGAAATATATATATATATATACACATACGTACAGTCGGAAATGTCATAGGGAACCATATAATATCATTTTTAATTATGTCGTTCTCATGTAAATAGCATTAACAATTAGCACAAATAATTTCAACAATATAAATTATTCCTTAGTATATTACCCATAAACATGCATTGGTGAATTAGATGTATAATAAAAAAAATCAAAGCCCATATTATGTTTGCGGAGGATGGTGATAGGCGAGTTTACATAAAATTGAACAAAGTGATTTCTGTTTGAATATGATAGTCATTTTTTTTAGTATATAAATTCTATGGTCTATTTAACAGTATAAATATTTTTTTTCTTTTACGATTATATGTTAATCTAGGGTTCTTATAATGGATATAGTGAGCCATAACTTCTTTTAGAATTCTTTTTATAAACAATAAATAAATTGCCCGCGTATCTACGCAGGCTTCCTTTCTAGTTTTATTAAGTAGGAGAATCGTCCATCGACGCGATGTTTTTCTTCTTTCCAGTAGTAGCTCTTTGAAGAGTCGCTGTTGTAGCTGAAACGCAAGATTCGGGCCACTAGAAGCGAAGGAAGCGACCGATCAACCTCGGTGTCAAGGATAGAAGCCATTTTTGTTGTTATCTGCAAGCTTAGGCAGCCACCACCTACGGGGCATAAATGGCACCGGACAAGCAAAAACATACAGCCACCAGCGGAGAGCGGCAGGTAGCGACGCCCGCCGAAAACGACGTGACGAATTTTCCGCGGTCGCACGCGTCACGTACGCTTTGTTCGCCGGTCACTTTCGCCGCGAGGATACATCACCACTTATCACATGATCGACACGTCCATCTGCTCTCTTCTGCTACTAGTACTGGTAATAATTAACTCTTAATTCGACCCGGCCGTCCCGGTTGGATTAATTAGTCACCTTAAACTGACATCTTAAGAAAATGATTAACACATGTTGTTGCTTTAATTCACTCCCCTCACGCCTTCCAGGCACGATCTTTTTTTTCTTTGCTTTTACTCAACTCGTGAACGCGCAGTAGCCGGTAGATATCCTGGAGTAGTACTCGTACTGTGGTAGCTAGCGATAGGTTCCGGCACATACGGCGTGGGAAACCACGCGTACAACGCCGAATACTATTTGGGGGTCCGAGACGTGATATGCTCCGTGTCGCTAGCGTACTATACGCTTCATGTCGCATCGTCAAGCTGCGCCTGTTGCACCTGCACGTCGACGTGATAGATGGAGTATATTTGGATGTACTGCTATACCATGGTCACAAAGTCATCGCGTACGGAGTAAGCTCGAATATACCGATAAGACATGCTCTTATATTTTATACGAAAGATATTTCGGATACTTTATGTACTATATAAAAGTATCGTATACCTAATGATATATGAGAAGTTATCTTTTTATTAAAGCAATACTGTAAATTTAGAAGAAAACTGTATTCTCGGATAAAGGTGTTAGAATCCTATTAGATAAGATCTTCTTAGTCTATATTTTATCCTAATTCTTCGGGTTCTACTTGGAAAAAAATGATCATTGCTATAAATATAAGACCTCCCTCGTGGAGAAGAGCATCGAATTACAGCCATAACCAGAGCCACATTGAGATACAATTCGGAGGAAGCCGAAGTCCTAGTCTCCGATTAAATCTTTCTGAGTCGTTCTCGGGGAGTCTTAGTCACCGATTAAATCTTGCTGAGTCGTCCTCGGTGGGTTCTAGTCGACGGATTAGATCAAGTCGCCTCTTTGTCCTTCATTGTAATCCATGTGAATCCTGCTAGCAATACATATAAACTGCAAGTCATCTTGAGATTTGAATCGATATAATTTTTTGTCTCTTGTCTTCTTGATACAATCTTGTGTATATCTTGATTCTAACATTCCATATACTCTATAAATACCGTGGGATGGTATAACCCGTCGATAGTTTGTTGTAAAGGATCGGAGAAAACAAAAAAAAATGCCTATAGGACTTAAATACTACTCCAGTATAAAAATTCAGAAAGCCTCATTGTTGTTCCGGGCCGCCCGAAATTACTGTTATCATCTCACACGATTTTTTATATTTTAGACCATTTTGAAAACTTATTTTATAGACAGATATAGAAAAAGTTATTTGAAAATTAATCATTTTCGTGGCGCCAACATTATTAAGCCATGGTCTAACATGATGACGCCAATAACTTTAGCACCGTGGACATATTTTTTTTTAAAAAATAACCTATTTATAACAAATTGTATTTACAAATAGACCCTTGGCACAAATAATACTCGCACCGAGGATCTAATTTTAAATATCTTTTTGAATAAAAGTAGATCATTTTCAAAAAAAATTTGCATATAAGTCTTCGATGTTAATGATATTGGCACTGTCCCCTATTACGTAAGTGACTTAGATTATACATGGATGAAGTTTTTTTAGAATTACACAGTACAACGCAACACTCACAACGCACGCGCAGATGAAGTTGGCAGGTACCACTAGCAAATCATTAATTTCCGGAGAAAAAAAAATTGTGTTTGTCATTGCCGAGTCTCAAAAACCTGCGTGGGTAATTTATTTTTTTTCTCTGGTCCCCTTTTCAGATTATTAATACTCTGCTCTTCGTGTTCCAGATGTTTAACGTGTACTACTGCCTGCCAGCGTTATCTTTAGCCCTGACGCGAGCAGCACAGCGTCATACGACTATGCGAGAAAGGTAGCGCTGGGCAGGGCAGGCAACGCCGATGAACCCCGCGGTTTTTACCTCCCGGGGAAATGCAACCATCGTAAACGGATCTGTACGTATCATACCCATGCTTATACTGCTCTGGTTGGTTAAGCCCGTGGTGACACACCAGCATATGCGGTCGCTGGGCCTGGGCCCGTACGTGGCGCGTGCCAACGCATATGCCTCCCTCGGCGAGCAATCTGCACGGCCGGCCGGCACGGCACACCAGTGGCTGTCACTCGCCAGTCACCACCAGCGAGCTACTAGTCCACTGTTGCCACGGCGAGCGCGGCGCCCACGCTGCGGCGGAGAGGCACGGCGCGCGCTATACCGGCCCCATGCACGCGCGACGACCACGAGTGCGTGATGTGTCCCTCTCCTATCCTATCCTATAGCCCTTTGTGTTTCGTTTGACCCGATAGCGCGGCGTTCCGGCACTCGATGGTGCACGTTGCTCTCTTCGATCGCGCGCGACGAGTAGCGTAGCGGCGAATCTCTAGCTAGCTCGATCCGATCGATCTGTAACATCCATCGTCGCGTCCCTGCAATATCTCATCTCATCGATCAGATCGATCGGGCATCATCCACCCACCGCCACATGATGCGTGCACCGGCCGGGGAGAGCATCGGGGAACAGTAGTGTGGATGAAACATGTCTGTAGCTGTATGTGCGCGACAGGCATGGCCTGGCTGAACGAACGGTGGTGAACGCCGTGCTCCCGTGCTCCGGGAAACGGTGGCAAAATCGCCTGCAGAAAGGCCAACGTACAGTGCGCATCTTTTGTTACTGCATGCATGGGACCTACTAGTAATTTGCCAGAAGAAGACCTTTACATAATTATGGTTGGAGCCAAACACTTATCTAAGTTAGTTAAATTTGCTAAATATTAGGCGTGAAAAATTATGACAAAATATGGGTGGCAACCAAACAATCCTTTAAAAATTAAGAAAAGACTAAAATGTCCCTTATCTATACATTTTATAAAGTTACAACCCATTGTATCTTAATGCTTAAAATTCAAATATGCGACTCATTATACACTAGGGCCCCTTTGAATCGTAGGAATGAAAAAACACAGGAATCTGACAGGAATACAATTGTAAAACAGAGGATTGTAAAACACAGGAAAAACACAGGAATGGTCGTTTGATTGGAGCGCAGGAAAAATGTAGGAATCGGATGAGAAAGATAGACTAAAAGGGAATTTTCCAAGAGGTTAGAGCTCTTACTATATTTCCTCCAAAATCCACATACAATGTGCCATTTCATAGGAATTTCATAGGATTTGGAAACTTCAATCCTTTGAATCAAAGGGCCAAGTAGAAAAATTTCTTATAGGATTTGAATCCTATGAAATTTCTAGATAAATCCTTTGATTCAAAGAGGCCCTAAGGCCCCCTTTGATTCAAAGGAAATTCATATGAATTTTAGAGGATTTTATTCCTATAGGAATTTTTCCTATATAGCCCTTTGAATCAAGGGAATGGATCTTATGGAATCCTATGAAAATCCTATGGATTGCGTAATGCTATACAAGTTTTAGAGGAATTCTAATATGAGGTAAAACCTCTTGGAAACTTTCCTTTGAGTCTTTATCTCTCCTCTAATTCCTGCGTTTTTCATGCGGCCCAATCAAACGGCCATTCCTCTGTTTTTCATGTGTTTTGCAATCCTCTTTTTTACACTTACATTTCTATCAAAATCCTGCGTTTTTTCTATTCCTATGTTTTCTCATTCCTGCGATTCAAAGGGGCCCAACAATTACTCCCTCCGTCCCATAATATAAGTATATTATTGGACGGAAGGAGTATAATATCTTAACATGCAAATCTACAATTTATTGCATTCAAGATCTTAGGGCCCCTTTGAATCGCAGGGTTGAAAAAATGGAGGAATATGAAAAACACAGGATTCTGATAGGAATTGAAGTGTAAAACAGAGGATTGCAAAACACAGGAAAAACACATGAATGGTCGTTTGATTAGAGCGCGGGAAAAATGCAGGAATTGCTATATTTTCTCCAAAATCCACATACAATGTGCCATTCCATAGGAATTTCATAGGATTTGAAAAGCTTCAATCCTTTAAATCAAAGGGTCAAATAGAAAAATTTCCTATAGGATTTGAATCCTATAAAATTCCTACATAAATCCTTTGATTCAAAGGGAGCCTTAACATCTAAGCATATCCAATCATCCTCACATTGTTTCTATATTTCTTCCTCTTTATTCAGCTTGATTTGAATCTATGTTTTTTTTTTTCCAAATAGAGAAATCAGAAACTTGAATTGAATACTACTTGCTACATTCTCAGTTGATACAGTTGTCACAAATAATATCAAGGATGACAAATAATTAATCACGATGAAATATTAGTTACTTAGATGTGTTTTCATGTTTGGCTGAGTGTTTCGTCTAGAATGTTTGTTTCACTCCGCAATGATTATTAACTATACTCTCCGTCCACACGGAATTTGTAGAGGAATTTTATAGTATTGAAATCCTACAGAAAACTTTTCTATTTGGCCTTTGATTTAAAGGATTGTGCTGTGGATCTCGTCTGCCAAAGTGACAGGGAGAGCAGTAATGCTGGTTGCTGGATGGATGGATTGGGATATGGGGGTGCTCAGTGGTGGTGTAGTACAGTGTAACGCTGCAATAATTGCAGAGATTTGCAGTTGCTTGCACAGCATGCAGCATCCTAAAAAGTGCTGTGCCATGTACGGACGATCCTACCGAAAGGGCTGTGTGGGGGAGACCGGCTAGGTGCACTATTACTGCGTTGTACTCCCTCCGTCCAAAAAAAAAAGCAAACCCTGTGTTTGCGTGTCCAACTTTGACTGTCCGTCTTATATGAATTTTTTTTTATAATTCGTATTTTCATTGTTGTTAGATGATAAAACATGATTAATATTTTATGCGTGACTTGTCTTTTTAATTTTTTTCAAAATTTTTTCAAGTAAGACGGACATTCAAACGTTGGGCACGGAAACCAGGGTTTGTCTTTTTTTTTGGGACGGATGGAGTACACAGTACACTCATTAGGGTTGTTAATGCTAAACATCAAAGCTATGCTTAATAAGTTTTGCATAACGTACTATTAAGCATATGCTTAATAAATAAATGGTTCAATCGGATTTTCCGTCTAAATTATCACAAAAGCATGAAAGGGTGAGTTTGAGAGATAGGGGATTGAGAAGATTGGAAAGATACGCAAAACGAGGTGAGTCATTAGCGCATGATTAATTGAGTATAAACTATTTTAAATTTCAAAAATAGATTAATATGATTTTTTAAAGCAACTTTCCTATAGAAAATTTTTGCAAAAAACACATCGTTTAGTAGTTTGGGAAGCATGCGCGTGGAAAACGAGTTGTTTTCTCACCTTATCTCACACAAACTAACGCAGCCTTACCTCTCTTAACTCTAAGGGTTCGTTCGAAACAGGCAGTAGCAGCTCTGCAGGAGTCAGCAAGCGAAATTAGGCTGGCTGCAGCGTTGTGGCTGTGCAACCATAGCCCAGCTAAACCGATCAGCCCCTAATACTATAAGATATTTGACACCACTAAACTTCTAAGGCCCTGTTTGGTTCATAGGGACTAAATTTTAGTCCCTATCATATTGGATGTTTGGATGTTAATTTAGAGTATTAAATATAGATAAATTACAAAACCCATTCTATAATCTTGGACTAATTCACGAGATGAATCTATTCAGTCTAATTAATTTATGATTAGCCTATGTGATGCTACAGTAAATATTTGCTAATTATGTATTAATTAAGCTTAAAAAATCATCTCGCGAATTAGCACTCATTTATGAAATTAGTTTTTTCTTAGTCTATGTTTAATACTCCAAATTAGTGTCATACACATCCGATATGATAGGGAGTACAAAATTTTAGCCCCACATCCAAACACCCCGTAAAACCGAGCGAATTGCCTCCGGATGAAACATAGTATGTGATTTTGTCCTATGTCATCTTAAGTCATTTTAGCCATGTGTACATCCAATCATCAATATTATATAATAGATTGAAATAAATCTATTTAGGCCCACATGTCAGACATTTATCCTCCTATCTTCTTCTGCCTCTATCTCTATTTAGGCCCACATGTCAGACTTTCCTATAGAACTTTTTTTTGCAAAAAAACGCACCGTTTAGTAGTTTAAAAAGCGTGCGCGTGGAAAACGAGACTCAATCTCCCCAAACACCCTGGAACGAACAGAGCCTTAGTGTCTTTGAGTGCTATCCACACCTGCATTTCTCGTCTTTGTTTGCACTCCTCCAATATCGTCCCTGCGCTCATTGCTGATAATGTTCTTGATATGGCGGCCACAGTGGCCGCCACAAATGGTGCACAACCCCACATGGCCATCGTCCTCATAAAGCCACGTCAAGATAGTGCTCGAGGCGTGAGAGCTCGACTTCAATCTCGAGACGATCACACTACACCATTACTAGTGGAAGCTCGTTGATTACTGTCTCGCAATCTGGATATCTGTGCCAGTGACAACACGTTATAGACCCTGTTTAGATGGGACTAAAACTTCTAAGTCCCTATCACATCGGATGTTTAAATATTAATTATAAATATTAAACGTAGACTATTAATCAAACCCATCCATAATCTTGGACTAATTCGCAAGACGAATCTATAGAGCCTAACTAATCCATGATTAGACTATGTGATGCTACAGTAAACATTCTCTAATTATGGATTAATTAGGCTTAAAAAATTTGTCTCGTGAATTAGCTTTCATTTATGTAATTAGTTTTATAAGTAGTCTATATTTAATACTCTAAATTAGTGTCTAAAGACAGGGACTAAAGTTAAGTCCCTGGATCCAAACACCACCTATGACATGTGGTCCGTGCGGCGCCAGAGGCTGGCGCCGTCCAGTTGGACGACGGCGCCAGCCTCTCTGGCGCCCCAAAAAGGAACATTTCTGGGATAAGTTTTTTCAGGGGTCTATTTGTGAAATAAGTTTTTTAAAAGGACCAAAATGTGAAAAATTCAGGTTACTTGAGACCGGAAGTTTTAGTCCCCTGAGATTGTTTCTATCTTTTTTCACTCAAAATGCCCTTAGGGTTGGATACGCTGATTTTATTGTTTGAAAAAAATATTCTAGAGGTTTTTATTGCATATGCTTAAATCTTATTATTGTACCTCGAAGGGCAAAATAAAAACGTCACCGTTAATAACTGTAGTGGAGAAGTATCACCTAGAAAATTGATCAAAGTGAAAAGGCAAATAAACGGAGGGAGTAATACTAGTATATGCTTATGTTGCCCTCACTAATTAGTAGTATAGAATAATTCCAGTTCTCTATTCTCTCACCAAGCCAATCGTTTGATTTTTTTTCCCTTTAAAAGTACTACATTTCGTAATATCTTTTTGTACGAAAAAATATAAATTCAGGATTGGCTATGTTACAAATCTATCTATGTTTGTTTACTCCAAAGCCACATTGTATCGATTATTTGAAACCTTTGAAGGCCAGTTATACATATATTTAAATAGACGAGGAAAAAAAATTATGCTACATTGAGGTCACAGTGTACAGGAGCCCATGACAAGAAAAGTGTAGCCTGTCCTATTGTATTTTTGGCTGGATCTACCATTTTGGAGTTGTGCATGAGGTAGATTTTGTATGAGACTCGATTCCTTTGAATTTCCTTCTCTTCTCCTTAAGGGCTCCGTAGATTTTAGAGAAAAAACATAGAAATTTTGGAGGATTACAATCCTATAGAAAAATTTCCATTCAAGCCCTTTGAAACAAAAGGACTTAATCCTATCCTATCATTTGAAATTCGTATGTAATGGATAATCCTATAGAGATTTTAAAGGAAATTTAGCAAAACTCCAACCTCTTGGAAACTTTTCTTTGAGTCTATCTCTCTCATCCGATTCCCGCGTTTTTCCTACGATTCAATCAAACGGTCATTCCTGTGTTTTTTCTGCGTTTTGCAATCCTCTGTTTTTCACCCGCATTCCTATTTAATCCAACATTTTTCTCATTTCTCTGTTTTTTCATTTATATGATTCAAAGGGATCCTAACTTTATTATTACGTCAGGTGTTTATAGTTATTTTTATTTGACAATGCAATAATTGTCATAGGACGCTCATTTTGCATGGAGTATTGTGGGCTGATCTAAGGGCTTGTTTAGTTCCAAACTTTTTCTTTAAACTTTTAACTTTTTCATCACATCCAAACTTTTCTACGCACATAAACTTCAAACTTTTCTATCACATCGTTCCAATTTCAACCAAACTTATAATTTTAGCGTGACCTAAACACACCCTAATTCAGCGACTTCATCTATAAACACAGTGCGTAACTTTATCAGATCATCAGCACACTGTTGCCGTACCGCTTTGACGGTACACAGGGACTTTCAATGCGCTCCTGCTAGTAGGCCCGTTCGACACCGCACAGTGCCGGACTCGTCGCAGTCGCAACCGTCCAGCAGCTAAGCACCGTGGCATGTTATTCTGTGAACTGCACCCACCTTATTTCCCACAGGCGAGCCAGTGGCCCCGGCCGTGGACCACGCGACACAAGCGCACAGGAGAGCGCGCAGACGCCGCGCCGTGGCCCGAGCCGCGGCTGCTCTGCGCGAAGGCCGACCGTGCGTCGTCGTGCTTCTCCGCCGCTGTCGCCGAGCCCCCCACAGCCGCTCATCGACGCCATCAAGGAGGCCGGCGGCGACCACGTCCGGAGGTGAGGGCAGAGGCGGCGTCGGCCATGGTTGTTGCAAACGGCGTTGTCGGTGGTTGCAAACGGCGCTCATCCTATCCCTCCCTCGTTCCTTGAACCAAACAACAAACAAAAAACTGGGATCGTCCTATTCTACAAACCAAACACCCGAATGGAATCATCCCAATCCTCAAATCAGGGATGGTTTCATCCTATCCCACCTAGTCCCAGAACCAAACACACGCTTAGGGTGTGTTTGAGGAGAAGGGGACTGGGGAGATTGAGAAGATACGCAAAACGAGGTGGGCCATTAGCATATGATTAATTGAGTATTAACTATTTTAAATTACAAAAATGGATTAATATGATTTTTTAAAACAACTTTCCTATAGAAATTTTTTTACAAAAAACACACCGTTTAGTAGTTTGGGAAGCGTGCGCGCGGAAAAGGAGGAGCTTTCTCACCCAATGTCACTGGAACGAACACAGCCTTATTAAGGATGGTGCAGCATTATGGGCGGGATCGCGACCGGTCGGGGGGGGCCCTGCGATGCATGCATGCATGCACGCGATGCGATCAGCCACTTTATGAGTGGAGAGGAGGAGCGCCGATACATGCACATTGAGTTGCGTGGACTCGATCCATTTAAATCGTCCACGGCTATGTAGTGCCCGTAGGAGCAGTTTTACCTGACGCGAGCAGCTGGCGCGCGCCTGGCGGTGGACGCATGTTGTGTGCAGTGCACGGCTGTTTAATGCCGCTTTCTGAGCTCGTGATTGTTGCGGCGGTGTCGCGGTAGGGCAGAGGAGGCCCGGGCCACCGGCCGCGCGCCCGACGCGGCCGGTGGCACGTACTGCTTCTACTGGTGGCCAGCCGGCGAGCGACAGTGGCCAGGAGGAGGCAGTACTTCGTCCCCCCGCCCTGCGGCCTGCCGCTCGTCACGCTGTTCCCGTTTGGCGACGTTAATGCGCGGGCGCGGTGGTGGCGGTGGTGTGGAGAGAGAGAGAGAGAGGGGGACGGTCTCATGTGTGCAGGGTGGTGGCATCCGCGCGCGCCGAGCTGAACCAACCGCATCACATGCGTGCGGTGCCACGGCCGTGGTCCATGACCTGCCCTGCCCGTCCGTCCGGGCTGAGCGAGCGCGATGGTGCAGCACGGTCGGTACGAGCCATCAAGCGTGCGAGGACAAACGAGACCGCACCGTGCGAGACGGACCAAAGAGGGCGCAGCCGCGCAGGGGGGCCGACGTAAATGACGCCGTACGCACGCATCCTGCCTGTGCCGGTGACCGAGGAAGCCTATGGTGACGGTTTTTATTAACCTCGGTGGTTGTAGTAGTAACAATATTTAAACGTCCGTACGACTCGCGGATCTTAAAAAGAAAGCCCCTCCAGTAAACAAACCGCCCGGTTGAAACGGAATCAAAAGGCCCCCTTGAAGGCTGTAGCGTAACCGTACGACGATAAAGTAGCGTGTAACCGTACATTGATAAAAGGAGTATCATTTGTGAGCCAATGCCCTTTGCTTCGGGGAGTAATGAGTTGATGTCACGTTGGTGCGGCCAAACTAGTCCAGATCCGGGTCCGGGGGGCCATCGTGATCACGCACTTGGCGTTTCGGGAGACGTATTCAAACCCGGGCGCCGAGCAAGCATGGACGATGCGGCCCGGCAATCAATGGTCTGCCCACGATGGATGAGATGGGTTAGGTTAGGTTGTGTGTGCGTGGGGACGTCTGCTGTGCTGTGCCTCTCGGCATCTCCTTGGCTTGTGCCGCTGAAACTGCATCGAATCTGGAGAAAAGAGAGTAATATACAGTTCCTATGCTTTAGTCCACTGCTCAAGTAGACAATCTTGCATTAATAATTGGTTCAGGTAAACACCTAACAATATAAAAAATTATAAATGCAGTGGTAGACTAGATCTTTCTGGGATGGCATGATTTCTTCCTAGGACGTCTAGTTTATCCCCACAATACACGTTGAACCGGATATAAATCGATCGGTTAGGACTTGGGTGGTTCATAAATTACCTCCCCCAACAGCCTAGGCGCTGAAGATAGCGAGCATAAAGAAAGAAAAGCGGAAAATAGAGTAGCGTCAACCTCCCAGAGGCGAGTGGGCCACCTTTAATAGTACTCCACCGAGAGGGACCACCACCACCACCACAAGGCAGCGAGCAGCAGCAGCCCCACTCTCCACATCTCACGTCACACCGGACGAATCAATCACCACCCCCGCACCAGGCAACAAAAACCGAACAGGGAAAAAGAAAGGGAAAAGAGCCAAAAGATTTCCACCGTAAACGATGACCATTATTGAAGACGAGGAAAAAAGAGAGAGAGAGAAAGCGATAGGCCCAGAGTGGGGGCCATAGCCATCCATCCGTTGGGTTGCTTGCTGCTGCTTGCCTCCCCCACGTCCAAAATAAAACGAGGCAGACAGCTTTTGTCCCCTCGCAGGCCACCCCACCTCCCAACGTGTCTTCCATCCACGGCAGCGGCGGCGAGCGAGGCGTGAGTGGCGTTTTTTTTCTTTTTGTTGCCCCCCTTCACTTTCGGTTTTCACCGGCAGAAATGGCGAATCCGTCTGCGTCCTGGGCGATGATGATGGCTGATGGATTATCCGATTGGAATCGATCGATCGTGTCGCGGCGGGGAGCGAATTGGCGTAACTTTCATGGGGAGGGGAATCCATGATTGTATTGCTCGATCAGGTGGGGAAAAAAAAAAGGAAGAGTCTGGGTAATAAGGGGATGGAATCAGAATCATGTTGAGATCTCCAAAGGTGGCGATGGAAAGTGGAATACGAGCATTGGGAAGAGGCTTTGGGAAGTTCTGCATAATCACGAGTACGCCCATTCCCTGATTCTAGAAGAATCCCCCCGCTACAGAAATGGATGTCCCAAACACGAAACGCTTAATCCCTAATAAGACGGTCTCAATAAAAACGTTTTGAGTTTTGCCTAGCATGTGAGTTTGAAACGGTTTTGAGTTCCCTAATTAAACGGTTGCCGTTGTGAATTGTGGTTAAATTTTAGAAAACAAAACTATAAACTTCCGACCCTATGCACCAACAAATGATGTATAAAACCATCTTTATGTACATTAGGATTTGAACGTTGATAAACTAAGTAACGAAATGTGGTTAATCAACAATATTCGACCATTTGAATACTTCCTCTCTCATTTTATGAGTTGTTTTCACTTTTTTTATAGTTAAACTTCTTTAGGTTTGATTAAATTTATAGAAAAAAATTAAGCAATATTTTTTACACAAAATGAATATATTATCAAAATATATGAAATGTTAGTTTGACTGAAACTAATTTCGTGTCGTAAATGGTGCTAATTATTTCTATAAACTTAGCCAAACTTAAAGAGATTTGATTAGGAAAAAAAAGTGTAATACGGGCATTGGGAAGAGGCTTTGAGTTAGTGCATCTTCATTGGTTTACGATGTAAGTCGTCCGTCCTTCATGAATTAGAATCCGTTCATTGTTTTGTCCTGAAAATCTTTCGTTTTATTCACATTTTACCCCAAATTGATCTAAATCGGTCCTGCCAGCCAAGTTCGATATCTTTATCTCCTTGATTAGAAGTCTCTCAAGATTAATACGGTTGGTGACTATGCATGCACCGATTATTTCACGCCGTGACCAGCGCAAAAAACCATTAACAAAACTTTACTGAATTTTATTTTGAACCATTACAGAGAAAGCCTCCTAAGTATTTCCTCTATTTCATATTATAAGTCGTTTAACTTTTTTTTTGTCAAATTTCTTTGAGTTTGACCAAGTTTATAAAAAAATATAGTAGTATTTTCAACACAAAACAAAATATTATCAAAATATATTCTATGTTAGATTTAGTGAAATAAATTGATATTTGAGATGTTGCTAAAATTTTTCTATAAACTTGATCAAACTTAACAAGGTTGGACTAGAAAAAAGATCAAACGTATAAAAAAGATGGAGTAGTAGAGATCATTACTACTTTCGTTCCAAAATAAATTCACTTTTCTAATTTTAGGAGTGTACTTATTTTGGGATGAATGTGGTAATTTTTTCTGCTAAGAGTATTGACTATTGAGGCATTGGACCTTGTTTGGTTTCATGGGCTAATGTTTAGCTCTCACCTTTTAGCCTCAAATTAGCCCTCAAGGATCCAAACAGATGGGCTAATTTTGAGCTAATATGAATTAGCCCCCTTCAAAACATTAGCCCCTCCAAGGGGTGCTAATGGGGCTAATTTTGTATGGAGACCATCAAAAAACAACTCTCTCTCTCCTTCTCTCCCCTCTCTTTCTACTCTCCCTCTCTCCACCTTTTAGCCTTGAATTAGCTCATGGATCCAAACATGCCACACTAGGCTAATGTTTAGCCTACCAATTCATAACTAAACATTACCTTTTAAAATTAGTCCTGAGCTAACTCACGACATCCAACGAGTCCGGACAGCACGCCACGAATCAAATGGACAATGATGGTGGATGCAACACGAGTGGGAGTTTTAGGACCAAACTGTGCGCGCCACATACTGCTACTAGCAACGCTCCACTTGCTTGACAAAGCCTAAAGAAAAAAGGGCGCGCGTTTCCTGATGTGATCTTTATTTAGGTCTCTCTCCCGCATTTTTCATGCCATGACATGCGATGCGATCAATGAGATGAGAACTCGACATGCATCCAAAGCGAAAAAAAAACAAGATAAAAAAAAAGTGGAGAACCGAGAACTCGACTCCTCTGACCCAAAAAAAATGGCAACCATTCCTGTGTTTGGGGCCAAAAGTCGCTGGCTTGCTGCTGCTTAAAGCGAGAGATTGTGATCGATCGATAAATACTATCTCCGTTTTAAGTAATTATTAATTTTTTTTCTATCATTTGATTCATTGTTAAATATATTTATATGTATGCATATAGTTTTACATATTTCATAAATGTTTTTGAATAAGATGAATGTTAAGCATGTGTTAAAAAGTTAAAGGAGTCTGCGACGGATCGATCGATCGATCTCATCGCTTCCATGATTCCATGCGTCTTTTCCAACCTTGTGGATGCTTTCGATCATGCATATGCCCCCACTGAAAAGCTACAGATATCTGAATTACTGAATATATATTGATCGATGCGCCGGAGGGCGGAGAGATGCATGCCGGCCACACCGGTCACCATCCACCACCACTGGGAAATGAAACCGCATCATATGCATCCATATGCATCCATGGTGGTCTTCTTTATCTTTACACATTGCCTTTGGCTAACCTGTGCTGTTTTGCTGCTGGAACCTTTCTATCTACCTACCTATCTATCTATGCAGGCAGCTACTAAGTAGCTAGTACTGTCAATCTTAGTGAGGGCGATGATAGAGATGTGTGTTGTATCTAGACAGATGAGAATATCATATCAGTGTCACCTTTGTGCTTTGTTGGCATCGGGTATTCGGGTGGTCTGATATTATGGATAGATGGATCCATTTGGATGGAAGGAACTCAATTCTTCTCGCTCGCTCCCTTTTTTTCAATTCCTCTATTGATGATGGAGAGAGTTTTGCAAGGTGAAGCTAAATGTGTTCACCATGGCCCTGTTTGGATCCAAGGGTTAGAGTTAGTTTGAGCTAGTTGGGGCTCAAATAGCCCTAAAGGATCCAAACATGAGGGGTTAGATTGAGGCTAGTTGCATCTAACCCAACAAAAAAAACTAGCCCCTCCAAGAGGTGCTTATTGGAGCTAGTTTGAGTGGGGCCCACCGTAAAAGCCAGTTTTCTCTCTCTCTCTGCCCGCACCCGATCCCCATCTCTTCCCGATCCCGCACGGGATCCTCTCGCTGGACGCCGCCGCCTCCCGGATCCACGCCGCCACCACCACGGATCCGCGCCGCCGTCCCCGATCCACGCCTCCGCCACCGATTCGCGGCGGCGCGGCCTCCCCCACTACCCGCGCCGCGCCTCGCTCCAACCGCGCCGCCGCCTCCACCGTTCCGCGCTGCCGGCCAACCTCAGCGCCGCCGCCAACCGTAGCGTGGGCTTCGCAGCCGTCGGTGAGCGGCCCCGCCACCGCTTCCTCTGCCGGCGCCGGCTTCGACCTCAACTCGCAAGCGCCGGCGGCGGAGGGGTTGAAATATGATTTGTTTGTGTCATTTGTGAGAGGAGTCCACACATGAGTCTGCCACACCAAATCCGGTTGGAAAGGAGCCAAATGATTGGAAAAGTATATTTATTGTCAATCTAACCCTTCCATCCAAACACCTCTAGGGCTAGAGTTAGTTCAGGGTTAGTTGAGAGCTAGAAACTAACTCTAAGAGCAGGTACAATAGCAGGCTATAAGCCAGCTGCAAACATATTTTAAGGAGATAAATGAGGAGAGAGAAGGGCAGCGGGCTACAGATTTATAGCCAGCTGCAGCACGGACTCCAAGACGCAATGTGTGTATGACATGTAGGACCATATATTAATAGTGTAGTATGTAACTATTGTATGAATAAGCTATTAGATTGGCTATAGATGAATTGGAGCTAGTAGTTGGCTATACTATTAAATTTGCTCTAACCCTTGATCCAAACAGGGCCCATGTAGTGTAAGCTATAGCTAGCAAGTGGAGGAGGAGGAGGCAAAAGTGTAGAGGGTCCCATGGCCATGGATATGGGTTCAAGGATGGATGCCATTGTTGCCGGTGGCAGTGGCTGAGTGGCCCTAGAGCGAGCAGCCGGGACGCCATTGTTGGCCAGTGGGTATAGCTTTGGTCAGCTTCCGGAAAAAAGGTGCAAAAGCTGTGCATGCATGCGTGCTGCCATTGGTCCGGCCGAGATCTCCTGGCTCCATCTTTTGCTGCTACTGTGTTGACTGAACAAGTTACAAGTGAACAGTGCCTCTTGTCCAGGATTGCAATATCTTTAATTTCCCTTTCTGAAAGCTTCACGGTCTCCTAAACGGATAAAACACACACGCATTTGGAGAAGTTTGGCATGAGGCTGCTGTTTGCTGTCCAAATTCCAATGCTGTTAAATAAACCATAAAAATGGAAAAAGAATAGAAACGAAAAAAAAAAACTCTGTGAATATAATAAAAGAGAAGTTGACAGTAAGAAACTACTAGCGCAAGCATGTTTGCAACTGATGGACCATGACAAACCTGGCTCCCATAGGAAGGTAAACCAGGCCCAATTCGCTGAGGTTAACGAAGGTATATGAGTATATCCATGCAAGGAAAAAGCTACACGTATACCAAAAAAAAAGTTACAAACTTCTTATTAACGCTGATGTGGCATATTAAGATTGAATCTAGCTTTTCTATAACTTCCAACTAGAATCAAATGGTTGAGAGCTTTGTTAGTAGTAAGAATTTTGTAGGAGTATTGTGGATGTTGCCATTGGCATTCGGCAACTGCACTACTATCTTTCTCTTTACTTTCTGCTTTATTTTCTCCTTCACTTCACCTTTCCGAAAGCTTCAAGGCTTAGGTTAAAAAGCGCACACAAACAATCACAAATTCGAAGTTTAGAACACTTGAAGCCATGAAGGTCACCTGTCGCTGTCGAACGCCATTGATACAAGGAAGATTAACAGAAAACCAGTAAAGGAGCAAGGAGGAGACCATGAGTGTTCCTGTGGTATACGTGTAGGGTCCTTTTCAATTTTCTGTTCATTGAATATTATGAATTGGATTTACAAGGGTTGATTGGGAAATTGTGAGCTGGAGTAGTTCGCATTGTGTGTTTCACACACTGAAGTTCAAGCGGTCTGACTTGAACCGATTTGTAGCACAAAAAAAAAAAAACCGAATTTTGTGATGGATGGACAATGGAAAAAGGCCCATATAAACTACTGTGGGCCGGAATCTGGCCCGTATTGTCACGGCCCATTTCCTCTCTGGTGGTCTTTCTCGTCGTTCCCGAGAGAACAAATTCCAGAAATCTCCATGGGCGATTGCAGGAGAAGAAGCTGAGCAATTCGATTCCTTCCTCCCACTCCCACTCCACGCAGGCTCCGCAGCCAAGATCAAGGCAACGACCGGGAAGAACAAATTCTCGCCTGAAGAAACGAGAGGAAGCAGCAATCGCCGCCGATTCGCTCGCCGGAATCCCCACCATCCAATCCACCGGCGGCGGGGGCCCCCCCACCCAAGGAGGGGGTGGGTAGCGCGGCTGGTGGCCGGAACCCTATCCTATCCGATCGGCGTGGGCGAGACCACCTCCTCGCGCGCGGGGCGGCGGCCGTCTGGTTTTGCGGGGCGGGTGCCGGTGGGCGCGCGCACCCACTGGTCTGGCAGGCATCGGCGGCGCCTCGCTCCGCGTGCCCTCGCGCTCCCGGCGGCGGCGGCGGCGGCCGTTCAGCTACTTATGTAGCCGCTTGCTACTAGGGCGCTTTCGTCGCTCGTGTCGTCGCGCGTTGGCTTTGGTTGTGTGGTTTTGAATGGGCCAGATGGTGAGTGCGGCGGAGTGGGTTTCCTGAGATCATATTTTGTGTGCTGTTCTTTACTGATGAGTTTGAGCTTTGTTCTGATTTCCCTGAAATGACAAACGGTGCAGGTTTCGGATGAAAATTTTGAAGAGCAGGCCGCTCGTAATGGTAAATACGCAGGGCTCACATCTTTACCTACCAATTCTCAGTTGCCTAGTTCCTCGTTTCTACTTACAAAGTTACAAAGTTGCACCCTACTATTTCAGTCGATTATCTGAATATCTGATAGAAATGTGGTTTTCTAATGTGGCATTTCCTTGACAGGTGGAATTATCAAGCACGGAAGGGAAATCCTGTTCCAGGTGAAAATCTGTCTAGGCACACCTTTTGCTTTCATGCTATGGATCAAATTTGCCGGACCTGACAAATTAGATTGTGGAATCACCATATATGTGTTCTGCAAGCACAGAAGGAAACCACATACATACTAGTAGTAGTCACTAGTTTGTCAACTGACTTGTGCAATTATTGCGGAGTTGTTATTTATGTATTGTCATAACTCATAATCCAGGTGGAGTTTGATAAGGCTTGTTTATCTTCTGGTCTTGTTCTGTAGATCATTGGACTACCTGACTAATGCCTTCCCTAACCAAAAAAAGGAATGAACAATTCTGATTATGTTGTTATTTTCGCTCACTCTGTCAGGCTTTTAACTGGGAATCCCATAAGCACAACTGGTGGAGCAATTTGGAGGAAAAAGTTGTTGACCTAGCACAATCGGGGTTTACATCAGCGTGGCTGCCTCCACCAACACAGTCATTATCTCCAGAAGGTAAGCTAGTCAACAATGTATTGTGTCACTCGTAGCTAGTTACAGAAACAAGTGGTCTGAATATCTGGTCCCTTTATTCTGACAGGCTATCTGCCACAAAACCTGTACTGCCTCGACTCTTGTTATGGTTCCCTCCATGACCTACAAGCATTGCTTCGGAAAATGAAAGAACACAGTGTAAGGGCTATGGCAGATGTTGTTATTAACCATCGAGTTGGGACTACTCAAGGATCGAATGGGATGTATAATCGTTATGATGGTATCCCAGTATCATGGGATGAACATGCTGTTACATCTTGTTCTGGTGGGAAGGTAATCGACTTGTTCTTATGCAATGTAATCCTATTGTTCTCAGCCTCATAATTGCATCGTGTCTTAATGGCCATGTTTTGTTAATAAACTATTATCAATGCCTCTACAACTTTATTACCAGGGCAACAAAAGTACCGGTGATAACTTCGATGGGGTTCCCAACATAGACCATACACAGCCATTTGTACGGAAGGATATTATTGACTGGTTGATCTGGCTTCGAGAAAGCATTGGTTTTCAAGATTTCCGCTTTGATTTCACTAAAGGGTAAATAGTCAACTCAATAGGTTAACATCATCTGTGAAAGGGGACCTCCATTTGCTTTGTTAAAACAAGCTGATCAGTCACAATTTTCTGTTTAGTGCAGTTATGCAGCGAAGTTTGTGAAAGAATACATCGAGCAATCAAAGCCTCTTTTTGCGGTGGGGGAATACTGGGATAGCTGTGAATATAGCCCCCCTGATTACCTTTTGAACTACAATCAGGGTAAGAGATTTGTAATGACATTGCTAATGATTGCTTATGCCATAGTGATGCTGTATCTAGTCTAAGCTCTCTGAAGTATGTTCCTTGATTGACAACTGTGAACACTAGCATGCTGATTTTTTTACTTCTGTAATTTACAGTACTGCCCATGTGAAGTTTTATGGATTTTTGAATTATTAACCACTGTCATGGTTTCCTCTTTCGTTTCTCTCTACTCCTTGTGCTATTGTCGAGATGAAGCAAGGGACTAGATTACTTTTGTGAATGCATGGCAGTTACATTAGATTGAGTCTGTGTAATTAGCATATGGTGTAGACCATATACAAATTTCGAAACAGTTTTCTCAACCATGAAAAATGCTCCTTGCTTTACTTCGATATGGATATTTGGTGTATATTTTTTTCCCCATAAACTGAATAATTCTTTTTAAGCAGATAAACACAGGCAAAGAATTATCAATTGGATGGATAGCACTGGAGGACTTTGTGCTGCATTTGATTTCACAACAAAGGGTATTCTTCAGGTTAGAAATAGAAAATTGTTCTATTCCTTTTTTGGGGTAAATGTCTTCAGGTTAGTTTGATCAGTTTACTGTTGTTTTCAGGAAGCTGTCAAAGGTGAGTTGTGGCGTTTGCGTGACCCTGAAGGAAAACCGCCTGGTGTGATGGGCTGGTGGCCTTCGAGATCAGTCACATTTATTGAAAATCATGACACAGGTTCCACTCAGGTATAACAATTACTTTATCTTCTGTGCTCAAGATAAGCTTAACCGTGCTAATATTTGCTTGGAAATGGTGAAGATGGGCTAGCAACAAAACTAATTAAATTCTCATGATTGCAGGGTCATTGGCCATTCCCATCTGATCATATCATGGAGGTATGTTGTAAGGATTTTGATTGCTTCATTTATGACCTGTGTACCCTGCGATTGACTTATAAAACTAATTACCATTACGATGATGACTATGATCTTATAAAGGTTGACGTACATTGTAACAGCCATGGCAACATAGAACAGCTCCTATAAAAACAACTTGATGTCAATAGGAAAAGCTTTTAACTCAGTTCGTTGATCTTTGGAGATATGCGCTTATATTGATACTGGAATATATATAGGTTTATGATCAGGCATTCTTGGCCTCATTCTTTTGTGTTCAAACATGTTGATAAACATATGGTATCTCAGGGATATGCTTATATACTTACTCATCCTGGCATCCCCACGGTGTTCTACGATCATTTCTATGGCAAAGATGATTCCTTCCATGGTGGAATTGCAAAACTGGTATTGTCCTGAATCCTTAGTGCTCAATCGCATATCTTTGGCAGCTGCCAGCACTAAGTTTCAAATGTTCTGTACTCAGATGGAGATCAGGAAATGCCAGGACATACATAGCCGCTCCGCAGTCAAAATCTTGGAGGCCAGATCAGATCTGTACTCTGCAATCGTTGACGATAAGTTGTGCATGAAGATCGGGGACGGCTCCTGGTGCCCGAGCGGCCCAGAGTGGAAGCTGGCGGCCTCTGGTGACAGATATGCTGTTTGGCACAAGTAGATATACCAACATATAGCATTTCTTTCTGCTGAACATGAGTTATGCTATTTCTTCAGAGCCCGAACTGTATATGCTAGTACCATGGTAATTTAATCATCTTCAATGCAATACCAGAGAGCAAACCACTTGCAATTTATCATATGCTCACAGCAGATAGTGTAAACTGTAATGCGAAGTGTAAACTGTAATGTGAATACGTATACTGTAATGCTTGTGTGCATATAGGAATAAGAGAATGTTTATTTATAGAAAGCATTCTTGGAGGTTGAATATGCCTCTTTCTTTTTGAACTTCTTGCATGTGCCTTTTTTATCATCTGCATATATTTGAGTGCCTTTGCAGAATTTCATCATCTGCAGGCTGACCGCCTTCACTGGACCTGGAAATCTTCCATGGGAAGGAGGACTCCGCTTCCTTCCATCGGTAGACGCAGATTAAACTGGCATTCTTGCACAGAAACCCCTACATTTATCACACATTTAACCCATTGTTTTCTAATATTTACAATCAGATCCCTTGAGTGAGTCAATAGTCGATTCTGTTTCAGAAAGAGAAGAAAACTTGAATTCTTGAAGTGCTCGTATGGAAATAAATGGCGGGAAAAATACATAAATTCAGGACCCAATTCCCGCCCTCGCCGTCATCTCCTCCCCTCCCTTCCCATGGAGGCGGAGCCGCCGCCGGAGAACCGCCACGACGACCACCACCCCTCCACTTCCGGCGGCGGCCTGGGCTACTTCCACCTCCGCCTCCTCTGCCCCGCCGCGCCACTCCTCCTCCTCCTCTCCGCTCCGACCGCCTCTACTCCCTCTCCCTCTCCCGCCGCCGCGGCCCCCGCCTCCGCCTCCTCGCCTCCCCTCGCGCCGCCACGGCCGGCGACGGGGGCCCTCCTCCTCAGCACATCGGGCTGCGCCCTCCGCCTCACCCACCGCTCCTCCAGCGCCGACGCCGTGCGCGTCAACGGCCGGCCCCTCCTCCGCGGTGGGTGCCCGGCCGATCTGGCCGTCGGCGACGAGGTCTCGCTACTCCGCCGTGGCACCAGGTATGGATTCTTGGTGGAGAAATTCGTCTCCTGCGAACGGCCCAAATTGGCGGCGGCGGCGGCGGCGGCGGAGCCCTGCGGGGAGGTTCTTGTGCTGCGGGCCGAGTCGCTCCGGAAGCGGCTGAGGGCGATCTCGGAGAGTCATGATCCTCTCTCTTTCTTGAGGGATTCACATTGTGTGGAGAACGGCAGCGATGATGTTAGGGTGAAAAAGGCGAGAGAAGAAGATGTTTTCTTGCCCCTGAACCTGAATGCTCCAATTGACCCTGTTGCCGAGCAGAGTTTACTGCGAGAAGACTGTAATCTTGTCCAGGAGAAATTGGAGCACTGCACTGATTCAGCAATTGCAAAAAATGATACTGATGAGTTGATTCAAGGGAGCAAGGGGTGCTGCAATGGCAATACAGAGCAGAAGGAGTACAGCAATGAGAACACAGAGCAGCAGCACAATGAGAATGATGGTTGCTATTCAGATGGGAGCACATTCTTCCTGAATCGCCTCATTGGTATTGGGTCTGATGTGAGGGTGGAGCAACGGAGTGGAGTGACACTTCCACAGCTTCTGCATCCCATGGATAGCTTGGAGCGAGTATTTATCGCAACATTCACCTCCGATGTTTCCTGGTGCGTCCTCTCTCTGCTTCTATATCTTCCTTTGCTTGCAACATTGAGAGATATATGATTGAATTATTGATGGGAATACGAATTTGTGTATGGCCTAAGGTTTCTGGAGTACTGTAAGGTTCCACAGAACCTGCCGGTGACGATAGCATGCCACAACAAGGAGAGGTGCTGGAGTGCGAGCCGCGAAAGTAGAACAGCTGCCCCTTTCGGAAGCTATCCTAATCTATTATTAGTGTAAGTAGTAACCTTGTGTTTTGTTCAGTTGCTGTCTCAGCTTATATATATCCCATGCTTCTGCGAAACATGCATGATAATGAAGCACTGATGCTAATGTTAATTTTGCCCTCAAGTTACCCCCAATTCCCAGAGGAGATAGCATTTGGAAAGGATAGAAAGAAGCAAGGAGTGGCATGCCACCATCCAAAGCTCTTAGTGCTACAGAGGAAAGACAACATGCGTGTCATTGTCACTTCAGCTAACTTGGTACCTAGGCAGGTCAGTATCTTGCTGTACTCCATGAATGTGCTTGTTACTAGAACTCACTTGGCATCTAGCAGGCTAGAATTCTGCATTTCTGATGCACTCTAATGCTTATGCTTATCTTTATGGCTTATTAGCAATCAAAAAATAATTTATGGGTAAAACTTTTATATATGTACCCTTGGTGATTTCAAAAGCAAATGCTATAAAACAAACTACGATGATAACACAACAGAATCAACTCCAAAATAAGCTTATAATTCACATTTTGGCTTATGAGCATAAGCGAAATGATGGGGTTATTTAGTGGTTTGTTTTGTTTGTGGTGATTTCTTCTGCTATACTCAGTGAAAGTAAATTATGCTTTGTGCAGTGGCATCTCATAACAAACACGGTGTGGTGGCAAGATTTCCCTTGTAGGACATCCCCAGATTATTCAGCTATTTTTTGTCAAGTTGAGGAACCAAAATCAGATTTTGCTTCTCAGTTAGTTTCATTCGTAGCATTCCTTATCAATGAAGTTCCTAGCCAATCATATTGGATAAATGAGATAGCCAAGTACAATTTTGAAGGAGCTGCTGGATACCTCATTGCTTCAGTTCCAGGGATATATGCACACAGTCCTCACTATTTGGAGTCCAATTATTGCCTTTCAGTAAGTGTTTTTCAGATATTATTTGTGGTTTACTCACTTAACTGAAGCCATTTCAGTAAGCAACTTAACATACTAATTATAATTTGCAAATATTATCAGGCAAAATATACTATGGCTAAGTGGATATATTCCTAATCTAAACTATACTCCCTCCGTCCCACAAAAAAATAACCTAGTATTGGATATGATGTTTCCTAGTACAACAAATTTGGACAAGAGTCTGTCCAGATTCGTTGTATTAGGAAATGTCCCATCCAATACTACGTTGGTTTTTCGTGGGACGGAGGGAGTACATTACTCTAGTTCTTTCTTGAAATAGTTTTAATCTAGCCCTGTTATCTTACTAGCCACTATCCATTATCTATGCAGGGAAAACAGATATTACACGCCAAATCGGCACATGAGATGTTTCTTGGTTCTATCCAAACATCTGTAGTTGGTCTGTCTCATCGGTTTCACATACCATCTGATGCTGGTTCTAAACTGAAAGCCCTGTCTGTACTTCTTAGTAAATGCCATGTGAACATGCATGGAACTACAGAAGGGATTTTGAAGAGGAATACAAATATACCTGCAGATGCTAATGCTGTGAGTGTCCTTGTTGCTGATCTGGATAAATTTACTGAGGAAGGTATGTATTATGTACACCTCACGGTGTACATATTTTGCTAAACAAACTCACCTCCAAAAATTTTGTGTTCCATGGTTAATGTGGCAAACAAATTTGCGGGATTTTATAGTATGGAACCAAATAACCATGTCCAATGCCCCGAAACAGATTCAGTCCATCTTGGTTTCCTGCCTAGAGAAGTTGCGAAGTGGGTATCTCCCCTCAGCGACTTGGGGTTCTTCACATTTTCTGGATTTATCTACCCGAGAGAAGCCCTGGAAGCTGCATATGGAGCAGCTAACACAAAAGTACAGTTGCTTCTCTATGTATCAAAGGTATGTAAAAAAATTCTTACTGACGCCTTTTCATAAGTTGGAGTACTATTGTGAAATTGTCCGCATATTTTACTGTCTCATGAAATTCAGGGTGCAGAGTTTTCTCGAATTTCAAGACTGATCCAGGATGAGCATCTTCCTCTGCTGTGCTCATTAGTAGCATCCTTAAAGCGGTCCCTTGGACTTTGGCGATTAGAAGAGGTCTGCAATTTTACATGGGCAATATATAATCTTGATTTGATAAAGTATGTTATGCATAAACTGAATTACAGTTCTGTACGATGATTATTCTACCATATTATTTGATGAATTAGCAATTTTGAAAAAAAAAAGAAGTCCACTAGCAGTAGTTTGAAGGTGATTGGGATAGTTCAAATTCATACTAATTGCTAGCTTTATTGTGAGATAATCCATACTGCCTGTTCTATTTGCTTGCATTAACCAAGTGTTTTAACTGTAACTAGCTGGTGGCCCGCGCAATTGCGCGGCTAGCATCCATATAAAATTATTTGTTTTTAATATGATTTTAGTTAAAATTTATTGAATAGTTATCTTGTTATTTTAAGACTTTTAAAAACCAAACCATATCATCCCGTGTTTAATTTTATAGTTTTTAAAAGTCACCCTATTATTTATTTGCTTGCTCGATCTACCACTATTTCTACTCATTATCTATCTCGTTATTTTAAGACTTTTAAAAACCAAACCATATCACCCCGTGTTTAATTTTATAATTTTTAAAAGTCACCCTATTCTTTATTTGCTTGCTCGATCTACCACTATTTCTACTCATTCTCCTTAGAAACTTTAAATTTTGAATCTTATCGTTTTTAGAGTTTATTGTCTCACTGGGTTTCGTTTTTATATTTTTTAGAACTCTCATCAAATGCTGCCACTCTACTCCTCTACGACCCATCTGCCGCCTCTTCTTTTTATTATCATTGGGATTTTAAAATTAAACATAATTATTGTTTGGGTTCATTTTTTACTTTCTAAAAGTCCCGCCAAATCGTTTGTGATTTTGCCACTATACTATTCTACGTCTCGCCTGCTGCCTCCCCTCTTTATTGTCATTGAGATTTTAAAATCGAACATTATTATCATTGTTTTTTTAGAAGTCTCGAACCTTTAAAAATAGGACATGGTAGTTTCTAGAGTTTATTGTCTCGTTGAGTTTCATTTTTATAATTTTTAGAAGTCTCATCAAACGTTGCCACTATACTCTTCTACGGCCCGCCTGCTGTCTCCTCTCTTTATTATCATTGAGATTTTAAAAATCGAATATAATTATTGTTTGGGTTTATTTTTTAATTTTCTAGAAGTCCCGCCAAACCGTTGACGGCTTTGCAACTGTACTCTTCTATGGCTCGCATGCTCCCTCCTCTTTTTATTGTCATTGAGATTTTAAAATCAAACATCAATATCATTGTTTTTTTTTCTCTTTAGAAGTCCCGAACCTTTAAAAATTGGACCTTATAGTTTTCTAGGGTTTATTGTTTCATTGGATTTTATTTTTATAATATTTAGAATTCTCATCAAACGCGGCCATTATACTCCTCCATATACTATTTTTTAGTTCTAAAGATACAATTGTATTACATATATTTATGTTATCAATCTTCGCCGTTATAATTTGGTTCTACCATAGTCTAATGGCTTGGATTTTATTCTTCGATCAATCTGATAATTTATATCCTTTAGAATAAATAACGTACCTCTTTCCGAGTTGTCTTAATAATAAAGATTTTTACGTCTATAGGACATCTGTGATGATTTTCTAAAGCTATCTTAATAATATATATAGATAAAAATACATATTTGGCAAAAACGATTTACATATTTATTATTGGTATTGTATTTTTATTCCAAATTTTGTTTTTAAGTTTATTTTGGAACCTATATTTTCAAAGGAGAACTTTTATTGTATTGCTTAGGGTGTGCACCTGGCTAGCTGCTGTGCACATGCCATCGTACCTTCTGTTTGCTGACGTGCATCACCCGAGTCCTGCACATCGTGCAGCCGCACGGCTTGACCCACTGCTGTGTATTTCCGTCGCTCGCTGTAGTATCTATCATTCTAACTTCAGATCAACAAAACGGATCTAAAATAGGGTTCTACAGTGCTTCGTTGCCTGCTGCTTCATTTATATATACATTATAGCCTAATTAATCTAGAACATAACTCTGATTAGTTTTGGAAATCGGACAAAATTCTTTTGAGTCCGTTTGCATGTAAAGGTCCTAGTTAGAGATTGATTCTAATTCTGCACATGTACAGTACTCTGTATCTCTTAATTAATATGTCGAGTTTATGTTAAATCTCAGACGTTAAAATCTAGACCTATTATAATCTAACGGTGGAAATAATTCATATTTTCTCCGATTAATGTGGGAATTTCTAGCCTCCACAGCGAACGTGGTATCTCCTTTCAAGGCTGTTTTAATAATATAATAGATTTCCATTGGTTCAAACAGGTGCTGTCACACTTCAAATGGCCTGAAACACTTGAGACTGATTTTTTCTACAGTGAGTAAAACCTTTTTTTTCTTGGCTGGAATTAATTATCTTATTCAGGGATCCTCACTTCAGATTAAAATATTTGTAGGTGCTTCATCCATTGGGACTTCAATTAATCCACAATTCATTGCAAGCTTTGCTTCAGCAGCTGGTAAACGATGCAATCAGGATTTGGACTCCGAAGAGTCTGATCCAGAGGTAAATTTTAACTATTTATTGAAGCATACCCTATTCTATAAACCCCTGTCCTTTTTTGACCATTCTTCACGCACATAACTATTACCATTTTTCATTGGTTTTCCTAGTGGGGTTGCTGGACAGCAAACCATGAGCTAAAGAAGCCATCTATCAATTTGTTGTTTCCAACAATTGACAGAGTGAAAAATGGGGCTTGTGGAATTCAGTTGTCCAGGCATTTGCTTTCTCTTCCCGAGGTAGATTTCTCTTCTTGTAGCTTACTAGTATTTGCATAATTTACCAATAAGAGAGATCATATTTTATGTGTGTTATACTTGACGTGCTTGTAAGATTGTATCCAAGTCTTCTTTTTTTGGTGCCTAAAGCTGAAACGAATTAGTACCATAAGGTACCGGTACCTCGAGGTACTTTTTGTTGGACCGGAGCAAATCTCATCCTTGCGTGAGTTCAGTGAATTAAGATGTTATGCATATCGGGATAAGCAACTATATCGGTCTATTTAGAGAAGCAACGCTAAGCATATTGCTAATTCAGGGGATACATTCACAGCTGCTGTGTTGCAGTGGGAGTAACTCTTTCCTTTTGGCAGAGAACATGGCAAAGACTGAGATCTACTGGCATATTTCGTGACGCAATCCCAAATCCATACGAGAGGATAGGGCATCCTATGCATGTCAAGGTACGATGTTATACATATCTTGGGGGAATATCATGGTTTATACTTTGCAACATTGTTTAGTGACATGTTAAATCATGAGTTCATGACAGGTTGCCCAGAGACGTTTCGAGTCTCGTCTAGGCAAACACTCATTTGGCTGGACTTACTGCGGGTCTCACAATTTCAGTCCAGCGGCCTGGGGACAACAACTTCCTCCACCCAAAGCAAATCCTACTGAAGCCAGAGCAGTTTCTCCTAGTCCAAGATTACACATTTGCAACTATGAGCTCGGCATTGTTCTCATCATTCCACCATCGGCCATGTCAAAGCAGACCAGTGGAAAGAGGCATGAAATCAGTGACATTGCGCTGCCATTTGTCATCCCTCCACCGCAATATAAGCCGGGCGATAGGCCTGCGACATCGTTAGCCATGCGAGAGGCCATGGCTGAAGCTAGAATTCTGCAGAGTAACGATTTAGTACTGGACTTGTCACAGGATACAGACGAGGATATACCTGATGAAGATGATGAGCATGTGATTGAGCTGTCTGATTGCTCCCCTGAAGAGAAGGAAGAGGAGAAGATCTACGCAGAGACGCTGTGGGAGCAAGTAGACTCTTCACAAAGCCAGGGAAAGGACCAGGCTGGCCAGTGAAGTTGAAGTCCAGATGTTTCGGATGACAAGTTCCTGTCATCGCATCTGATTTCAAGTGCAGGCAGCCGCACGAGATCTGACGATTCTTTCTTACTGAAGATATTTGATTCGATTGTGATTTGTTAGAATTCGTATTTTACAATGTGTAGTATGCATTCGTTGTCAATCTTTCTTGTAAGTATCTCAATACATATATACTTGAACTTCACAGCGTATATAGTTGAAGTTTATTTCAAAAACTTTTATTGAGCTCTAATCTGAAATTCTGAATCAATCTGCTAGTGCTAGGGGGGGTACATGTTTTACACCACAGAAGAATCACAACCGTCCAAACAGTTCTGGACGGTGTGGATGCTTCGCCTGGAACTTGTGTTCACCACCCCAAAAAAAAAAAACAAATCCACCGTGTCAATCCCCACGCCACACCAGAGGCCACACGCCACAGCCACAGGAAACACACAAGCAGGCGACGTGGCAGCCAGAGAGGGGCTAAGCCTCCAACCCCACACTCACAGCCGCGCGCCGCAGGAAAAAGGTGGAAACCACCACCGCCCACGCGGGACGCGCCGCCGCCGACGCCGCTCGCCGCCGCACCCTCACGCGCAGAGGAGGAGCCCCCCCCCGGAGCACCTCCACCTGTTTGCTCTGAGTGACATGTCTCCCTCGCCGTGCTCGCCCGGCCGCCGGCGCCGGCGAGCCCGAGCACGTACCCGTCCCTCCCGCCTCGCCGGTGCGCCCCGGCTGTAGCTTCCGCGGCGCTCCGCGTGGCTCCGGCCACCGCCTCCCGAGCCCCATTCTCCAGGTAACCCCCCCACCTTCTCCCTCTGTCTCCTTGTTCACTGGCTCACTGCGAAATTTGGGCTAGAGTTTACAGTGACGCGGGTTTCATGCCGCAGGCTGGTGACCAAGCGGAATTTCGCTGCGTCTGATATTAGAGAAGACTACTCCACTCCGATTGACGTCGTTGCCGATGTGAAAACCGAGAAGGCATCAATCTGGGCAGCTGAAATTCTATATCGTTCGATGCTTGTTAGGTAGTGCCGTTTTACTTACTCCCCCCAACATTCTGAAGCGTTTCTCGATGTCTTGCAGATTGTGGTGTTGGGAGGAAGTGGATTCGTTGGCTCTGCTATCTGCAAAGCTGCTGTCTCTAAGGGCATTGAGGTTGTGAGCCTCAGCAGGTACCGCAACCTTTTCAGGTTTCACGTATACCTTGAACCAATCACCATATGTTGTGTAGGTCGTCAGTACTGAGAAATGCAATTTTTTCATCATGTTCCTATATGTTTCCAATAGCTTCCAGTCTAGTCTTATTACCTCACATTTCTCAACTTAGCTTGCTTATTTTTGTAATCGGATCAACCAACTTGGTCTCACAGTGTTAACTTTCTTAAAGTCTTTCTTGCACGACTACTTGAATAGGCTGTCCTGTGTGAGCTCCTAAATTCTTTATACACAAACCACAGTTTTGTATACGTATTTTTTATTGAGGGTATGATTATTAACGAAGCTTTGAAAATTGGTGGGAGTCTCAGAAAAAAAAAAAGGAACATGTATATACTATATATCTGACTACCAAATCTGCATTCTGTCACATTTGCTTCACAGTGTGTGTTCATGGCAGGTCAGGGAGACCATCTTACTCTGATCCTTGGGTTGATCAAGTTACTTGGCTAGCAGGTATGCTTAGTTATGTAAATCTTCTGGGCTACTGGATCCAGCTTACTAACATAAGTTCACTCTCCAAGCGTAATAGTGTTTTATTGTTGATCGAAACTGGATATGCATATGTCATGACACTCTGACCTGCAAATAATGGCTTTATCAAGTAGATTAAGCCCAACTTACAGGAAGAATGCCAGTCACCAGATTTTATCCAGAGATAATACATTTACAGAAATATGTACATTATGTATAATAGAATCTGTGGTACTTTACAAACTTCATGTTAACGCCATTCTTTTTACCTTTCGTACAGTTATCTATACATAAAATTTCTGCTGGTTTAGATAATTGTTCTTTGTTGGCCGATGGCATGTCTACAGTATTTCTTTCTGCTTGTTGCTGAGTTATGATAGATGCATATATTGTTTGTTTGGAAACAACTCTGCACCTAAGTACTTATCATTGCCTCCTTCTTTTGGCCATGATTACTGGATTTAACATTATGCTCACAGAGACCAAACTTGATTTATGGCCTCAGTAATTCCACCATACCATCTTGTTCTTGTGACTTAGTCAGAGGACTATATTGGATTTCCAAGAGTGTGATTTATATACTGTGTTCTTTGCCTCTCTGTTCATTTAAGCATCTTACTATGTTGCAGGAGATGTTTTCTATGCAAGATGGGATGAAGTGTTAGTTGGTGCCACTGCTGTTGTGTCTACCCTTGGAGGATTCGGTAATGAAGAACAGATGAAAAGGATAAACGGTGAGGCAAATGTAACAGCAGTAGATGCTGCAAAAGAATTTGGTAAGTACCGTATTATGACAGTGTGTGCCAATTTGTATGCATATACATATGACATTAGGTGCATATTATGCAATTCCATGCTTAACCTAAGTTTCTTTGAGCAGTCACACTGAAAGATACTCTTTCCTTCGAATTTTATAAGGAGAAATTTTACGGTCCTTGAGAAAGTACCCCGAGTTACCTAATTTTTAGTAACTTGAGGTACTTAGTAACTGGAGGTACCAAATTTTACACTAGAAAATGTGGTACCTCCTTGTACCTTCTCAGGGATAGTAAAATTACCCTTTTATAAGGGTTCTTTGTTGCAATCATTTGCAAATTATAATTCGTTCATGTATTTTTATGCTATTCTCTTCTATAATCTTCTCATTCTCACTAATTCCTTACTCTATGCATCTGTCAAATCAGAAAATATGCCTTGTAAAAATCGACTGAAGGGGTAGTATATTGTGCTGTATGATGCAAATCACACCAACTGGATTTTAACTCAAAATATTCACTCAAATGTTCTGATAAGTACCACACTTGACAACTCACTGTAATATGTGTCTACGAGGTGTCAACAAATCAAAATGAATTACTCTATGTTGGTACTATCATTATGAGAATCTAGAGAGAGAATGCAGCAAATATATCCACCCTATTGATAATTACAAAGTATTAGCTCACTTTTACTTAGTTTTGCAATTTACCAAGTGTCTAATTACTGTAAGCTGACACATGTTTTGATTTTATTGTAGTTTAAATTATATAAATTTGTAACCCTGAAACTTGAAGGTAGTCAGGCACGCGTTGTGAAATAAATGAATATTGCTAGGAAATTTGTTGTACTGATTCTAGGACAGATTAAATACCTCAAACAGCTGGGACTTTTCCTTTGTACAACTGTGCCCACTGTCTTGTTAACCTACTCTTTCCTCTTTCTTTTTTTGTTAATTCAAACGGATAAAAGAATGTAACATAGCTTCTTTGGTGTATTCTTCTGCAGGAATCCCCAAATTCATTTTAATTTCTGTTCATGATTACAATCTTCCATCCTTTCTTCTTAACTCGGGTTACTTCACTGGTAAGAGAAAGGCTGAATCTGAAGTCCTCTCCAAATACCCAACCTCAGGTTAGTCTGTATTATGCCTCCAAAAAATCTCACTTTAAAATTTTGTCATGTTTCTAATCTATATTTTTTAAATCAGGTGTTGTACTGAGGCCTGGTTTCATTTATGGTAAAAGGAAAGTAGATGGCTTTGAGATACCACTGGACGTTGTAGGACAACCATTAGAAAAGCTACTTTCCTCTGTTGAAAATTTCACAAAACCGTTGAGTTCATTGCCAGCTTCTGACCTACTCCTTGCACCCCCAGTGAGTGTGGATGATGTTGCCTATGCTGTGATCAATGGAGTCGTAGATGACAGCTTCTTTGGTGTCTTCACGATTGAGCAAATCAAGGAAGCCGCAGCGAAAGTAAGAGTGTAAACTGGGAGTCTATTGCACAGATGTAAGATTTCCAAACATGCGGCTCCTTATTAAGAGATATCTCTGTTCTGTCTTGCACTCTTGCAGTCTTAGATCATATATTCAATGGTTAAAGTTAAATTCAAACTCTGTACAGTGTATGAGTGTGGTGCTTGTTCCCTCCAAGCAGAGAGGAAAGAATGGGCTTTGATGGCAAAGGCCAATGCGCTTCATTTCTTACGAGATGCATTACCAAATGAATGTTCTGCTGGAGTAATTGTTTAAAGTGGAAACAATCACTGATTCTCTGAACCTAACCCCGTATTCAGGTTGACACCATATGCTCATATGCTTAACATGGACAGTAAGAATTTTGTTAGATAGGTTTTGTTTTTACGAGTGCCCCTAGATATGGTGTTCTATGATTTTTTTTTTCTCTTTCATTCAAGTGTGAGTGAACTTTTAACTTATCACTCGACTGTACCGAGTGCTCTTCTGAGCAACAAGCACCACTAAATATACACATGTAATTAAATGAAAAATACTCAAACAAGCACCATGTAACAAATGCTGTCGATTTTTTTTTGGGCCATTTCAATGATACAGCAATGTTACATGTTCATGTGATAGATCAATTTGGTCCTAAAATGTGAACCGTTGGAATTTGTCCTGTGCAGCAGTCAAGGCTGCGTTAGTAGATCCACTGAATTTTCACCATAAAAATCCATCTTTATTCACTTGCACATGTAACATAGACATAGGCTAGTACGGCTTGAGGCAGTCAAAGAGACGGTGACCCACCGTCTCGGCAGCTTCCGCCGCCGCCGTCGCGCTCGCCGTCGGTGACCCGACTGTGGTCGACGGCCCGCCGGTCGGTGTCAGGCACTGCGCCGGCACACTCGGGCTCTCCCGGGGCTCCGGCGCCGGCCGAGACACGCCGGCGAGCGCCTGCTCCATCTGCAGCTGCTTCCTCCTCTGCTCCCTCCTCACCTCGTTGCGCTTGTTCACGTAGTCCTCGTGGATGAACACCTCCATCCTCTCCCAGAACTCTACCAAAACTACTACTTCAAACTAACCTCGAAACCGAAAGAAACTGCACATTAAATCGACAGTACTTGACACAAACTCGGATGAAGAAGTGAGAGTTACACTGAAGAAAACTGCATGTTTATATGGGTGATTTGGGTGTCAGAGAGGAGGAGGTCGCCATCATCGGTTGCTTTAACCTTTAACCATTTTCACAAAGCGCAGCCTGCTATTAGTCTATGCCAACGCTGCAAAAAAAGAAATGCCTGTATTGCTTCATGCTTGGTGGAGAAACGGTAAAAAGAGGACTTCACAATGCCAATTCCTATGGCCATTCCTTGGTCTTTTGTGTTATAGAATGCTTGCTGTCCTTTGTCTGTTGCTCCTGTAATGGTGGTTTCGGGTTTAATTAAGACATCGTTGTCATGAGTGATGTGTTTTTTTGATAGTATGAGTGATGTGTTAAGACTCAGGGATTCGTGGTGTACATGGGTAGGTGAATAGGACAAACGGTGTGTTCCAGGTTGGACCAACCTATAGCTCTCCCGGTCACTATCCCTGCAAAAGAAAACAGGTAGCTGCTTGCTTGCGGCGACATGGAATTGGTGGATCAGGATTCAGGAATCACAAAATTGATACAGATCTGTGAAATTTGTTGTGTGTGATGTGACCAAGATTCATCATCCACCACATGATATCTTCTTCAGATTGCCACATGGTCTTCTTCAGATTGGTAGCAAATGCTACTTGATTGGTAGCCAATGCTACTGCAACTTTGTAAGTCCTACATTTGTTCTGGGAGTGGCCTTTCCATGGATCATCTCCACATTTCTATAATATCTTCATATATTAATAACAAGAGAAAACAGGCAATCCCACACCATGGCTCATACTTAGATTGCTAATAGTGTCTTCTTTTTTAAGGAAGACTTATAACAACATGAGCTAATGAAAGCTTCAGACTATTCCATTCTGCTCTTCTGATTGTAATGCCACAGAAGAGCATCAGTGTTTAAGTCATGTGCAAAATTATGACAAACAAATTTGCCGTCCACCTTTTGATCTAACAAAAGGGCTGGTCACTCCCAAAACTCCAGATGGATATATACACATCATTTCGTTTATTAACTATCACACGAGATTCCTAAAACACATTCATATGCGAACATCCGCAAAACTTTTTACCAGTTGATAAGCTTGTTCCATGAATTCTGCATCTTCAGAGTGAAGTTGACGCTGTCATTGTCCTTTGAGCATTTCCAAGGATGATAACAATGACGGTAACATCATCGTGGTACTTTCTCCTGCTCCCAACAGGTATCCTCATCAATTCTTCAGCTGTTAAAGCTGGCACAACATAGGAAGAACAAAAGGTGAAGAGTTAGTTAAGTCCCTGATATCAACATAACTCCAAAAATGGAGCAATTATGCTAATTATGCAAAATATAAAAATCATCAAAGGTGTAATTTCTTTCAAAAGAGATTATTAACTGTCCCTGTATCTACAAGATACTATAGAGCTTAATTAATTAAGTCTAAGGGTGTAATAATATGGAATATGCATTTCAGCGCAAAAGAGTCTTAATGCTAACTATTTCATATTTTAATACTAAAATTATAAAACTGATAATATATTTCGGATGATACCTGCTTCCTTCGCTGCTTTAAGTAAAAGTTGCTCAATGAGATACTTTGCAGGATCACCAATTGGATTATCATGCATAAATTGATAAACCAACTGAACAACTTCGTCATTGCTGAAGAAATCAAATAAGCCATCACTACCAAGCACAACAAACAAATCATCCTCTGTGACTTTATGACTAACAGTGTGAGGATTTGTGTACACATAAGGCGGGCTGCACAAATTACGAACTCGGAGAATTCCCATGAGTGCATCGTTCAACTTCTTCTGCAAATTGACATGTAAAGCATGTGTATTAGTAAAATCATAAGAACAGAGATGCATTAATGCTCTTTCTTCCCAAACAAAATTATAGTACGTTACCTGTTTTAGATAGCCAACTCCAAAAGCACGAGTAACCTTCAGCTTCCCCTTTATTTTGTTACCCATCACAACTGATGGCTCATTAGGATGATCAGCTAAAAGTTTTTGGTACTCCAATGGATTTTCAAGTGAGTGGATCTCAGTCAATTGAACAGCCTTCAATTTATCCATTCCTGAAGACGGCACTGAAGCAAGCACAGCTCTACTATCCCCAAGATTTAAGATGCACAAATCTGTTCCATGTAGAAGCACAACCAGAACACAAGACCCAACTGATACTAAATCTGGTCTATCGTCCATCTCTTGTTCAACCATGCATAAAAAGTCATTTTCAGCTTGCTCAACAGCAGTAGTGAGGCACTTAAGCACACCAGCTCGAAATGTTTCAGAAAATTTCACATCTTCATTTTCTGCAAATCTCATGGCCAGTGTTAACTCACTTTTAACACCATTAAGAGAGCCCTCTGGTGAACCATATAGACCATTTTCTTGTTTAATCCGGCACTCTAACAAATATAGGTAATATACTATATTATCATATAAAGTTACTGCCAAAAAGTCAGCTGCATCTCGTCCATTAAATCCATCATATATTCCACAAATCAACCATCCATTCTTCTCAGAGCACACAGCTTGGACTCTATCCTCTCCAGCAGCTCCACCAGCCATTTTTATCTCTGTACTTGTCAGAAAATTGGATGAGACAGTAGTTGGGGCACTGGACCTCCAGATATTTTTACTGATTTCAAATATAGAGCTCTCAGTCGATACAGGGCTGCCTTGTGAGGTGGATAACAAGTCCAATCTTGACATTGATGGGGATGAAACAATTTTTCTGAAAGAATTAGGAGAGTCTAGTTCTGGTAAAATTTCTTCCCCGATAAGACCCTTGCAAATGTTTGTATTGGCCAGCGTGAAATTGGCACTAATCGCAGCACCAGACAAACAAGTGAAGGATCCATTTTGTGATGTCATCATGGTATTAGTTTCAAGCCTCTTGTTGGGAGAGATGTCATACTCATCAGTGTCTAGAGAAAAACACTGATAAGAATTACAATGGTATCCAAAGCTGACGTTGAGATTGCTATAACTCCTGACAAGCATGTCTTCTTCCTCAGAACTGATGCTGTGATCATTGGAGCTCTTATCAAACAGTTCCTCATCCACCATCTTTTTCAACAGAAGTATAACACCGATTGTAGTGTATATTGCTGTCAAACTATGCTTTGAAGGTTTAAATGCTACTTAAAGCCCATGCCAAATACAGGTCCTTTTATACTTAAATGGAAACGCAAACCAGACCTGCAATTTTAACACAAAGCATTATTTATATAAGTACGGTCTGAGCATGGTTGAACTGTAGAGAATAAAGACGGCAGAGCGTTGCCAAACAAAGAAATATTTCATCAAAATTTATAGTTTCTTTAGAGTACCCTATAATGGATATGAGCCATCCATTACTTTTGATCTAATGGATCAGATTCAATTATACAGGGGTAAAGTTAGAATTGGTCGAATGACTTCCTCCATAACGTATTCTAGCTTTCTAGTCCAACGTGTTAAGAGTTGTGTACAGGAGTTGTAATTGATAGGTATGTGAACGAGATTGCTTCTCGAATCTTTGATGAATAACATGGTTTCCGTCAACTGCCCCTGAGCATAATACTATTAGTCCTTAGTTTGACTATCCTTCCATCCAAAATATAAGCAGGGAAGGAATCGATGAGACGCCCCAGTAGTTTGACATTTGGAACTGGTAATATTATCCCCTAAATTTTTACATGACTGCAACCACAATTTGAGATTAATTATACAAGACTGTACCTTGTTAAATATAGACGGCATCATTTTATACATATCAGAATTTTCTTTTCATAAGCTACCAAACATGGCAGGCACAGTTTGCAAAGTTCTTGAAAAATGAGAAGGACACAACCCACATAACATAAATTTCAATGAGATCTACTCTTAAAATTTTTTCTTGTCTCCCACCACCAAATCAATCAAGAACTTCATCAGGAAACAGAAACTAAGGAACCACATACGGCAACAGAACTCGAGCGGAGGGATTAGCGACAGATTAGGCCGGTAGCAACAACCTGAAGTAAGAAGGGGTTGCTTCTGTTCAAGGAGTGATCCCGCATACGACAGGGCCAGGCAGGTCGATGAACTTCACCGCAGCGGCTATGACCAGTGCTCCCACAGAAACTAACCTTCTTGGCGTTCACCTACACACAACACCCCCCGAACAACACAGATAAGAGAAGAAAGAAGAAACAGATAGAAGAGAATCAACAAGAAGGAACATGCGCACAGCGCAGACGATACGATTACTCACAGATGCATCCATCAAGTTCAGAGCGATGGGAATCGGGCCAGTTGACGCAGCCCCTCCTTTCCCCCCATCCCTGAAAACCCCAACCCCAACCAGCCAAAAAAAAAAAAAACAAGACTAAATTTTTACCCAAAAAGCTCCCTTCTTTCTTTAGCCTCCCGCCGACCTGCGCAGCCGCACAACACGGATCAACAAGAATCAGCACGCGAATAGGGAAGAACACTAGAACAGGTCGCGCACTCCCCCTGCAACAGAACGCAAAAAACCAGACGAAACCTGAGCGCGATTCGCTTACCTCAAAAAAGAAACCCGGTTCGTTTTTTTTCTCTTCTCGGTTGCAAACTGCAGATATCAGCTCGCGGGCCGCCAAGAACAAGGAAGAGCAGCAGCGGCAGAAGCTTGAGAGGCGGAGGAGGAGGAGGAGGGAGTGGCGGGTAGATGGAGACGGGACGGGTGTGGAGTGGAGAATGGGAGAAATTGAGAGGAAGGTGTGTGGGCTTGCGGGGAATATATCGAGGTGGTGGTGGCTCAGCTCAGCTCAGCTGGTCTGGTGGAAGAGAGAGAGAGAGGGAAGCAACAGATTCATTCTCCCTTTCTCTCCTCTTTTTTCTATTTTCGCGGACCGGATAGGCTTAGAATCTAACCGCGTCGCTCGCTCTCCACATCGGAGTGGTAGTTTAACCATCGCAGCGATACAGGAGGATTGGGGCGCGGCGGCGGCGGATGAGGAGAGATCGCGTTCTCCTTTTTACTTTTTTTTTTCCCCTTTAACCTTGGGGTGAAAATTTACGTGGGTACTCAGTTGATACGTGGGTTCACTATATTTTAAGGGGGGTGTATGTGTACCATTTTATTATTATTATTATAGGATCCAAAATACAAAACTTCAGTTGATATGATAATACAAGATCTCGTAATAGCTAACACATGATTACCAGGTCTGAAATATAAAATACACTAAGAAAGTAAGAAGTGGTATTCATCGTAGGTAGTGTGGTTTTTTTTAGGATTATCCTATGTGGCAGGTTGAGATTACTAGTACGAGTGTCTCCATTGTACGTGTTCTAAAGTAGCTTCCTTTTTCGGTTTTTTCAGTTATAGAAAACAAGCCACGAGTTATTTTATAGAGCCCTAACGGTATGTTTGGTTGACCTTTCATAAGGAAGATACATGAGTCATTGATCAAAAATTTGCATGAGAAGATCAGATCAGATGACGAGAAGAAGTCGCAATTGTGACAAACTAGAGGTGGAGGTACGTTATGTGTTCAAGCCTCGATGGTGCGTGACAACTAGGAATCGAACAAACATAAGATTGATCTAAGATGGATTTTCTACTGGTTTATATGTGCTTTTTTCCCCTATGGTTAAATGATAGTACCTAAGCAAGTGGATTAGGATTTGAGAACTTGGTTTGTTTGGCATGTGTGACTAGTCACCAGGATTCACCAAACAGATTTAGGTGCGGTTATCGCCACCCCACGCTAAGACGGTTATCGTGGTAACCGTGAGGGTTACCATGATTTCAAAAACTTAGAAGGTTACTACATGGTTTTGCAAACCCTGCTAGCCACTTGACCCTTCCAGTCGATAACCTTAAGATTAAGAAAAATGTATTAATTGTTCATGTTGAGCTTAAACCATCTCTTATAAATTTGTACCTGAAAGGTGGTCTAAAACCTGACTTTTTGTAGATTTATGCTAAAGGTCAAACGCACTGTAGATATGCGGGGGCCCTCTATATTGAGCTGATGTGGTACTCTATGAATCTAGAACATTTAGAATAGTCCACTATGGATTATTGACCAAGCAATTATTCTTATTCATGTATGAGGAGATCGATATAATACATTCACATCTCTATCTATTTAGTAGAAATATAGATAAATATCTTTGTTGTTATTTCTTGATGTTTAGGATTTAACACGGTTTCCGAAATACATTGAAATGCTTAGTGATAAAAATTCTAATACCATTTTTCACGTAGGAAATGTCAATATATATTTTGGCACGTATTACTCCCTCCGTCCTAAATTATATATAGGGCACCCCTTTTTAAGAAAAATTAAACACTAATAATCATACTAACTATATATATATATATAAAGTATTATGCATGTTATATCATTATATTCATATTTTGAAGTACTTTCATGTGTTGCTAATTTTATATTTGTTGGGATTATAGAATGAAATAAAACACTGGTCAAAATATGTTATTGGAGTCCGTGTAAAAAAATATAGGTATTATAATTTGGGACAGATGGAGTAATATTTAATAGTTTAAGGGCCTGCTCGGCCCTTTTAAAAAGTTGCATCTAATTTTAAATTTTGCTACAATTTAGGGTTTATCTATTCTAGCCTTATTTTCACGATTGCTAAGAAAAAGACCTATAAAACAAGACTACTCACGAAAATTACATTTAAAAATTGTTCTTTTTATGAAAAAAGCAGCACCAAGCTGTTGCATGGAGTCCATGTTACTGTATTTGAGGGGATCGGAGTAGCTCGCATAAACTGATAAACATCTCTGTTTCTTAAGTTACCGCATGGAGTCCATGTTACTGTCATCAGCATGTAGCTATTCCACCTGTTCCAATCGGCAGCAACCAACTATTGAAATGGGATTGCCCTTTCTTTGTTTCGCCCCATGTAATTAACTACGAGTCTGTGGCCACAGCCGATCAGCCAATGGCACCAGTCCGTGTCACAAACCTTCGCTTTCTTAAAGGGAAATTATAGGATAAGCATGGCGATGCGTGCATGGCCGCTGCAGAATTTAGTACTACTCCGTAGTACTCCGTATATTGGTGAGATGTGGCGAGCAGCAGATGCGATGAACTAACCGGAGTGAGCTCGAATCACGAGAGGCATCGAAAACGATCCCCGCGAATATCAGACGGCCATGGCGATCGACAGCCAGATATGCTGATGTTAGGTAGTTCTACAGTACTCTCCTATGATAGTTGGCCATTCATTATTATACTATTTGTTTTGGGTTGTTTGTATGGATCAGAATAGATGATCGCTGACGAAAATGCAGATTGTTTTTGGTACTAGTAGCGTGCTGACCTCGTGGTCTCTCATGCCGTACGGACTGGAGTAGTACTCCAGGATTAGCATGCAGACTTGCGGGTGTCATCTGTGATCTATCTACTCAAACAGCATGTGAGCCGTCTGATATAAAAAAGGAGGGAACTGTGATGTTAGCACGAGTTCATATACATATACTCTCTCCGTCCAATAATATAAGGATTTTGGGTGAATATGACACATCCTAGTATAATAAATTTGAACAGACCGTCTGTACAAATTCATTGTACTAGCTTGTATCACATCCACCCCAAATCTCTTATATTATAGAACGGATGGAGTATATGGTCCCTCGGCTATGGCATAAGTTCAGTTTTTTCCAGTTTCAAATGTGAATTGTTGAGACGGATAAAATCACATCAACACATTAATTTTTCAAAACCGGATAAAGTCAATCCTTTTGATGGTGATTCGTGGTGGTTTGAGTTTTTTTTTTTCATTTCATCTTGCTTATTGAATCATCTTGTAAGATCACTGCCAAGTAATTTTTGTAAGGATTACTAGCTACTCCCTCCGCCTCAAAATATAAAGGATTTTGGACGGACATAACACTTCCTATTACTATGAATCTGGACATAGAGCACGTCTAAATTCGTAGTATTATAAAGTATCACATCCATCCAAAATCCTTTATATTTTTGGATGGAGGGAGCATGTGACAACACTCTGACCAAAGTACTCCTATATGTGATAATGGAAGGGTGTATTTTTGTCAACTTTTTCTCAGCAAACAAAAAACATTTGAAATCACTGTCCTGTACAGTTATGACAAAGCTAGAGCATGGTTTGTTTGTTTGTTTGTAATTTCTGCACAACAGTCATGCCCAGAACTAGGATAGGGCATAATATAATGCAAATAACGAAAACTACGAATAAATAAGTGATGAACGAAATGCATAATAGTTACATCCGATTATCATTCAATAACATGATCAAGAATATAGAATACTACTACTATTAAATAGTAGTAGAATTCTTATTTGACCTTATTAATTAAGGGCATATAATTAAAGTGCTCCTGTTCATTATACACACACACACACTAAATTGATGAAAAAGAAGTTCCATCAAAAGAATTGAAAATGATGAATCATATATATGTGAGAGGGATAGTTTTGTTTGGCAAAGAAAACTAGCAAGGTAGTCGCACAGATTGTGTGGCTAACATTTTCTCATATAATGGTAAATATGTTTTTTTTTCACACGTAATTGCGAAAGAAAAAAAATTATTGCAAGTGGTAATATAATTTTGTGTTCTGCCACAACTTGAGAAAATTTTTTACATCTGTTACTCTGATTAACAGGGTAATTCCTAATTTCCTATGCACACAAAGTAAACATGGTGACTCTGTTTAGTATTCTCTTAACATTATAAAAACATGATGGTATATTTGCTTCTCTTCTTTCCTCCATCTTCTTCTACCATTTTATTTCTCAATAAAAGGAAATCATGTCTCGAGAAAGAAAATTGGTAAGAAAAGAAGAAGAAAAAAAAAGTCTGAATTAAAAGTCCAAAATGGCCTATATTTAGAAAATATCTCTGAAGGCTAAAAAGTTTTCAAAATGGAGGGAGTATTGTTGAGAGTGTTTATAGGCAGTGCATATAATGTTTTGTCATTAGGTGACGTGGATAGACGTACTTTAAGACAGCTGGAGATAGTCGTATTTGTACTTGTACATGTCCTGAGCAATTCGTCGTGACACATGCATATACAAATTAAATCTTGATCGTCAGGTTGACCTAGCTGATCATTACCTACATTGTGCATGCAACTGTCACAAATTATTGATCAACACCAAGTCATAATTTGAAAGCGATCCAGGGTGTGGGGCCTGTGGGGGGCTTGAAGGCCATTATGAACTCAATCGGCCAATAATTCTTGGCGTCATTAGCAAAACAATTTAGCATTTTTCAATCCTTTTTTATTACAAGACCTACAAATATACTAGATCTGCATAATGTCTTTTTCATCGCGCCTACGTCATTGCAAGAAATTCACCGGGCCCAAACTTTGTAGTTGTATTAAAGTTTGTTTCAAATTATACTGTCAGCTTCAGCATAGCTCATACATGTATTTAGAAAATGAAGGATGGATGGGTGGAATTGGCAACACTACCAACTCAAGGATTCTATATCAAAAGTTTAAAAATACAAGGATTCCTAGTTAATGCTGAAGGTTTGTTTGGTTATAGGGGACTGGGATAAGATGTGGCTTATAATATTTAGAGTAAATTACACTTTGGTCCACCTTTTATTATCTAAGTTTCACTTTGGAGTACCACCCTTAAATCTATCTTTTCAATTTGGACCAGGTAAATTTACCACTGTTGTGGTTTAGACTACCGTAAACAACTTTTCTCGTCATATATATCTAACTTCCCTTTCGGCAAACATACGAACCATACATAGAGGAGTTCGCCCGTACACTAGCGTTGATGTGTTTAATGTCGTTGATTGTAAAAAAAAAAAATCGTTCGTGGTGGTTCAAATTGCAACAATGGTAAATTTATCCGGTTCAAAGTGAAAAGGTATGTTTAAGGGTGGTTCAAAGTGAATCTTAGGTAATAAAATGTAGCCCAAAGTATAATTCACTCTAATATTTAATTAAACCTTGGCATAATTAAACATTTCATATCGATTAGTATCAGCTAGTAAGGTGAAAAGAAACATCTCAGTGTTCTCCATTAAGGGCTAAAAATTACCGAGTTAATTAATTGGATCAAAAGAGAGAGACCCGACTGTTTAATAGAGTGTGCTGAAATTATATGGTATAGCCTAATCGATTGGAAATGTATCAGAGTTGTACGGTAACTATAATACAGCTTGCTTAATTCAGTTATAAATATTTGGCGCCCACGACAAATTTGTCAAACTTGAAAATTTTGACCATTAATTTTCTGTTAAATGAGTTCATAAAATGTAAGGTTTATGATAGCATTCATCAAAGCTAATCTATGCATATCTCTTTTTTTTTAAAAAAAAAGAACTAATCATTTCAGAAATTTATAGTAAAATTTGAAGAGTTTAACAAAGATCTGGTTCCAGTCATCGAATATTTTAACCGGAGGGAGTACTTCCAAATAGGCACGCAAGTGTGGATGTTAAAACAAATGAGCTGAACACAGCATGCCTATCCTCAATGCAAAACCATGTCCTGAACAGCACCCAAGAAATTTTACTGCTACTAGATTGAGAATCAATCTTGCTCCCCCTCAAACAACCGCGCGTGATATATCCACAAAACGCACAAGAGAATCAATATATCTCGTCAGATACAAAATTACCCGATATCACGATCACGATGATGATAAAGATCACTCCTATCCTAACAAAAAGTTATAAATAGCCTATCAGGAAAATATCTTGTGAATATGATTGAAGTGTTAAAAACTCTAGTTTTGTGTACATATAAAATACATTCTCACCAAATCTCAAGTACAAACCCAACTTTATTTGAGAGAAGCAAAAATGAAAGATTTCAGATGAACAGTGTTAGGTTACTATTCACCCAAAATTTATAGTTGAGTTTGAACTTGAGATTCTATTAGAATATATTTCTTATCTACTCCTATCTCTATTAAACTTTTTTTTTATGAATTTAGAGCAAAATTATTATTCCTGAATGAACAAGTTACACGAGCCGATGTATCTACAGACAGAAACGGCACTGATCTATAGTGCAGAATTATATTTGCATTGCCCGCGGCCGATACATCGGCATCGACCTCACCAATGCATCACGGCACAAGGGCAGTGCATTGCACCTGCCCGGCCAGTTGCTAGTGCGCGCTTGCAGAAAACCCTTTAATCTTCATCCTAGATTGCAGTCGCGTTTCCTTTTCTGATCGAAGAGGAATATATATATCGAACAATTTGGCTGCAGCCATATTGACATTGACAGGGACACTAGCCTAGCTAGCTATAGGTTTAACGACCGATATATACATATCGACAGCGAAAGCGACGTCGTCTCTTCTCCCTCCCAAAAATCGCTCGCCGTCGCTTTCGCGGCCAGTTTGTTAATCGTTACTCCCTCCCTACTCTCTAATGTATGACGCCGTTAACTTTTTAACCAACGTTTGACCATTTGTCTTATTTAAATTTTTTATGCAATTACAAAATTACTTATATCATGCTTAAAGAACATTTGATGATAAATCAAGTCACAATAAAATAAATGATAATTACATAAATTTTTTAAATAAGACGAAAGGTCAAAATTTATTAAAAAGTTAACGGTGTCATACATTAAAATACAAAATACGGAGAGAGAGAGAGTAATTAATCTCTCGTATACAGTATATGCGTACGTAGGATGAACCTTCTCGATTCGTGCGTATGCGTTGGATCTGCATCGATCGATCGGTGATGCATTATTGGGTGGCATATTTAGCTGCCTAAGTTCACTTCAGATCCTTCAATTTGGTGATTGATTACTGTGGTAGCTTCAATAGTAGCAAGTATATATTTGGTGTGAAAAATCTTTCGAAATATACATAGGTACTTCCGTGTTGAATTTGAACTATTGTGGGCAAAATTTAGTAGCAAGATTTTTAATCTTTGAATTAAAATCCAATAGACATGGTAAAAGGCAAAAGGCAACTAAGAAACACTATAATGGATACTAAATTACCATATCTTCAAGAAAAAGACCAAATCCAATATAAATTTTAAAACTTACATATGAAGATTCAAAAATTACACTATAACTTACAAAAGTTACAATGTAAGTTTCATAAATTACACTGTAACTTACAAAAAAAAATACAATGTAAATTTGAGTGAGAAAATTGAGTGAGAGATAAGAAAAAATCTTTCGAGTGAGATATAGCAAAATCGATTCAACACTATCCAATTTAGTAGTGCCAAAACTTACCAATATTTTAGCACTATCAAGATTTTGGTAGGGTAAAAATTGACTTCAGACCAAACAAGCTCTTGATATCAACGAAACCTTGGAGTTGGAGGTTAAGATTACAGGGCTGTTTGGATGATGGCCATAAGTTGCCACACTTTGCCACACTTGAGGTTAGGCAAGTTTGACCATGTTAGGTGAGTGTTTAGTTGGCTCCCACAAGTGTGGCAAGATTCCTCTTTTATAATCTAGGTCCCACATGTAAGTGACTCTGAAAAGTGTGGCATAGTTTTATTTTGGTGGCTAGAGTGTGGCTTAGATTTTGATGGCCTCACCTTTGTTAAGTTTAGCTAAGAAAGTATGGTAAACCTAGGCAATGTTAGTTTGTGAACTAAACAGCCCCTACTATTGTGATTTAGGGATACAATTTAAACTCGAGGCGAAGACGAGGTCGCTTCCAGGTTTAATGGCATATTAATTTTATATATGTGTACGTTTGTATATAGATATAAAACAAAAATGAACACGAAAGAGAGAGAGGGGGAGAACTGGAGAACCTTGTGCGGCTGCGCCGCGGCTACCCGACTTGCCAAAGGTCAACGAATTCTATTTTGCGTCGCTCGCGAGGAAGAAGACAACCGCGGCGGCGACGACGTCACACAGAGAGAGAGACGGCATTCGGAGCTGCAGATTTGATTAATTAATCAGCCGGCGAATTGAAATGAGAAGAATCAAAAATTGGGGCGGCGCAAAGAAAAAAAGGGGAAATTTATGGGACTTGTGGCCCGTAGAATCCGTGTGAAATTTGCAAGGATCTAAACGGAGGAATGGGGGTGGGGAGCTAGGGATCTCGTGGATCCGGACAACATGTTTACATGTGTTGCACATTAGTACACGTTGTCTGTACGAACTTCACAGGAATTTCAGTATTGCCGTTCTTTTCTTTTTGTTTATTTTTGGAAGCCACTCTGATCATGGTGCTGGTAGGATGTTTTTTTTTTTCTTTCTTTTTTGGAGGATGGTTGTGTTTTTTTTCCATGTTGAACCTACCGTCATGATGTGTACTGTTACATGGTACTCACTCCGTTCTAAATTAAGTTTGAACTTATTTTTGGGATGGATGTAGTATGTGAGCTTATCCCTTTGAAATGTGTAATAGAAAAAAAAACACACACACAAATTAAAGGTACTCCCTCCATCCAAAATATACCGATCAAGATTGCTTATATTTTAAGACGGAGGGAGTACTGTAATAGACCACCTAACACTACGAATTAAAAAATGAGAGTTTTGCTATGTTTTGAGACGGGGTAGTATGGTTTTTCTATACTACATGAATTGAAAACAAAGAAATCTGAAAGAGATGTTCCTTATTTACACCTCAAGGAAAAATGAACCATATTTCTTATGAAATTGATGATAAGAATGCAATCCTGTGAAAATTTTCTACCATTTTCCTATAATCAAATGGGAATATAGGGTAAAATCCGAAAGCTGAATCCTCCAAAAATCTTTTGCAAGCCCTCCATTTTAATGGGACCCTTAATGTTTAACTGTATGAAAGAATGTGAAAAATTCAGAGATCTGGTTAGTCCTGCATATATAGCTCCTAGCATTAACGTGTGTTTCTCTAAACAAGTTATGAACTTCTATATATTGCACATTCCTATTGAATTAAGCACCTATATATGACATCACGGAAGTTGCGTCGAAAAATAATCAACTTTGTTGTGATCTTACTTATTACTGCAAGTTGCTTTATGTTAATCTGTAAATGATGATCGATACTGCCATCAAAGATGATTCACCAATGCTGTAATGCAAGGAAAAAAATTCTGTGCAGACCGGCTGCAAACCCCACGCCATACATACCTGATTTAGATGGGCGACGCGTGGACGAGCGAAAGATCTGACGGCGCCACCGCACAGCTCCATCCGCACCAAGAGAAAAGGCTCAGCTCGGCTCGCTCTCGTCGACTCCCGCTCGAGTGATCAGCCGGCTTCATTTCGCGGCAACAGGGACGACGGACGCGGACTCGGCTCCCAACAAAAAAACCTTTTTTCGGCTTCTTCTTCTTGCTCCAGATCGTCGCCATGCGCAATTGCGCACCGCAGCAAACAGGAGGAGCTAGGAGGCCAGGAGAAGGGCCTAGCCGCCGGGATTGCGGTGTTTTCTTTGCCTGCCTTAGTGGACGACATGGCCGGACAGCTGCTTCTGTCACCTGTGAATGCAGACGACGCAGTCGCCGGGGATCGTGGACGTGGAGTCCATGAGGAGCAGAAAACACATGTACTCTCGCCTAGTTTGAGAATGGTGGCTTCTAGACATCATATTCCAGATTTGACCTTCAAGATTTCAGATTACACAATTTTCCAGTTTTCGTTTTTGAAAGGAATCGAACCATACGAACAATCACAATCTTTTTTACACATCAATCCATCACATATATTAGATTTCAGAACATCAAAGATGCCATATATATAATTCATAAACTTTTGTCATTGCTGGAAGCCTGAAACTAGCTACATGAGCAGCAGATGCTTTGCACAATAATTTTTGTCAGGATGCAGTAAACCATCGATCTGAATATCCACAATTTGGCATTGGCTGATTTAGCGGCGCTTTGCAGTCCTAGATCCCGGTTCTTCCACTGCCTTAGCTTCTGCTCGTCCTTACCAACCCAGCCGCTGCAGCTTTCACCGAAGCCCCCGGCGCCCCATGGCCAGGAGGGAGGCTGAGGGGAACACGCCTCGTGCTCGCCTCAGCTGAACCGACGGGGCCCATGGCCAGGAGGGACGCGTGGGGGAGGCGGCGACGGCGGCAGTAGGCATCAGTTGTTGGACGGAGGGGTTTATGGGCTAGCTGACGGCGTCGAGAAGAGGTAACCCAAATAGATGGAGGCGAGATGGGGAAGGAAATTGCGGCGGCGGCGGCGGGGGAAAAGGAAGCGGTGATCGCAGCGGCAGAAAGAAAAGGACGTGACCGAGCCGCTGAGCACTCAAGCTCGGCTCGATGCGGGAGTTGATGCGAGCGAGCTGAGCTGAGCCTTTTCTCTTGGTGCGGAATGGAGCCGTGCGGGGGCGCCGTTAGATCGCTCGCTCATCCACGCGCTGCCCATCTAACCCAGGTATGCACGGCGTGGGGTTTGCAGCCGGTGTGCACAGAATTTTTTTTCCCATTTTACTCTCTTGTCGTGGAGGCGTATTTGCATGTCTGGTCTCTTGCACGCTGTGTGTTCGACGGAAATCCTGAACCCAAAAATTTCTTGGTTGCTTGTGTTATGTGGCCCAGGTGTCCAGTCTGTGTAGGTCTAGTTGCTGGGCAGGTGAGCTTCACGCCCTCAGAGTTCAAATGCCGTGACATGTCACATGTGTGCCCGTAGTCACTGGTCAGCATGTAGTGCACAGTTGGTGAGGCTGATAAGAACTATATACAGTTCAGACTGTAATGCACACAGGCTAACTAAAGGAAAGACAAATCAGTTCCTCATTCAGTACTGAGCATTTTCTGCCATTGACAAATAAAAAAAATGTAGTTCTTTACTGATTACCGACAGATACTGAGGTGTTGAAGAACATACTTTAACAAGTTTACGAAAGGGCATGTAGCCTAGTGGTTACAGTGACCTAAGTAGTACCCCAAGGTCCTGAGTTCAAAATCTCCATAGAAGCGAATTTCAGATTGGGTTGTTTGCGGGGCTAAGTTCTCTATTTCAATTGCGGTATATATCCAGTTGGATGTAGAGGCCGGATAAAAATACCCTTCTCTAAAAAGAAAAAATTAACAAGTCTGTTTTCAACACAAACAATTTCTTTTACAAAATGATTCTTAAATGATGTCATAGATTACAATGAGCTGCAAAAACTAAAGTAAAAGCATTGTTGAAGTCCTTAAATGATTATTAAAGTCCTTTCACAACTCACACCATGCTACAGAAGAAATCACAATAAGTCCCCTTACGAAAGAGTAAATCCAGAAATCAAACTCCTTTTATTTTTTTAAAAAAAGAAAATACAGAATAAATCAAGCTGTGATGATTTCTGAATGAGACAGCAGACAAATCGTGCAGCAGAGACCAGCATGTACATCAGTTCAGTCATTGGGTGTCTGACATCCCTTGTTTTTGAGCAAATACTTTATTCTGAGCAAGGCATCTGACATTCTTAAGAGTATCAACCATTCTTATCCACTTTGCACGTCCATGTTTCTCCTGACCAATGAATCAGTGATTGTGTGGTGAATGTGTTTCTAGACTTGCTTTAACCTTTGACTGTTGAACCCTTTCATATAAAAGAATGTAGGCCTCACACTCTAATACCTTTTCTAATGAAACTTCTTCAACCTCCTCATCATTTGCAAGAAACCATGAAGGAGTGCCACTGCTCTTTCGGTTCTGGCCATCATTCCTGCCTGCTCTTACATAAGAAAAATTGTGTCCATCATCCAATGTTCGTCCTTTGTGCACAATTACAGCAACAAGGCAATATTTGTACTCCTCATTGCCCACACATCTGAATGTTAGAGAAAAGAATAACGGTTAGAAACATCTAATTTTGAAGCAAGTTAACACCAATTTTATTTGCACTAGAACCTTATCACAGATTTAATACAAAATCGGACTGCTATTGAAAAAGTATGAGCTTTGTTATATTCAACTGGGTGTCAATACCTGGTGTCCTTGTCCATATCCATGTATTTTGTTAAATCAAGTGTCTCCTGAAAGCTCACATGTTCTTCCAACTTGCCTGACCCATCATCATGAACATATTCGAATCTCTTCAGCTGAATGGTTAATATTGGTGGTGCCTTCTTAATGTGATATCTTATTGTTGCAAGTCTTCTTATTTTTTTCCCCTCCTCTGGTTTGTCATGGCATTTATCCATTTGATCTGAATTGCCATCCAGAAACGGTAACTTCCCCTTGTCCTGATCTGGTGTGCTTATTTTCTTGGCTGAATGGCTGAACTGCTCCTTTTGGTGTGCACTATTCAGCTTTTCAGTTTGGTCATTATCAACTGTTTTATCTGTTTGGCTTGAAGAGGCATTTGCAGCAGCAGCAGAACAGTCATTGCACTCCCAATCATCCACCTCTCCGATGATGTATAAATCCAAGCAGTCCTGGATTGATACAGGCTTCTTTGATGGTATTGCCAGACTAAGAACAAGGGCCTCTGTGGTATCTGAACGGTGCTCACATTGTTTGCTGGAAACAGATTTAATCACCTGGCCATTGAAGAGCGAGTTAACTGTTGAAGGGAGGTCCATGCCCTCAGGTTCCTCATTAATTAGATCATCTAACAAGGAGTGGAGGGCATGATTGCTGTCTGCCATGTCACCCTGATTGATATCTTCATGTCTTGAGCACATAAGTTGGAAGAGGTCCACGGGCACCAGCGTATTTTCTGCATAATTAATAGTATCCATGAAGAGTTTCTTCAATTCCCAATGAAAGGCTCTTTCTGGAGGAGGGTCCTGCTCTAACATCCTGATGCGCAGCTCATTGAGTGCAAGGAGGCTCTGCAATACCGCATTGAAGTAGCATGTGTTCCCAAGATTCTGCATCTTTCTGACCACATTTCCCTGCCCATTTGTCAAGCCTGACCTGTGTCCTCCATTCGTTGTTGTTGTGGCTGGACTTTGTTGTTTGCCGCCCGCAGCTTGTGACATCTCATGCACAGGCTGAACATTGCTAATTTCAGCATTGTTATTCTGAGTTGCTCCTGGGGCATTGTTTAAAGGCACATCTTCCACTGGCCACAACATGCTCTTCTGTATTCCACAATGCCATAGTAGAGCCCAGATGTGGGTTATGAACTCCCCTCCTGACTCGAGGTATTTTTTGTGTGCTGATGCGTTCCAACTAGGTGCAAGGTGTACAAGTAAATCTGCCCATACCCCAGATAGGACCTCCCAACGGTCTTCTTCAGATTTTTTCATCAATTCATTGGCCAATGCTGCACCTTGACGCAGAACATCTTCATTAATATTTTTTCCCGCGGCATCTTGGGCGTTGTTACTAGTGTTATCCATCAATTTGTCATACCTTCTCTGTAGAGAGTCACAGCCTTTAAGAACATCATCATGAGCAAGTTCCACAGTTTCTCGAAATATCATATTGGGCACAAAATAGCTGTCAGGGATCAGGTCAGGCTTTGAAACCAGTAGATATGCACAGTATCGCGACAAGCTATTTGCAATGATATATCTTTTCTGCAGTTTACCGGACAATTTCTTTTCATCCATAAGATACATGTTGGAACAGAAGCAATTTGTGAAGCACGATAATAGATTGCACAAAAACCCATGTTTGCTTAAATTAACATTATGGAGTTGAGCAAGCTTCATGTCACAGAGGCTGGTGGCAATATGCCACACCAGAATAGTGTGAGTGCATGTCGGAAGCTTGAGGTAACTCTCCCCTTTATCATCAAGCAGTGAGGTAACCACCTCCGGCAGATGGCCAGCCGTAAGGTCTATAGAGTTGAGTTTCTCTAGGATGGCATGTTTGACACATTCTGGAATATCAATTGGGTTGCTGAGTTTTGTCCCGTTGTCCTTCTTTGGAACCATCCCTGTAGATATCTTGTGCATCAGATTCTGAATTCTGGGTCTGTCGTCAAATGACTCCAGGAAGACATATTGATCGATTTGTCCATGCCACCTCTTTGCAATAATGTCAGATTTGAAGAAGGATATTATTAGGTTCTCCATGCAGAGGTTTCTAGTACTAGTAGAGTCTTCATCCCTTCGCGCATACATGCACACAAGGAGTAATCTTGTCCAATCTGACAGTAAGTAAGTAACCATCTCCCAGATCTCCTTGAACAGCATGAATAACATGAATACCCATGTGATGATCATGTCCACATTGACACCCTGCTTCAGATGAACCAGTTCACCCTCCGGGGGTTTATAGACCTTACAGATGTCCATGGAAAGCCAACATATAACACCAACTGTCACCACGGATGCAAGCAAGCTCCAGAAGAGCGAAGTTAGCCCAGACCAGAATACCATAGGGTAGCGGGTGTTGAAGTAATCATTGAGGAAGGCCAGCTGCTGCTCCATGATCCCAAAGGCACGGTTGGCATCCTTCTCTTCAATGATTCTCGTCTTGACTAGAATTTTGTTTACACGAAAGATGTCCCTTTGCAGCCTCACGTCCTCAAGCCTGCAACGGAGTAGCCTGGACAACGCGAAGGCGAGGGACAGATCCTTTTGGTCCTTGCCTTTGATGTTCCCTGAATTGTTGGGGCTGAGAATGTTGTCACAGGGTTGTAGCAGGTGCCTGCGACATCCCCAAATCTTATCTAGTGTGATCAAAGATGATCTGCTAGTAGTGGGATGCCCACCTTGCTCGCTTCTTCTTCTTCTTCTTCTTCGCTGGCTGGTAGGTTCTGAGTCTTCTTCATTTTGTAAGGAAGGAAATGTATTCTTGATACGGAGGACATAGCGAGGCTTCTGTAACTCGACCCTCTCTCCATAAACCAAGTACTTAAAGCCTTCCATTTTCCCCTGGTCACATTCCCAGTTTTTAGCTTCACGCATGTACTCTGAAACGAGCTCTGAACTCCTACCATGCCAGTTGGAATTGAAGGCCAGAGTACGTGAATAGAATCTGTACGCACTCCTTGATATCTGGAGAGCCCAAAGAGACCAGAGTGGTAGCGCAAATTGGGAGCCACGTGACCAATTCAAGAATGCTGATCCAAGAAGCTTCACCACATTCCTCCACTCTGTGAACCTTCGCCCTCGATGGTCAGGAACACCATAACCAGAGATGAAGTCGATGCTGTACCGAAAATTGACAAGCACAAGGGCCCAGACCGGAAATAGCTGATTCTTGAAAGGTGCCGTTTGCATGGCTCCCAGCAGGTATATGAGTATGGAGTCGGAGACAGCATCGAGGGCAGTAAATATGACTTTCATGATTGAATTGTGTATGCGGGAACGAAAGATGTCCATGATGAACATACCAAGGAACGATACTGTGACAAGTACCACCAGGGACTCGATTCGAAACAGGATATACTTCTTCTGGTTCAGCATGACGAACAATGATGCCACCACATCACGGAGCTCATGGAGGCCCACCATTTCCTTTGCTGTCGTTTGACTTAATGCCTGCAAAGCCAATTCGACAACAAATGAAGTTCAAAACTGGGTTTGAACAAAATGTCGTTGTAGTACATTTAATCAAATTTATTGTACGGCTTGGCTAAGATTTCTGATTTTGGAACATGATTTATGCTCAACTATGAAAACC
>CM020180.1:3191108-3212190 GCA_009805545.1 Oryza longistaminata | reverse complement strand
GGGGGGCCTGGGGGGGGGGGGGGGGTGTAGGCGGGAGGAACAAAGTATGGCGAGCGCCACACCTTGCCCTACCGAGCCCTCCGCCCCTGCATGTGGGTATGATTTAGACCTGTATAATACCAAAACGAGTTCAAGGGCCTGAAAATGCATTTTGATATTAGGAACCTGAATGACACTCGCACAAATTTAAGAACCACACATCTACCTCACTCATTTTTTATTAGGATAACAAGGAGGGATTGCGGATAAAAGTCTCGTGTGAAAATCTAAGTAACTATGGTCGTGTTTGGCGGAGCTTCAGATCTCATATCCATGATAGATTTGATGTTTATATGTTAAATTATAGTGATTTAAAATTTTAATTTTTATCTAAAATAAGAATAAACTGATTTGTCCAACTGTTACACATGTAATTATATATTCATATCCATGGATTTATGGAGCAAGGAATACTCAGTGCCAAAGAGGACCTATATTAGGATACTAACTGAAGTAACTATATTATGGTAGAAATCTCGTGTGGACATGTGAGTTTTGGAGTAATTATTTTAATTGGATAAGAAGTAGGGATATGTGAGGGCGGGATCGTAATTTGTGGAGTATTTTTTTTCTTAGGGTAGATGGAAGATTGGAAACTATCACGCCCGCAGCGGGTAGTGTGACAGAGTTATTTTGCCACACTAGGCAGGCTGGTGTGGCTAAAATTAGATTCAAATTTTAGAAATAAGTCTTAGAAGGGTTTGTTTTAAGATAGAATATTATGATTTTGGAAATAAATTTTACAAGGATTTTGGAAATATGTGTGTTGGTCACATGTATTTGGATGAGTAGGATCTATACATGCATAAATAGTGACTCAACCTTAGTGTATCCATAATCACAGTTGACACCTTTCAGTATATTAACCACCATAGCGAGAGAGATATTCGATGGAATAACTTGCCAGTCAACTTTGACCTAAGACTTGCCTATCAAATCACTCAAATATGACGACCAAATGTGTACATATCTCAGGGGACTGGACCCACGACACTACATTCCACCATCATCTTAATTACTCAAAACCCTTACTCGTACTAAACTAGTCCCAGAAAATCTAGCCTTGCATTTTTAACATAAGCAATTGATAAACATTATAAATGCATAAATATGGATAAAGAGGGCTGCACGTCTTAACCGTGTTAAAAATGTCAAAAAAATCAATTCGGCGACAGGAAGGGTGATGAGAGCCAAGCAGAACCATTAAGACCCGTATTGTTTGCATTATATAGAATCAGTCATTGTCAAAATTTACATTTTAAAGTTTTTTATTGGAGTTTATTTTTATATTAGCTTTTACCTAAAAGGAGTTAATGGTCGTACCTAAAAAGAAGCTAAAGAAGTTAATGTTCATATATACCTAAACATTTAAAACAACATCGTTAACTAGTTCAAGCAAGTTTCAATTGAATTTGAATATTTTTTTATCAAATTTTGATTAAACATATAATTAGTAGTTGCGTATGTAATAATGAATTATGAAATAAAGTTGAATTTGAGTTGTTTTGGTGTTAATTATAGGTATGAATCAAATTATTATATCTAGGTATATAATCACATTTTTTTTAAAAAATAAAACTTTAAGTGAATTTGTGTATTTTATATCTTGTCCGGGCATCATGATGCCCCAGATGAATTTTACCCATAAATTTTTACTCTCTCCATCCCAAAATATAACAACTTTTATCCCTTAGAATTTGTCCCAAAATATAACTACTTCTCCACCACATTTTCTTCCCAACCAAACATAGCCCTCCACTATTCACTTTTTTTTCACGTACCTCCACTACTCATCTAATCACAACCCTCCACCACTAACTTCTACTTACTTTTTTAATAACCGTGTCCAACTCTAATACTTCTTATATTTTAGCACGAAAGGAGTATTCTTTTACTAATACGTGACGGCGTATTATCCGCGTAGCCCAACCTTGAAGGGCCTCAGGTAAAAGTAACTTTTTTTACGTCAGGTAAAGGAGGCGAAATGGTGGACTACTGTCAACTGTGAGGTTGCGCTAGCCTTTTAATCAATGAATTTATATGTATTAAAATATTTGCTAGTCAAGTTTTAATCTTGAAATGCGTGTGCACTACACGGATTCCTACCTAGCTACCAGGATTACAGGAATATGGTGGTATATATATCCTATTCAGATCACGTGGGCGGTCATCTCTTTTGCCTAAAACAGCCAGCAAACACGACTACTATAGCTTGTAACTTTTGAAAGATCATAGAATTTAATAAAAAAATTAGCTATTTATAACAATCCACTTGTAAAATTATCTATACTACTTTAAATGATATTGGTGGTATTCGAATCTACCTCTAACACTACAAACTAACATATAGAGCCATAAGGTCCCTACAACACATGAGTGGCCGTGAATTTCAAAAGTTGTAAAAGGTTACATATAAAACATTTAAACTGACCTACCACCCCAGAAGAATTATAAATGTCCAATCTTATATTATCCGACCATATGATTTATGAAAATAGACGAAGAGAATAAAAATAGCATGTTTCAGTATGGGAAATACTTTGTGTACGATTTTTTTTTTTTACAATCTTGGGTTAATTGGATCCATGCCACTACAAAATATGTTATTTTAGATAAATGTCACTAATATTCACGATATCAGCTACTCCCACCATTTCAGGTTATAAGACGTTTTGACTTTAGTCAAAAGTCAAACTATTTTAAGTTTGACTAAATTTACAAACAAATATATTAATATTTATAATACTAAATTAGTTTCAACAAATCAATAATTGAATATATTTTCATAATAAATTTGTCTTGGGTTGAAAATATTACTACTTTTTTCTACAAACTTGGTCAAACTTAAAGCAGTTTGACTTTAACCAAAGTCAAAACGTCTTATAACCTGAAATGGAGGAAGTAAGTGTCAGTGGAATTTGGGGAAATTGGAACCGTGGCACTCCATTGCATTTTCCATCAAAAATCTCCGTTAGCCTCAACTGCACGAGGGGAAGAAAGAATAGGGAGGATGGAGGAAGATGTAACTGACATGTGGATCCCACGCATCTAGGAGTCTGACGGAAAACACGACGGAGTGGTACAATTCTAATTTTTCCAAATTCTAGTGGCATGTAATCGATATCGTAAATAGTAGTAGTATTTATCTAAAATGGAATATTTATAGTGGCATAGTTCCAATTAGTCATACAATACTGTACGATCTGATGCCATGTGCCATCCACCTAGGAAAGGAATATGTTTTTTTAAGGACCGCAAGATGCAGTTTGACTGTAAAGATATCTTAAGGCCCTGTTTAGTTCCCACGCAGAAACTTTTCACCCTATCACATCGAATGTTTGAACACATGCATAGAGTATTAAATATTACATAGATTGCGTGTAAATTGCGATAGGAATCTTTTAAGCCTAATTGCTTTATAATTTGACAATATGGTGATACGGTAAATATTTGCTAATGATAGATTAATTAGGCTTAATAAATTCGTCTCGCGGTTTACAGGTGGAATCTATGATTTGTTTTGTTATTAGTCTATGTTTAATACTTCTAATGTGTATCCGTATATATCCGATGTAACACGCCGAAGCTTTTCACCTATCTAAACACAACCTAAGCAAACATCGTATGCATATCAGCTCTCTTAGTGTGGCTGCTTTTCTAGTATCTTATAATATCCGTTACCACGCATGCGCTTTTGGCTAGTATTTCAAATACAAAAGATAGATATCTTTATGGGAATGGTGTTATTTTTACGAAACAGGAATGGTGCATGGTTTTAGATCCAATGTGTGTGGACATTTTTTTTTGCAACCGGACAGCTATCATGAGTATTATTTACTCAGGTACTCCCGACGAATAGTTAAAATTTACTTGTCTTTTGTAGCAATCAAGCATTTATATCTTTTCTATATCATATTTTTTACAAAGTACTACCTCTGTCTGCCTTTATTTATTTGTAATGTTTGATCATGCGCACAGATCAATTGAAAAGGCCCCTATTTAAGTGGGAAACATATGCATCATAATCTTTTTTTGAGAAACACATATGCATAATCTAGAAATTTCTTAATACATATGCCAACTAAGGCTCCGTTTGTTTCTACTCGTTAGTAGCTACTCCCTATTTATCATGATTATGTTTCTCGAACCGCTAATGGTATCCCTTCGTTTCATATTATATATTATTTTAACTTTTTTTAATCAAACTTTTTTAAGTTTAATCAAATTTAAAGAAATATTTAGCAACATCAAACATACCAAATTACTTTCATTAAATATGGCACTAAATATATTTTTATAAAATATTTGTTTTGTGTTAAAAATGATATTATATTTTTTATAAATATGGTCAAACATAGATAAGTTTCATTATTAAAAAAAATTAAAATAACATATAATATGAAGGGTTAAGTCTGATTTACCCCTTAAACTATTGCGAAAGTACGGTTTACCCCCTAAACTGTGATACCAGACACAATACCCTCTTGAACTATTCAATCCGGACACTTAATCCTCCCGTGACCAATTTCACTTGGTTTCGCCCATTTGGTCCAACGTGGCACATCCACGTGGTAAATGATGTGGCAATAACGTAAAAATACCCCTCCCCTTCCTCCCCATCCCAAACCCTAGCTGCGCAGGTGGCGCAGGGCGGTGTGGTGAAGGGCAGCGCAGGCGCTGTGCAGCGTGGCGGCGTGGTGCTCGCACGACGGCGCGGCGCAGGCACAGCGGTGTGGCACACGCGCGGCGGCGAGGCGCAGGCACAGCACGAGCGGAGCACAGGTATGCCACGGAGCTGAGCTGTTGGCAGTGTGCTTGCCTACCTGAACAAAAATGGCTTCGATCGTGAAGCACACCACATTTTGGGGAAGGAAGCTGTTGCTGTAACCAGCTACACGGTGGAGATTTGGAGATCATCGGACAGTGTTTTGGCTAGCTTTATTTATGCGCGCGGAGAACGATTTCAGATCACTTGACAATTCCTAAGTCCATTTGTTTGTTTCATTGCAATTTGCAATCGTGTTTAGTGGCATGTGCTGCTGCAGTGCTGCTCCGAGTCAAGATGTATGTCCATGGCCACCGCCACCATGGGCGTCCTCCGATTCTGAGGTCACCATTTTGGGACATGCCCAACGCAGCTGCAGTACTGTGCTTCTGCCGCCTCGTGGTCCCTCCGCTGCTGCCATGTGCAAGAGCAAGAGAAGGGAGAAGCGAGCATGGCAGGAGGAAGATGGGAGAGGAAGAAGTACATGATAACAGGTGGGACCCACTACTTCTATTGCTATGTTGAATGCCATCTAGGATGAAAACCACCGTGCATAGGAATCTAGGATGAAAACCACCATGCATAGGAGTCCAGGGGGTAAATTGTCTGGTTTAGATAATTTGAGGGTGAAAGTTAGCTGGTATTGAAGTTAAGGGGGGTATTTTGTACTTTTGCAATAGTTGAGGGGGTATATCGGACTTAACCCTAATATGAAATGGAGGGAGTATATATTTTTCTAAATACTTTACGTACAGAGGTTTCTTTTATTTAAAACATCATACAAATCTTTTTTAAGCATGCGCTAATCATGTTTGAAGTATATATTATTTGACTTAGGATAAAATTAGAACGACGGGTAATTTGGAAATGGGGGTATGATGTCATCGTTCCTGCTCACAAGTTTTTTTTTTTGGTTTTATCATTTATTTTGTTTATTTATTGCATGACACCCAATTTTAATCTCTTGCCTTATTAACCCTAAACCCTTTTATCCTAAGAATTACCTCAATAATTGTTAGACACTTGATTACGAGGAACACTAAGAATGCATGCCCCCCTTATAATCATGTTAGTGGCCATCTTTTTGGCGACACGGAGATCAGCTATATCGGAAGTATAAAAAGGTAGCTTTCGATTTATCACTTTTGAAAGATCATAGAATTTAATAAAAAGTTAGCTAGATTATAAAAACCCACATGCAAAAATATATTTCGAGTTTGATGATATATGCCTAGCTTGATCGATCAGGACGATGAATTCAGATCATGCGAATGTCATCTTCTCAGTAACATGGCCAGATACATATAACTTTCAAAAGATATAGTATAATTTATACGTACTAATTAAAAACTTAGCTAACTGATACGAACCCAGTGGTAAAAATATGTACCCTCCTTTAAAATGCTTAACGATTTACCATTATATCCACATGTCATAGACACATAAGGGCCCACATGTCATAAACAGGGTGTGGCAAATCGTTAATTGCCATATCACAAGAGTGGCAAATAGTTAAATTTCCCGAGTATATATGGTGAATCCGCTAGCACTTCACTCGCACACCATCGTCTGATATGTGAAGGCCACTAAACAATGAAACATATAGATTATCCATTCCCTAGCTAAATATATTTTTTAAGATAATAGAATATAATCCGGGACTATGCTCAAAGAGTCGTTGTAGCCAATTATTATATCAATTCAATAAAAACTCACAACTAAATAAACAAAAAGCACACATAAACTAATAAAAACTCTCACAACATAACAAGATCACAAAACTTATTAAATTCTATTTGTAAATCTCCATCCAAAGTTAGCGAACAACTATATTGTCCATTCCCTAGCTAAATATATATCCAGCTGTTTAGTTTAACCTACTCTTGCAACGTACGGACAGATATTCAGCTAATATTTCTAATGCAAAGATAGATTCATTGGATGAGTATGATGAGTTTAGACCACGCATGTGATGCTCGTCTTTTCGCAACACAGCCAGCTATCAGGAGTATATTTCAACTTCAGTTTATGAATTTCTAAAGACCGTAGTATAACAAAAATGTTTTGAGTACTATTAATGTTAGCTAGATTAAGAACCCGGCCCACACCTAAAAATATATTTCAAATGCGATTATAGATTCCTTGATTGCGAATGATGGGTTCATTCAGACCATGTGAGATCTTTTCAGCAACAGTACACAACCAGCTACCAGGAATTAATATAGAAGTATATAGTACTCCAGTCTATAAAGTTTGAAAGACCTAATATTCAGCTAATATTTCAAATGCAAACATAGATTCATTGGATGAGTATGATGAGTTTAGACCACGCGTGTGATGCTCGTCTTTTCGCAACACAGCCAGCTATCAGGAGTATATTCAACTTCAGTTTATGAATTTCCAAAGACCGTAGTATAACAAAAATGTTTTAAGTATTAATGTTAGCTAGATTAAGAACCTGGCCCACTCCTAAAAATATATTTCAAATGCGATTATAGATTCCTTGATTGCGAATGATGGGTTCATTCAGACCATGTGAGTCGTCCTCTTTTCAGCAACAGTACACAACCAGCTATCAGGAATTAATATATATTGTACTCCAGTCTATAAAGTTTGAAAGACCTAGTAATCAAAGGGTTTAGTTAAACTATAAATCCACTTGTATTCTTTTTACTCTTGGAAGCAGCTTTTTATGGGAGATTCCTTCTTTTATAAACACATCAAGAACATCCATTAACAACATCAACATCAAAACACCAAGAACATCCATGAATATCAAGAAAAAGATGGCCGTTGGCATTCTTCTCCAGCCCTGCCGCCGGCGAGCCTCCTCCCCACCCGCTGTCGCCATGTTGGCCGCCTCCTTCTCTACCGCCGGATCTGCTGGAGGGGAGAGCGCCGCCGCCGCCGACAGGCTGCCGTCGCCTTGTAGCCCGCTGCCTCCCCTCCCACCCACCGCCGACTCCAGATCCGCCGCGGGACACCCAGCGGACACCACCCTCCCGCCACTAACGCCCAATCCACCGCTAGAGAGGCTGCCGATACCGGATCCGCCGCGGAGACCCCGCCGACACTACCCGCTCGCCGCCGACGCCCGATCCACCACGGGAGAGGCCGCCGACACCCGATCTGCTGTGGGAGACCCCGCCGATGCCACCCCGCCCGCTACCGAGGCTACCAACGGCGGATCCTCCATGGGAGACCCCGCCTGTCGCCGAGGCCGATCTGCCGCTGGATGCCGGTAGGAGGAGGGGGCGAGAGAGAGAGAAGCGAGCGAGAGAGAGTCGATAAGGATTTAGAGAGAACGACAAAGATGAGGCGGATATAAGGATAAGAACGCACGGCGACTCGATCGGCTTGGATTGGGATGGGAGCCGGTTTAATACGTTATAGGTTGTCGGTTTTTAATTAGCCGACAACTATAATATATTAAATGTGTCTTTTTTATAAAATAAAGGGCACCTATAATTTGGTGTTGGTTTTATATGTTTTCAACCTGCAAAGGTGAGAAAAGTACTGTAGGTGCCGGTTTTAGCTGTTCCGGCGCCTATAGTGTCGATCCCTATAGTATATTTATAGTAGTTTATAGTAGTGATTGAAAAAAAGAGATAAGGATGCAGTCAAGAATATGATTATAGTGTTATAATTTTGGACCTCTTTGTACTCATTTATTTTTTTAATAAAAGTTCACAAACATCGGGGGCCTCCCCTGTTGTGCTCCTTTCATGGAAAATAAAATAAATCCACTTGTAATATATCACATGCGAAGTTGGTGGGTTGGATGATAAAATAAAATAAATCCACTTGTAATATATCACATGCGAAGTTGGTGGGTTGGATGAGAATGATGAGCTAGCATAGTCTATTGCAACCTGTATCTTTCCATGGAATTATTAACACCTTTGCACCTTGACAAGCGTTGTCGCATGGGCTTGTCATGGGAACAGGTCCTATATTTTTTTTTTGACGAAATTAATAAAAGGGCCGTCTAGTATTCAATCAATTGTGAAAAAACCCAAATTTCAGTCAATTCTTTGGACGACCCATTTTGCATCGAGATCCGTTTGTGCTGTACCTTATGCTCTCCTTATATTTTTCCCACCCCGCGCACGCGCATGCGCCAGAGCTCGAGCGCAGCTCGCCGGTGCCTTCATCCTTTCCCGGCCAGATGCGTTGGTATTTCTTACCTTCAAAAGTAAATCTGCAAGCGTACGGATATTGGCTGTAGCATTTTACCCGTGAATATTTTTAAAAGTGTCATATTTATATTTTTGTATAGAAGACAGCGGTGTCAAGAATTGGATTGGAGTATTCTTAATCAAGATATAATTAATATGTGCCATAGTTTAAATAGGGGTTAAAAATAATATAACATATATAAAGGTAGTGTGACATACAGGAGATTCATCTCTACAAATTAGTACGTTGGAAAAGGACATAAGAGAACTATGATATAACTTTATATATTTATGAGAAAATAGTGTCAACAATAAAGTTGGTTCATATATATGGAGCTTTTTATTCTTGAAATATAAAACACCTGTTTCAAAATATAAGTTGTTTCCAATGCTATGAATTGACCATTACTTTTGTTTGTAATTCATTACCATCAAATATGACTTTAACATGCTAAAATATACTTACGAATATAATAATAAGACATACATGAGAATTATATATTACTAGTATAGTTATTTGTTAAAACATTCAAATGTTGACATCTTTTTAAATATAGTAATTAGCTTTTCTTGTTAATAATAACTAGTTTGAATCATACTATATTTACTCTAGCAACAAACTCAATGCATGCACCATCCCCACTATTTTCTAGCCAATAGCAAATCAAGGTATTGCATGTGGGTTATATATACTTGTGTGGATGCATGCATCAATGTCCATTTACTCTAATGTACAAATAACGAATAGACTTAATGAATGAACATAAATATGTATATCATTTAGGAATAACCTAAAAAAACTACTCCCTCCGTTCCATAATATAAGGCACAACTACATTTTTTGGATGTTCCATAATATAAGGCATGCATGCATGCATACAATTAATTAGTACCTCTTCTTTATTAAATTATTACTTTTTTAAATCCTCCACCCTCAAGATCTCTAATTCTATTAAATGCATGCATTACATTTATTAGGATGATTCAAACTAGGAGATGATAATGTTTCTTGGTCTTTGGGTTAAGGGTGGTTGTGCCTTATATTTTGGAACGGAGGGAGTATATGTAGATCAATTTGGAATGGAGGGAGTATATAATGGGATGGAATAAGCATTGTTATTGTCTTAGAATTGTATCCATATCACCAAAATGAACATAGTACCAATTATATGATCAAACGAAATTATCTTCACTCCATACATGGAAAGTTTTACTTTCTCACTTTTGTCTAAATCTATAAAAAATATGAAACAAATACCACTCATTTTCACCTAATGGGATAACACCACTGAGCTCATATATATATATGCTCATGCACCCAGTGAATCTCACAATTAATACGGTGAAAGTCTTGGTTCGAGTATATACGTACTTCTTGTACTCATGTACGACCCACTCAAGCTCCTCATAGCCTTATTCTTTTCTGATACCATGGAGCCTTGGCTTTAGCTGTTTAGCATATATATATATCGGTGTTGATGGGCCCCAACAGACCAGTAGAGTTTGTAATGAATTAGTGAGTAGAAAATAAATAATAAATTGTTGATGTGGGTCTTAAATTGTCTATTTAGTTGTGAAAAATATTACTATTCAAACTAATTAGAAATAATATATATGGTTTAATAGTTATGTTGATTTAAACTTTTTTCATGTAGTCAACTTCCATATAAAATAGAGAAGAATGGAATAGAGGGAGGGTGTTTGCTGCTAGTGTGCTGCCGTATGCTCGGAAATAATAGGTACATGTGAAAATCAACAGTTATATGTTTTACTTTTTTTTTATATTTTTTTAAAAAAATATAGGGGGGATGAGAGTAGTGTTGGAGAGGAACGACTTTAAAAAAAGAGGGGGAGAGAAATGGATGAAATTTAGCAAAAAATTTTTTAGAATTATACAGTACAACGCAGATACTCACAACACCCGCACACTCACCTCTATAAACGTACACTTAGATATGTTGATATAATATATGTTGTTAATTTTTTCATAATTTTTAGTGAGTATATCAATGACATAAGATTGTGCTCCACATGATATATTTTATATCTGCTTTGTTTTCTGCCAGTACAAACATACAGAAGCATGCGAGGGGAGGGGGAGGTACTTTTTTTCTTCCGGCGAAAGGGATTAGTCAGTATTGATTTTTATAAATCTAATCTACTATTGGGGAGGTGATATTGTTTTTTTTGTATAATGATCTATAACTATGGTCTACCAGTTAAATTAAGTAAAAAAAATCAATTGCTAGATGTTTTCCTTTTTTTGTTAAATTTTTTACGATTCTCTAATTTATTAGAGAGGAGCAGTACTCTAATGTTTAACTGAGGGCATAAATTTTTTAATTAAAATATACTTTATATGGGAAGTAATACTTTTCCTTTATATTTTGTATTGTAGATAGGTCCTAAGTTTTAAATAGTCAACTATGGTAGAAAAATAGAGGTAGTAAAATGAGCTACAGAGAGAAGGCAGTGGATGCATATTATGTACTTATACAAACATACAAGTTTTAATCTGATGAGGATATTAGTAGTGAAAGATTGATTTTTTTTCTTCAATCTTATGTACGTAGGTATAGTAGGTATGTCTTTTTCGGGGAATAGTGTGTGCTAGTGCTACGTATTATTTGTGTTTTTTGGGGCTTTTACCAGACGATCGCGCCAACGTTATATTTTTTTCCCGATCGGTAGGTAGTATATATGCATTTTTTCTCTTTTTGCCTTTTATTTCAGCGAATAGCGTGTACTTTGTAAGGATTTTCAGCTTTTTTATCAGGCGAACAGCAAGTACGTACAATACTTATCTCTCTGTCACGTCAGATTAGAGGGAGGTATACGTACACAGTACTTATCTCTCTGCAGTCACGTACGTCTGAAATAATGGGACCATCAATTTAAATGAAGAGTAAATTGCATCCACGGTACATACTCTTAGCAGGTGGGTGCAATTTAGTGCATTAACTTGATAAATGAGCGTTTTAGTACAATAACTTGGAAGGTAGGTGCAATTTAGTATAAGAACTTTATAAGTGATCGTATACATGCAACAACTTGTAAGGTAGGTATAATTTTATATAACAAATTTAAAAGTTATGCGACAACTTGATTATTTGAAGCATTTTATTAATATAAATTCAATTTTTAAGTACTTATTTTGACAATATAGTAGCCCGGATTTGTATAACTATATTTATATTTTTATCCTAATAACTATAACTGAAAGCCAATTAAACTGGATGTAGAAATTATTATATTTGGTTGATATTTGAGAAGGTGAAGAAAAAATTCTTAAAGGTAATTGGATGTAAATTGTACATTTGTACTATTATGTGCAGTATAATAATTAAGATTAAATTATTATAATAATATTATAAGGTAATATCTGTATGACTATTATGTAATGGCATATTGACATCGTGAAAAAAACTCACCTAGCATATGCTTAGCCAAATAGATGCACTAAAATACTAAATTATTAAGTTCTTGTATTAGAACGCACCCATTTGTTAAGTTGTTGCACTCGGACGTTCAATTCTCAAGTTCTTGCATTATATCGCACCCAAATGCTAAGTTGTTGTACCGTGGGTGCAATTTACTCTTAAATGAAAATAGAGAGCTAGATGTTTTCTTCTTTTTTTTATCAATTTTTGGATTTTATTTAATTTATTAGAGCAACATGTGATGGCTTGAGAACGTTTTTAGATGCCACATGGTGTTTTGAGAACGTTTTAAGAAAGTTTAATGGATATTTAGTATATATTAGGAAGGTGGCCCACGTGTATGCGCGGGTACTTGTATTGTTCAAAAGGATAACTTGTTTAGAAATTATGGACAAACCACTACCACAGAAAAAGGCCTTCGATGCCGGTTGGGAAATCCCCTTAGATGATAGTTTTCCCAACCGGCACCACATTGGTGGCACCTGCTTAGAAACCCCCAGCAACTTTGAGGTATACGATTTGCAAAAAAAAATAAATTCACAATCCACAATCAAATTGAACTGAGCCGATGCTTCAAAGCACCAGAAATAAATTAAAAAAAAAGAGAAAACAATCCACAATCAGTCAATCAACAACAAGTTCATGGATCAAATGTTTATCAAATTTTCACATCATTGAATCAAATATCATAAATGTTTAGACAATCAACAGCAAGTCGGCACGGGTGCTCATCGGAGGCGGAAGCAGCAGGACACCACCATAGGCGAGGGGAGGCGGATGGAGAGGCCGCCGGATCCGAAGCCCCCCGATGTCGCCGCTGCCTCCCCTCACCACCGGATCTGGCGGAGGACAGGGCACCACCGCTGCCGCCGTCGCCTTGAGGATCCGCCGCCGCCGGGCCACCACTGGGTCACCACCGCCTCCCCTGACCCCTCCCACCGTCGGGCCGCCACTGCCTCCCCTCCCACCGTTGGGCCTCCAGATCTGGTGGAGGGAGGGTGCTCCCACCATTCGCCGCCTCCTCCTACCCTCCCGCCATCTACCTCTATGCCGTCCGCCGCCACCACGCCTCCCCTCCCGCTCCTGCCAGATCGGGCGGAGGGGAGGGCGCTGCTGCCCCTCCTCCCACCGCCGCACACAGAGAGAGAGGGAGAGCGAGAGAGGAGAAGGGGAGAAGTCGAGAAAAATCGAGAGAGGGAGAGCAAGAGAGAAGTCGAGAAGTGGAGAAAGCCAGCCTTATCTCCTTCGGGTGTGGGCCTCGCCGGGAGAAGAAATACTCCTCCGGCTCGGTTCGGCTCGGCTTGATTCTAAAGGTGTCGGTTCTTTAAAAAACTAACACCTATAATCAATTAAAGATGTCGGTTTTTACTGAAAAACCGTTGATGTTTTTGTACCGCGGAGGTGGGAAAAGGCCTATAGGTGCCGGATTTAGCACTTTTGGTACCTATAGTGCCGACACCTATTTGATGTTTTGTAGAACACTAAAGGTCGAACTATATACTTTTATAATAATATAGGTTTTCTATCCTCTACTTACCCATCGTCTTGTATCGACCATAGTTTATCAACTTATTTATTTGCAATGCCATGTTACTTTCTCCTCATGTATGAGACACAAGTTCCAAAATGTTTTTTTTTCTCAAAGCATGTTATTAATTAACATGTAATTAGAACATTAATTGTGTACTATATATATGGTAATTTTTATTCTAGTTTTGCCCCTGTTTATATCCATGTAGAGATAAATTAATTGCGTTGCTAGAAAGTTATTAGATAACTAATTAACGGCAATCCATGTTGACACCTATTAACTTTAGCTATTTATCTCATGACTTTGACTATCCAGATCACCACGACTCATATGAAAAAAAATCTATGCACTACTCAGGGTCTAGGTCTCTAGGATAGCTGAAATTGATGGATTAACTATTCGGGGATATAAACAAATGAATTAACTTCTACAAAGTTGAAAAATTGTTATAGAGAATTTTTTTAAAAAAACTTTAGCACGAAAAACACAATCAAGGCTTGGGAAGCGTGCAAATAAAAATCCAAAATATGGAATGAAAATAAATAGGGTCTTAAACTCACTTGTAACAAACTTTTCCTAGTAAGAAATCTACTGATATTGATTGATATTGTGCTCACATTCATAGCATAGTTATTTTTTACTACAAAAATCTAAATATACAAGCTAACGCAATACATTATAATTGTATAATTAACTCTTTGTTTCAGCTTAAACGGAGCTAAATGTTGAAAAAACTCAACCCACGGTGTTGGATTCATTTCTCTCTGCATCTCACTTTCAATTTATTTTCATGTTATTAACAAAACTAATCGTGATCCATATATGTTTTGCCACGTTGCAAACGGTAGTGTTGCAGCGGCCGTGACCATCTTAGCAGCCTCATATACGATGCTTCGTAGCGCGTGTAGAAGGCAAAGATGCACACACGCATTCTGCAGAGGGCCAATGAGATCTTCGGAGGCTTTATTTATTAACATAACATATATTTGATAGTGTAATAAATAATAGGTCCACCGGTTTAAGTGGAAATCAGTGGACAGACATTCTTTTTATTTTAAAATAGTTTAAATAGTGGGTCCGATTTGAGTGTGAATTAGTCAAAATAGATCTTAAGTTGTTAATTTGAGGACTATATAATAAAATAGTACAAAATTTATTTTAAAACAGTGCATTATTTAAAAATAAAACTATAGTCCAAACCGATGAATAAATTATCTTATATTATTAATTTAATTGGTAAAAATTAAAATAGTGTAAGCTTTACTTTTAAACATTGTAGAGGTAAATTAGTTACATATGTTAGTATATAGTTAGACCATGATATAATCTTTGATTATTTAAAATTTATTATCACTAATAAATAATAATAATTGTATACATGATGAAAAAAAGAAAGAAAGAAAGGGATGGAAGTATACATATCCCATCCGTTTAAAAAAACCCAATCCTAACTACGAACCTGGACATATGTGTGTCCAGGTTCGTTGCTAGGGTTTGTCTTTTTTGGGACGGAGTAGTATGTACCTATGCCGCACGTCCATCCCTATGCGCAAGCTGTGGAAGGAAGGTTCGTTGCTAGGGTTTATTGTTTTTTTTGGGACGGAGTAGTACGTACCTATGCCGCACATCCATCCCTATGCGCAAGCCGTGGAAGGAGAGGTGGGACCATTGGGATGGTGGAGTGGTGGGACCGTAATATCAGTTTGTTGGAAGTCAATATTATCTAACGGTTCATAAGATATTGGACCTACCAATTTAAGTGAAAATCAACAGATGGAAGCTTTATTTTTTTTCTTAGAATTTATAGGATTTTTAATTTATTATAGCGCAGCATGGTAACTTATTATTAGCGTTTGTAGTAGGCCATATGACAGCTCAAGAGCGTTTATAGGAAGTCTAATAGATTTTTTGTATATAATAGATAGATAGATGAATTTATATATTATTGAAATATTTGCTACTCTCCGTCCCAAAATATAATATCTTTTAGCACTTATGATTTATTATTCTAAAATATAACTACTACTCCACCAACATTCCCTTCCCAACCAATTATAACCCACCACCATTCACTTTTCTCACCTACCTCTACTTCTCAACTAATCACAACCTCTTTCTATTTAATTCTACCTACTTTCTTAATAACCGTGTCCAACTCTAAGGCCCCGATTGAGGGTGAGGGACGGGGAATAATCCCTCCGGCACCGAAAACAGAGCAGGCCATTAGCGCGTGATTAATTAAGTATTAGCTAATTTATTTTTGAAAAATGGATCAATATGAATTTTTAAGTAACTTTCATATATAAACTATTTATAAAAAACACACCATTTAACAGCTTGGAAAGCGTGCACGCGAAAAACGAGGTGGCAGGAGCGGTTGCCCACAGGAACGAGCGCACCCTAAAACTCTCTGTATTATGGGACAGAGGGAGTAGTCGAGTTTTAATCTTGAAATATGTGTGCACTACCCGGATTCCAACCTACCAAGGAAATGTGTGACTTGATCAATAGAGCTAGAAGGTCACCCTGGTACTGTTACTCTGTTAGGCATTTAGGCCGGCTTCCCATTGGTCAATAATCTAGAGGCATTAATCCCATTCCCATTTTGTTGGATTTTTAGGTCTAAAATATGAAGAGAAAAAATGGTCTTGCTCTTGAACAATTGTTCATGAATTCTAAATCAGCAATTCATGAGTCCCTTGCCTCAAACACTGCACAATTTTCAATCATCTATATATTTCACATATTGCCACTCTTATGTGTTGAACAATTGTCAAATACTCCTTTTTGTCCCATAATATAAGGGATTTTGGCTATGCAAAATCTCTTATATTATGGGACGGTTCAGTACTTTCTATTTGTACAATTAGTAGTTTAAATCAAGTATATAAATATATGAAATTATACCTAATTCATGTTACATAATTTGTAGTTTAGTACTATGTGACACATGCTACAAAAAAATTACTCCTTCACATTTCGAATACCCAACCTAAAAATCCTGGGCCCGCCACTGCCAGGAATCCGGGATTACAGGAATATGTTGGTACGTATATCCTATTCTGATCACGTGGGTGGCCATTTCTTTTGCCTAAAACAGCCAGCTAACACGACTGCTATAGCTTGTATCTTTTGAAAGATCTTAGAATTTAATAAAAAGTTAGCTAATTATAACAATCGACATGTAAATACAAAGATAGATGAAGGGAATAATGTTATTATTTTTACGAAACATGAATGATGGGTTTAGGGGTGTTTAATCTGTTGTCATACTTTGTTAGACCACACTTTAGTTAAGCCGTATTTTCTTAGACATGCATTTGTTTCCTTACCACAACTATGTCATGTCATACTTTGACACCCACACATGTCATATTCTAAAAATGCTACACTTATTATGGCTAACTATTTCTAAAGCCACGCTTGTGCCACCGTATCACAACAAACTTAAACTTAGTTATGACAAGTTTAGATATCAACCAAGCATCCCCTGCGTTTGTTCCAAGGACATTGAATGAGATAACGCATCGTTTTCCGTGCGCCAGCTTCCCAAACCACTAAACGGTGCGTTTTTTGCAAAATTTTTCTATAGGAAAATTGCTTTAAAAAATCATATTAATCCAATTTTGCAATTTAAAATAGATAATACTCAATTAATCATACGCTAATGGCTCACCTTATTTAGCGCATCTTCCCAATCTCCTCAAACTCACCCGGACTGTGTTTGAGGGAGAGGGGATTGAGAAGATTGAGAAGATACGCAAAACGAGGTAAGCCATTAGTACATGATTAATTGAGTATTAACTATTTTAAACTTGAAAAATGGATTAATATGATTTTTAAAGCAACTTTCATATAGAAATTTTTTTTGAAAAACGTACCGTTTAGTAGTTTGTGAAGCGTGCGTGTAGAAAACGAAACAAACGAACTCTTTGTTCTCCAAACGAACGCAGCCAGAATGCCAGATCCCATGTGTGGTTTTTTTTTTCAACACGGCCAGCTAACATGAGTTAATTCTTCTCTGGTACTCCCGATGAATAGTTTCAAATTACTTAGAGCATCCGCAATGGTAAAGTAAGGTGCTATCTATAAAACATGTACATCTCAGCAATAGACTAGATTAATAGTAAACCACTTCAATATTATGTCTACATGGGTATCTATAGCTCTCTAATCCATTGCCTCGTTTTTCTCTATAGACTATCTCCAGGTTAGTAGATAGCTTCGCTCTCTCTCTTCCAAGTAGGAAAATATATTAACATGGATCTCTTATAGAGAGCCTATAGATAACCATTGTGGGTGCCCTTATCGTAGTTTTGTACTAATCAAACATTTATATCTTCTGTCATATTTTTTAAAAAAACTACCTTTGCTTTTATTTATTAATTTTTCATGTTTGATCATGCACATAAATCGACGGAAACAGCCCCTAGTTAAGTGGGAAACATAATCTAGAAGTTTCTTAATACATATGCTCCGTTTGTTTCTACCCCATACTTCCTCATTTATCATGTTAAAATACTTTATGTATAGAAGTTTCTTTAAAAAAAATAATATATCTTTTTGAACCACGCGTTAATCGTATTTGAAGTTTTTTTTTTTTGAAAACTAACGTCACCAATATTATTATAGATCAACACCAAGTTTAGAGGGAAATAAGTCCCCCAATACATTGCCATACAGGATAGAACTTGAAGCACAAACATAAAACCATCCCTGTGGAAGGTGAAGGTACTGAACTAAAAGAGCTATTCTCCAAAGAAACCACACGGTAGTAATAGATGGAGTCGACAGGGAGCAGCGGCTTTGGTATTTGAAGTAATTGACTTAGAACAAACCTATAACATAAGTAATTTGGAATGTACGGAGTATGATTTTTGTCGTCATCGACCCATCGTTCCTCACAAGTTTTTTGGTTTTTATCGTTTTTTAGTTTATTGCATGACACCCAATTTTAATCCCTTACCTTATTACCAGTTATTACACCAATTCAACAAAAACTCACACATGAATAAACAAAAAGCAAACACAAACTAATAAAAACTCTCACAGCATAACAAGATCACAAAAATTATTAAATTCTATTTGTGAATCTCCATCCAAAGTTAGCGAACAGCTAGATTGTGCATTCCCTAGCTAAATATATATCCAGCTGTTTAGTTTAACCTACTCTTGCAACGTACGGACGGGTATTCAGCTAATATTTCAAAGATTAGGGGTGTAAACGGATCGGATTCGGATGGATAATAGTCATACCATATCCTATACCATATTTTTAAGTGGATTTGGAGCCGGTGCGGATAATGTGCGGACGCGGATGCGGAGCGGATTGTTTCGGATGTTGGAAATGGTGTGGAGCCGGTGCGGACTCGGCTCGGAAGCGGATAAAAATAATCGGATGTGACATATATATATGCAAGATGTATATGCAATCGATATAACATTTATTCATCCATATTATTTTCAACAGCAGCAGGTCTAGCTCTTTTCCTAGGTGCTATTCTTAGCCTCTTAGGTGTCCTGATGAGTGATAAACAATTAATTAAAATCCAACTATTATGAGCAACCTACGGTGGCTTTGTGAAAACAAAGCTGAAACTTAACAGTACGTGTAGCATGTTTTTAGTTAGGGGCTTAGAAGTACTTAGCATATACATTTGGAAATAGGAGGATGCATATTTTAAATCGATGGATATAGGCTGGATCTGGATGGGTCGTATTTTTACACAATGGAATTGCTCATGCTAAATGAACCAAATTGAGTGGTTATATGGCCTGCGAAATTCGGATTATCTACCAAAACATCTATCGGATAATCCGCTTAAAATAGTGGATAATTTGTATCCGCCCAGATATTACCGATACCATATCCTTATCCACATCCGCATGTCACAATTCGAATCCACATACATATACATCGGATAGTTAAAAACCTTTACCATATTCTCACTTCGGATGGATTCGGATCGGATCGGATCGGATAATATCCGATCCGTTTTCACCCCTAGCAAAGATAGATTCATTGGATGAGTATGATGAGTTTAGACCACGCATGTGATGCTCCTCTTTTCGCAACACAGCCAGCTATCAGGAGTATATTCAACTTCTGTTTATGAATTTCCAAAGACCGTAGTAACAAAAATGTTTGAAGTAAATGTTAGCTAGATGAAGAACCCGGCCCACTCCTAAAAATATATTTCAAATGCGACTATAGATTCCTTGATTGCGAATGATGGGTTCAGACCATGTGAGCAGTCCTCTTTTCAGCAACAGTACACAGCCAGCTATCAGGAATTAATTTATATTGTACTCCAGTCTATAAAGTTTGAAAGATTTAGTAATAAAAGGCTTTAGTTAAACTATAAATCCACTTGTATTCTTTTTATTCTTGGAAGCAGCTTTTTCAGGGAGATTCCTTCTTTTACTGTTTAGATATATTGAAAGAAAGAGATAAGGCTGTAGTCAAGAATAGGATAATGGTGTTGTAATTTGGACCTTTTTGTACTCAATTCTTTTTTTTAATAAAAGTTCACAAACATCGGGGCGTCTCCTGTTGTGCTCCTTTCAATGAAAACAAAATAAATCCACTTATAATGTATCACATGCGAAGTTGGTGGGTTGGATAAGAAAATAAAATAAATCCTACTGTAATATATCACATGCGAAGTTGGTGGGTTGCATGAGAACATGAGAATGTTGAGCTAGCATAGTCCTTTGCAACCTGTATCTCTTTCCATGGAATTATTAACACCTGTGCACCTTGACGAGCGTTGTCGCGTGGGCTCGTCATGGGAACAGTTCCCATATTTTTTTTTTGACAAAATTACTAAATGGGCCGTCTAGTATTCAATCGACCGTAAAAAAAACAAATTTAAGTCAATTTTTTGGACAACCCATTTTGCATTGAGATTCGTGTGTGCTGTACCTTATCCTCTCCTATTATTTTTGAGTTAATTTGATCCATGCCACTGCAATTTTGGCTATTCAAAAAAATGACATTACAATTCGTCTATTCGTAATCGTGCCACTGAAATTTTACAAAATAAGAACCGTGCCACTACCGTCACTTTTCCATCCATCGCCTTACCTTATCCGTCTTCTTCCTTCTTTCTCCTCTCATGTTGTGGGG
>CM020180.1:3177130-3190872 GCA_009805545.1 Oryza longistaminata | reverse complement strand
AGGCGCGAGGCACGGCGGCTCCCCCTCATCCTCCACCGCCTTCCTCCCAAGCAGATCTGGCCGCCGCTCCGCCCCACATGCGCGGATCCGGCGGCGGCGCGGCAGATCTAGCACGGGCGATGGTGGGAGGCGCGGTGGCTCGCGGCGGCCATCTCTGCGACGCCACCAACGAGGAGGTGTCCGGGAGCTCCTTTCACCTTGCTGTCTAGCCGACGAGGTCACCACCGCCTGTCTCCACTTCCTCCGCATCGTCCCCGCCCAAGTTAGCGACTCTGACTGTGTCGCGCACCTCGCCGAGCAAAGAGAGCAGAGTGAGAGGAAACGTGAGAAAGAAGGAAGAAGACGGAAAAAAATAGAGATGGATGGAAAACGTGACAGCAGTGGCACGGTTCTAATTTTTGTAAATCCAGTGGCACGGTTATGAATAGACGAATTGTAATGGCATGTTTCTGAATAGCCAAATTTCCAGTGGCATGGATCAAATTAACCCACTATTTTTCGCACATCATCATTGCATAAGTATATTGGAGATTCAGAAATAGGAGATAAATTACATTGGTCATGCGTCCTCGCCTTTGATTTAATTTGATTCTCAATGCTACGAGCAAGCATGAATAGGTGTCCAATCTGATTATATTTCACATTAGCAAGCAAAACCTGAATTTTAGAATTAAGCCCCATGAAAAATCTGTGCATTATGTTTTCATTGCACTCTTTTATATCACTGTAGATGATACAAACTTTAAATTCACGGATGTACTCCCTAACAGTTCTATCACCTTGTTTCAGATGTTCTAATTTCTCATGAAGAGTACATTTGTAATAAGAACTCACAAAGCGTTTTCTCATCATGGTTTTGCATTCATCCCAAGTTTCAGGTTTGTTACTAACATAACTCCACCAAAAGAGAGCAGAAGAGGTAAACCTATTACTAGCAGCCTTAATCATTTGAGCATCAGAAAAATCATATATATCAAATTCATTGTCTACTGCTAGCTCCCAATCAATATAAGCAACAGAATCATACTTCCCATCATAGATTGGTAACATAGATTCAACTTGTGCAAAATTATGAGAGAATCCTTTATATGCCACTGAAAATTGGTCTGATCCCTTATATGCCACTGAAAATTGGCTCTTCCCTTATATGCCATTAGTCCAAATTTGCGCACCCTCTCATGCCACTACCGTCAGTTGACCATGTGTTGACCGTTAACTCTCAAATAAAAAAGACATATTTGCCCTCTCTGAGTTGTTAGGCATGCCCTATACTTAGAAGGGTAAATACGTCTTTTTTCCTTGAGAATTAATGGTCAACACACGGTCAACTGACGGGAGTGGCATGAGAGGGTGTGCAAATTTGGATCAATGGCATATAAGGGAAGAGCCAATTTTCAATGGCATATAAGGGATCAGACCAATTTTCAGTGGCATATAAGGGATTCTCTCCAAAATTATAGTCATGTACCTCATATGCATTGCGTGGAGAAGTTGTCATATCTTGTCGACGGTGAAGAAGCCGATGTCCTTGTATTCCTTTGTGCAATCCTGCCATGGTTAGTAGCAACCAAGAAACACACACAAGAATATGCACACTACTATCAACTACTAGGTAGTGGCAGCTCAAAAATCACACACTCAAGCTTTTTAACCGAGCTCTTACAAGTTATTACCAAATCAAGCGGAATGGTGATATACACCGACTCAATTAATCACCCCAATGGAGGTTGGATGTATCGATGCCTTGGCAAACGCTTGTTGTTGTTAACGATCAAATTTGGTAATATCAACATCGGAGATGGAGATTGGATCGAGGCGGAGTCAAAGATGAAGATCGCTTCGGAAACAGAGTAAAATCGGCTGGAGTCCAAATCGGCTATGACCAGGATCAGCTGAGTCCGAGTCAGACTGGGTGAGCCGATATAGCCGGTTCCGACAATACAACTCAGTATACATCATCGGGTTGAGTTGGTATGCTTCAAGATGATTGCCATGCATGGATAGAGTCCTGAGGAGGCGATTGTATCTATTAATTAGGATATTTTATGTAATTTCCTTAGAGATATATTTGGGCAAAAGTCTATCGCAAAGACTTATGGTATCTTAGAGTTTGTTAGGGATAATAGTCGTGTCCGATATGGACATATCTTGTAATTCTCGGGTATAAATAGACCCGAGCCCCATGTAATCAAATTAACACACGTTCAATACAATCTCGGCGCATCGCCACCCTTTTTACTTTCGTTTTGTTTCGATGAGTTCTTGCTTTCGGGTTGAGCTGCATTGGTTTCGATCTTCAACAAGAGGTAAAACTTGTTATGGCGGCTTGCGTTCTCGGGATTAGTGCTTCCATCTTTATGATACTCTAATCTTGTTTATGTAATTCGTCGAGCTACCATATATTTTACATAATTTCTGGCAATATCGCTATCTAATCTACAATCGGCTAACATATGTCAGTAGAGGGCAGCCGATTAGGTTAGATATCGACGTTGACTTAAATTATTTGAGGTATCCGCCACTCTATGTAACTTCCAATAGCTTGATTGTCTAGATATTGTCTTTCTTTTCATACTTATAGCTGCATCAGTTGAGTTTGAACTTATGAGTCATGATTAGAATCTCAATCTCTAGCCTGCTTCTTGGTTGCCGATTAGGGTAGTATCGGGGTTTCAGCCGATCTTACCTGATTTAACTATATTTACTCTATATGCTTTATTGATATGTTAAATCTGCCCTTTATGTTAAGATCTTATTGCATTTAAGTATATTAGGCTTTTGTTTGATATATTCTACTTGCTTTAATATCTTAGTATAGAGTGGTATCGGAGTATTAGCCGATACATGCTAGATCTATCTGATCGGCTATGCTATGAATATATATATAGTCCCATTATTAATATATATTTCGATCTAAGTGATTTATACTGTCTCGGCATGGCGACCGATCTATCCCAATCACTTGATTTAAGTATATATCGATATAAGGAGTATATATTGTTAATATCTACAGCCGATCGAGTAGATTTAGTTCCTTCTTATTTATTCATGACTGCCGATCGATACATATATGACATCGGCTCAAAGATAATTGATATGTCATCGGCACTTAGCCGATCGACTATCGTTTATAGGTTTAACCGCGGTTTCTTTGTCTTTGTTTCTTGTTGATTGCAGGATCAAATCAACTGGCACGCTAGTATACCCGAAGGCGAGTTTTGGACCTGCACTGGAGTTAAGCAGATCTCCCAGGCCTCGTGTTTTACGTCAACAGTTGTATGGCTGCAATCAAATCTGTGGAGCTCTGGGTAGGCTTAAATATGTAGCAAAGGAATAGCAAATGCTCAAATCAGAGAATGCAAAGTTGAATGATCGTTCAAAGTCAAGTACCGTGCTGGTCCTAGGCTAGAATGTACTGTGAATGATGCGAGTCTAGACACAAACGGTACCACAAGATAGCACCAGAAACAACTCAAGCACACTATGATATATGAAAACAAACTCAAAGATACAAGTGATTTTTCTCTTTTCCTTCTTTCTTCTTCTTTTTTCTTTTCTTTTTCTTTTTCTTTTTTTGGTGCGGCTTTTCTTTTATTTTTTTATGCACCTTTCTGCCTTTTTTTCCTCTTTCTTTTTTTTATTTTTTTTCACAAAAACCGACTCAAGAAACTCAATGTAAGGTCACATGGACTCAAACGTAAATATGAAAATTACAGGGACTCAAATGCAAAAGTGCAAACTCAAAATTAAAATTATACAAAAATGGAATGCTGAATTTATGCCGGTTCCATTTTACCAAACAGATCTCGAAACTGACACCAAACAAAAATTCACCACGGTGTTTGACACAACTCGGAACCGTGAAAGGGAGGGAGGGAGTCGGACTCGGCCAAAAGGGAATGCCACGTGCAAGGTGGTGGGACTCGGTGGGAATTCTGAAAGAAGGAAACCGATACCGATTCCTTTTCGGCTCTCAAAGAGAAACCAAACCAATCTAATCTAATCTATTCTTCTCCTTCCATCGTCCTCATGCGCATATTCTCCTTCCATCCTCCTCAAGCGATGCAACTCAGGAACTCCAAAACTGACCGACAGAAACTTCTAAAAACTAGAAAAATGGAACCCTGGCGGAAAGAAGATTCCATTTTCGTAGGTCCCGACGACAACGAAGACATGGCGGCTGCGACAACAGTGGTACAAAATGTGACCAGAACTCGAAACTCTAAACGAACTAGACGCTAAGACCAACAACACGATGTGATGATGCAATACAAAATTCAACAAAGCAAAAACTGAAAAGAACAATGCAATGGCACAAATATGGCTAGGTACAGGATGCAATTTTTTTGTTATGGCACTTTTCTGGTTATAGGTAGATAAAAACTCACCGAGCAACGAAAGCTCTGATACCACCTGATGGACCCTGAGTTCCACTCAAGACACTCAAGGCTATTGTTGGCCGATCTTTCGGTGAGTTGATGATAACTACGATTTGGGAGAAACGTTGATGACCCGACTACAACCGTACGAGACGTTGTTGTGTTGCACCTTAGCGATCGATACACCTCTCCGTGGGTTGTTGATCTAGCCGATGCAGACCAACCTTATTCCTGCAAGCAAATCGAAGAAACAAGCAAAAACAAGATAAAAGCAATCTGAATTGCAGATAGGAATTCAATACCAATAATAAGTTTGGGGTTCCGTAACGAGCAAACCGGCGATCTAACCGATCACGGGATTACTCAATAAAGTAGCAAAGCTAAACTTTAATCTAAACAAAACCCGAGAAACCCTGAAGGGGTACCTAGCTATTTAAAGAGGTGGGAGGACGACCAAGGGGTGCCTAGAGTCGCACCCCACATGGGCCCCACTTGGGCCGGGGTCCCAAACAAAGTTATAAGCCCAAAGGCCAATTATAGGTGATGCAGCACCTTCTTTTTGTGATTTCGGCTGACTGGGATGGAATTTGGCAATGAGGCTGGACCCATTGGAAAGAGGACTTCGAGAGCTTTCCATCAAGTACTCATGGACCCAAAACGGAGCTCGCGTGCATATTTGGCGGCCGTTTGAAGTCGGCACTGTAGCAGGTGGCCGAACTAGATTGCAAAACTTGGACGGCTTGAACTTGATATATTCCTGTTGACATATGATGTGAGCAACGGTTGTACCCGTATTAGCCATGGTCACGTCACTATATAAGATGGGGTAGGGGTCCCGAGATAGAGGCAACTCCTGGCAACCTCTCCACGACCAGGAAACCCTAACCAGGGGTTAATCATTCTCTCCTGCGCGTCACGTGCTATTCCTACGCCGTGATGCGCACTCCGATACATATCTATTCTACACCAAATGGAGTAGGGTGTTACCTCACGCTGAGGGCCTGAACCAGTATAAATATCTGTGTCACTATCTCTCCTTAATCTTGTGCACCTTATAAATTATATTGCCGATTATTAGAATTGACAATTGGTGTGCTAGGTAGGGGTGCGCTCTATCGTCAAGATTTAAGGAGGAGATGGCATCTTAATGGGGATGTCTTCGCCAAATGTGTCGTGCTCCCCGCCGGCAGCAGGATCTCTTTCGGCTCCCTTTCCTTTGTAGCTGATTATGCCGACCGACTCATCGAGATCACGTTTAGTGTCGTCGGCTGCATTGAGGCACTTCGTTTTTCTCCCGAGACTACCTTAAAACTTATTATAGATGTGAATCTCATGTGTGTCCACTACCTTAAAGCTTATTATCGTAACCCCTGTTTAGACTATGATGAATTAACTATAGATTGATTAATGCAATATAAACTATATCTTACTCCACCGCCTTCCTTGCGAAAATATAAATACGATGCCCTTGGGAATACACTTGGGTGAAATGCTACAAGCGGTATATGTGCGCTTGCGGTGTGAACGTAAGAAATACCAACATCAGACTTAATGTAACAGGTTGTTAGGAAACGACTTCGAGACTTAGCGATATAAGAAAAGGAGATCAATGGACAAGACACTGTAAATATGAAATCACATTATATATTTATTGAAACTAACTTACAGACTGTACATTAGTCTTATACATAAAATTTATGTAGTTGATCGATGTTCCAGGAATTTGATAACTCACGGCCTCCGTCATCTGCGATTTTGTATGCGTTGGGCTAAAGGACTTCGACCACCGCGTACGGCCCCTCCCAATTCGGTGAGAGCTTGTTGTTCCCTACTGATTCTGAACTCCTCGGAGGACGTAATTGTGGATGGTGAACGTGCGGGCACGAACGCGCTTCTTGTGATAGCAACGCAAGGCCTGTTGGTAGCCGGCTACTTGGACTGCAACTCGTTCTCGATGCTCCTCGAAGAGGTTAACATCGTCTGCTCGCTGGTTCTCTTGGTACTTGTCTGAATACTTTTGAACTCGTGTAGACAAATAACATAGCTCTGTGGGTAGCAGGGCTTCGGATCCATAGACGAGGAAGAAAGGAGTCACTTTTGTGGGCGTTGTCGGAGTGGTATGGATGGCCCACGGGATAGAAGGGAGCTCGTCAACCCATCATGTATCGAAGGCCATGAACCTATCGTAAACACATATTTTGATCCCTTTGAGCATGATTCCATTGGCTTGCTCGACTTGACCACTGCTCTGAGGATGAGAAACTAATGCGAAGCATATCTTGACCCCGAGCTCAATGCAGTAGTCCTAAAAGGCACCACTAGTGAATTGGAAGCCATTGTCTATCAATATCCGGTGTGGTAGTCCATATCGGCAGAATATCCCTTTCATAAACTTGATTGTGTGTTCTGCTTTGATATTTCATGTTGGCTCCGCCTCGATCCACTTGGTGAAATTGTCGATAGCCATGAACAAGACCTTGTAGCCACCTTGTCCTCGCGGAAAAGGTCTGAGGATCTCAAGCTCGGCTTGAGAACGGCCAGGAGAGAGGGATAGTATGAAGCGCTTGGGCTAGCATCTTGGTGTGCTTGCTATGAAACTGACAAGCTTCACACTGTTGCGTCATGTCGCAAGCATCTTGAAGGGCAGTTGGCTAGTAAAAGCCTTGTCTGAAAGCTTTTCCGACCAGTGTACGCTTGCCTGCATGGGATCCGCAGATTCCTTCGGGGATATTGAGTAACAGTTATTTGCCGTCCTCGAAGGATACACACTTGACCAGTACTCCATTTGGGGTTTTTTTGTAGAGACCGTTTCCGATCATACAGTAAGCCTTTGCCTGACGAGAGAGTTTTTTTGCCTCGGTTTCATCGTCCTACAGCTTCATCATCCAAGAAGGCTATGAGCGGTTTTTGCCAGTCTTGTCTGAGTTTGATGTCTGCCACAATGTTGTCGACACCTGTTATAACCCCCGAGCCTACATCGGTGGTGCTGCCGGTTCCTTCATCTGGCATAATCTTGATAGATGGTGTTGTCAGCACCTCCAGGAGAGTACACGGTTCGACCGGTTCTCTCCTAGATGCGTGTCGAGCGAGATTGTCGGTGTCGACGTTGTCCTTGCGGTAGAAATGGCGTATTTCAAAGCCGTCAAACCTTCATTTGAGTTTTTTGACATCGATAAGGTACTTGGATAGCTCAAGATTGGAGTACTTGTAGTCCTTGTGCACTTGGTTGGTGACTAATTCTAAGTCCTCTTTCACAATAAGTCATTTGACCCCAAGTGCCAAGGCTACTCGTAGTCCGACAAGTAGTCCCTCGTACTCTGCGGTGTTGTTTGTTGCTCGGTAATCTAATTGTATTGCATGTTGAAACTGGTCTCTAGTTGGTGATGTAAATATAAATCTAGCTCCTGCTCCCTAGCTGTTGAAGGCTCCATCGAAGGCCATTACCCATAGTTCATTGTCCGCTTGACACCAACTGTACCATTCTTGGGGACGGTCCAATCGACAATGAAATCTACGAGTACCTGAGACTTGATGGTCGTTCATGGTATGAAATGGACATCAAATTTGTTGTGCTCGACGACCTACTTAGCAATGCATCTTGCGACGTCATTGTTCCTGATGACCTCATCAAGTAGTTATGACGAGACAACTGTGACTTTGTGGGCTTGGAAGTAGTGGCGCAGCTTTCGTGATGTCATGACCACAGTGTAGAGCAGTTTCTGGATTTGTGGGTATCAGGTCTTGGCATCGTGAATTACTTCATTGATATAATAGACTGGACGTTGGATTTTGTCCCTTCGACGACAACGACCGTGCTAACGGAATATGGCGTTGCCGCGATGTAGAGGAAGAGTTCCTCCAGTGGCTGTGGGGCAATGAGGACGGGTGGGTTGGACAAGTACCTCTTGAGTGTGACAACCGCCTCCTTGGCCTCTGGTGTCCACTCAAATTTGTCGTGCTTTAAGCAAGGCGAAGAAGGGTGGTCCTCGTTCTCCCATCTAGGCCACAAATCAACTGAGCGGGGCCATACATCCCATGAGTTTTTGGACTTCCTTTAACCTTGTCGGCGACTTCATGTTCTCGATGGCCTTGACCTTCTCGGGGTTTGCTTCGATGATTCATCCGAAGACGAGAAATCTAAGCAGCTTTCCCGCCGGTATTCCAAACGTACACTTCTCCATGTTTAGCCTGAGCTGGTGTCGTCGGAGATTGTTGAACGTTTCCCTTAGATCATCGATTATCTTGTCTCTGGTCTTCGCCTTGACTACGACGTTGTCGATGTAGGCCTTAACGTTGTCGCCGATTTGGGTTTTGAAAGCCCCCTGGATCTCTCGACGGTAGGTGTTGCTAGCATTGACTAATCTGAAAGGTATCTTGATATAGCAGAATACATCGAAGGGAATGATTAATGCAGTCTTCTCCTCATCCTCTCTGGCCATACTGATCTGGTGGTAGCTGAAGTAAGCGTCTAGGGAACTCAACAACTCACATTCGGTGGTGGAGTCCACCAGTTGGTCATCGCGAGGGAGAGGAAAGTGGTCCTTGGGGCACACGTTGTTGAGATTGGTGAAGTCTACACACATCCTCTTTTTGCCGTTGGCCTTGCGCACCATCACAGGGTTTGTGAGCCACTCTAAATGGAGAACTTCTCGGATGAAGCTGGCCTTGACGAGTTTGTCAAGCTCTTCTTCGAGCCTCCTTGCGGTCCTGGGCGAATAGGCGTAGCTTCTGCTTGACGGGCTTTGCGTCTGATCGCACCATCGATTTGTGCTTGATCACCTCCCTAGGGACTCCGGCCTTGTTGGATGACTACCAAGCAAACATGTCTGCATTGTCGCGGAGGAAGACAAAGAGCTCGAGTTCCTATTTGTTGTTGAGTGTGGCCCTGATCTTGACCATTTTGTCGGGGGTGCTACTGGATAGTGGGATTATCTTGATTGCTCCGTCAGGTTTTGGAGCCATGTTGGGCTTGTTCACTTTTCGTGGGGGTTCTGTAGCAATCCTCACCATCGCTGGTAGGCTACCTCTCCTCTGTCTCCCCCTTCATTCCCATTCTGCCTGTCCCCAAAGAGGATTGCTAGGTTGAAGATGAAGGCTGCTGTGGTGAGTCTGCCATTGGGAGAGAGGGTGAAGAGAGAGGAAGAGTGTGGCAAGAAAACCCCCTATTGCCCTCTATAATTTATACTCCCTCCGTTTCGAAATGTTTGACACCGTTGACTTTTTAAGCATATGTTTGACCGTTCGTCTTATTAAAAAAATTTGTGAAATATATAAAACTATATGTGTGTACATGAAAGTATATTTAACAATGAATCAAATGATATGAAAAGAATAAATAATTACTTAAATTTTTTAAATAAAACGAATGGTCAAATACGTACTAAAAAGTCAACGGTGTCAAACATTTTGAAACGGAGGGAGTAGGAAGGAAAGACACATTGTGGGAGCTGAGGAGGTGCAGCGTTATAGTGGAGGACGTGACCATCGTTTCATCTCCTAAGAGCATCTCCAATAGTCTCTCTATCTCCCTCTCCAAGTTAAAATTTAGTAAGTTTGGACAAAAAAACACACTCCAACAAACTAGCCAACCGGATGGCTAAGCCATCCGGCTGGCCAAACTCCCCCTCGCGCTGGCTAACTTTGGCCAGCCAAAGTTGCCTGGCCAATCGTGGGTCCCACGCCTTTTCCCCTCTCCCGAAGCCGAAGATGCCGTGCACGAGGACGATGGGAGGAGGTGAGCCGTCGAGCACAACGGGCGCAACGCCCCTCCGCTCCTCCTCCTCCCCTGCCGCGGCGACGTCGACGAGCCCCGGCGCCGCCGGGCAGCACAGCAGTAGGCGCCTATGGATTCGCCACCGCCTGCGAGATGTCCAGCAGCAATCCCAGAAGTCACAAATGAATCAAGAACCCCCAAATCCTTCCTATATTCAACCAAGTATAGGGTCAGCGATTTTCCCCCAACCCTCAAATGCAAAAGAACCAGGAACAAGAACTGCACAACAGCAACGTGCAATCGAACAATCCAGCAATCCGAGATCCCCTCCCAGCCATACCATCGTATCTCTCCGCCTGCTCGGCGAGCTTGGCCAGGCGCACCACCTTCTCCCTCTCCTCCATCTTCTTCACTTCCCAGCAATGGATTTGTCTACAGCGGCTTCTCCTCTTCTGGGATTGCTGCCCGGTGGCGCGCGCGCGCCGTCCTCCCGCCGGCGCTGCCTCCGTCACCCGCGCCGCTCCTGCCGACGCAGCCTCCATCCCTGTGTCGGCGCTGCTCCTGCCCGCGCCGCTCCCACCGACGCCACTCAGGGCGGGGCGGCGCTCCCGCTGGAGAGAGGAGAACAGCCACAGGGGAGAAGTGGGTAAAGTACAAGACACTGACAAATGGGACCCACTATTAAATTGGAGAGTGTAATGGAGATGCTGTTGAAGTAAAACCTAGATTTGGCTCTCTAAATTTTTAGCAAATTGCCAAATAGCATATTTGAAGAGTCAAAAATAGCCACTCTCTTGAAGATGCTCTAAGGAGGAAGTGACTAGAGTCCATGCGAAAACTGATGGCAGTGGATGGTACGACCCTTTAACCCGTCTACCCTGGTAAACCTAATGTAGACGTTTTGAATTTTTATCACCTGTGAATTTTTTTTTTTTTGAGAATTACACAGTACAACGCAGACACTCACAACGCACGCGCACTCACCCCTATGAACACACGCACGCAAACCCTACCCCTATGAGCATCTTCGAAGACTGGGCCAGCAAATCCTAGAGAAATTGACGAAGTCACCACAGGCGCCTCGCTGTCGACGGGTACGTCGCCTACCACTGAAAGCACAACGCCGTTAAATCCTGGAAAATCCGCTCCCATGGGGAGTCGAACCCAGGACCTCAGGTGCTACTGAGGCTCTTGTAACCACTAGGCTACAGGCCCTTTCGCTATCACCTGTGAAATTAAGGGTGAGGGATCTACAAAATCGTTTTTTAGTAGTGTAATTCAAACAGTTCGGGTGTTACATACTCTTATCTAGTCCCATTCTTTCACAGTACTAATGTCACACACTAATTAATTCTTTCTTCTAAATTTCTTTGTAAATAAAAGGTGGATATTGTATTTATATGCAGCAATATCTCTGACCAACAAATTGTTAGGGTTTAACTCTTAAACTATGTGGTTTGAGAGAAATCGAAATGTCAATTTCGAATGTCATAACTAGGATTGTTTCCATATATAACATCAAGTAATTGATATACTGTATAGGATAAAAGATAGTATGATAATATATCAAATGAGGAAAAAATGAGAAATCTAGATTTTGCGTGAGAGTTGGTTTCTATATCACATGCAAGATATGATGAGAGAATAGTGGTATTGAATTAGAGTATTAAATCTAGAGTGTGCACTAGAGTTATGTCTACTCTATTTTGCACATGACGTGAAAGATACTTTAGCCTAAGTTCCCAACTAATCTCTCTCGTTTTCACGCGCACGCTTTCCAAATTGCTAAATGGTTAGTTTTTTCAAAAGTTTAAAAGTTGCTCTAAAAATTATATTAATCCATTTTTTTAAAGTTTTTTAGCTAATCCTTAATTAATCATGTGTTAATCTATTTCTCCGTTTTGTGGGTGGAGGGGAGAGGTTCGCAACCTCTCGAAAAGAACACAACCAATAGCATGGTGATGAATCTACGTTGGCATGCTGACTTAGCCTCTCATCCGCGGTTGACGTGGCGCTGAGTTGTCTAAGTTCAGTGCCACATGATTTGGCGCTGAAAAAATGGTTATTTTTTAAATAAGTTTTGGCGGTGGTTCATTTGTAAAATTAGTTTTTTCAAAGGGTCAAATTATCAAAATTTGTGGCCCTTCGGGACAATGGGATCCTATATACTTTTATAGTTTATTCGCACCAAGTGTAGTTACTACTATTTCTCTCTTTGCTCATGAAGCTATATCACCATAATTATTTTTAGCCTTTAGATGATAGATCTGTGATACAAATTATCTCTTCTTTCTTCTCTTGTAAAACCATGCAATCTCAATTATTTTTAGGCTCAAAATTCATAAATATCTATTAGACATAAAATATATATGTTCACCTCGCACTATATTTGCAACCACGTGCAAATTACATAAAACATACAAAGTCATTTTGTTTTGGTTTTAATGAACATATTGCACCTTATTTGTACAGCATATGCAACTTAATTCCTCCGCAACAACGCAAGGAGTATTCATCTCTAGTACTAATTACTTTGCTTACTAAAGCATTTAATCATCAACTGCCTGTATAAAAAGCAACTACGTACTACTAATCATTGTTTGTTCATGCACCATATATTTTTATATTTAACATATATATTAAATTAGATAAGAGTAACATATAGGAATCATATATTATATACCTACATAGTTGCATCCTAAGTAGTTATCATGCTGTTTCTCCCTTCTCCAAGCTGTGATCTATAATAGTGAGGGGTCATGTTGTCCAAACAAACAGTCTATAGAAATTGATTTTTACATGCGCTCTCTGAGAACCATATGTGAAAATAGGACTATTTCCACAAACGGTTCTCTTAAGAAAAGCCTGTGTTACTTATGAAGATAATCGATATGAAAATGGGTGGCTTTCACTCTGAAAATGTAAATGGTCTGTTTCAATAAGAAAGGAGCGAATTTCATTTTGGGCCATCTTTATTAACAAAAGTATCGCAATGTAATCACAATGGACTAGAGCTCATGTTACCATCATATTTTCAAATAACACCACATGTAATTACGTACATTCCTTTGCTCTCTGGACCGGGGTTCACATAGTTGCAAGTAACAAAGAATCCATCCTGCTTGATCAACTCCTTCAAATTATTGATTTAATTTCCGGATGACTCAATTATGTGCCGTTTGAAGTAATTGAAACATAATTAAGGGATCGACAAAGAAGGGTATCCAGTTTCAGTATTTCGGAAGTACCGTCGGGTACTTCATCATACTACTAGAAAAAGTATTTTCGCCGACGTTGGGTATTTATTTTCGCAGGCGGACATGACCCTCGAAGCCAAACAGCCGCCTACAGAAATGTAAACCGGGGTGAAGCTCGTTGTCCGCCTGCAAAAACCCATTTTCGCAGGCGGACCACTTAAGCGATCCGCCTACAAAAATATCCTTCATTTTTGCAGGCGAACCTCTTGTGTGGTCCGTCTGCGAAAATCGACTTTGGAATAAAAATAGAGCCGACCTAGGGCCGATTTTTTTCTAAGCCTCATTCTCCCTCACTCCTCTCCCACGTCCCTCCCCTTCCCCCTCCCCTCCACACCTCTCCTCTCCCCTCCCCTCACCTCTCCTCCTCTCCCCGGACGCCGGCCAGAGGCGGCG
>CM020180.1:3148016-3176775 GCA_009805545.1 Oryza longistaminata | reverse complement strand
TGGCCGGAGGGGGGTGGGGGGGAGGGCGGTGGCCGGCGGCGCTCCCCTCCTTCGAGACATGGCAACGGTGGCCTCTAGTGTCAGGGCGGCAGACGGCGGGGCGGACGGCCACGGCGGCCGTATGCAGCGTCCCCACCTTCCAGATCCAGCAGCTCCCCTCTCCACCCTCCCTCCCAAAACCCTAACCGAGAGTGGAGGGCGGCAGCGGGTAGGGCTGGGGCACCGAATTTTTTTACGCTCAAAAATATTTTCGCAGGTGGGTGGATTTGGCCGCCTGCGGCGTTTGGTTGCAGGCGGAGGCTATGGACGCCTGCAAAAATGTGTTTTGGCCGCCTGTGATAATGTGTTTTCTAGTAGTGTCAAGTTAAGTGCCCTCAATTGCTAAGTAGTAAAATATGATTTGTGAATGTTCATATGCAGTAATGAACATTTGTTTGACAGGATCTAACAGTAACCTGCTATGTTAGTTGTTCTTAGGCTAACATTTGTATAGTTGTTACATAACAAAAAAACATTTGTATAGTTGTAAATCATGGTCCAAAGTGCAAATAATGGTATCTATATGTGTGTCATGTGCAAAGATAGGTTTGGTCCTAGTACATTATGAAATTTTGGTTATTAAAGATGGCTCAAAGTGAAATTTACTCAACTTTTAACATATGAAGTTGGATGGTGATAAACTTTATATGAAAAATCATACCCCCCCTGGGTGAGGAATATACATTTGTAGTGGAATGATTTTTCATTTTAGACTATTTAGGTGCCCAAACATTCGTTTGATTATTGCACTAAACAGTATGAAAAGAATAATTGTTTGATAGTTATTAGGTATGAGTCTGAGGAACTATGGAAAGGTGAAAGGCTTAATGTAGTGGGTACGATTCTCGAAATCCACACGCGCATATTTTGTGTGACTATGTGTGCATGTGGTGGTGCGGGTGCGGTGTTAGGATTTTTCTTTGACTTGAAAAAAATGATATTTGGAATGTGTCAAAGTTCATTTCAATAGGTGGTTCACTTGCGGATCAAACTGTGATTTTAAGCCGGGTCTCACTACCACAGGAAAGGCCATCCCTATCAGTACTCCATTGTTGCTGATTCAGTGCGAATCAATAGTGATAGAGTACGTATCACTTTGGTTCCCCTTCAAACTGATTTGATTTAGCAGTGCTAGTCGGCATGACTGCTGGTATGATCCCATGCTAAATCCTCACTCACCTCGCTCCCATGCCACCTCTTTCTCCCTCCTCTCCTCACGCGCTCTTCTGTTGCCACTGTGCCGTTGTCCCAATACGCATGCCTCATCAGCTAGTGAAGAGGCCAAGGCCACTAGATTCCGCGACCCTGGCCTACCCACCAAGTATCTACTCGACTGTAGGAAAGGATGAGCCACCACCACCACCACCTCTTTTCCTTCCCCTCTCTGCACCACCACTGGCCCCCCTCGCATTTTCTCTTTCCCCGTCTTCCTCCTCCTCCACCTGTCAGAACCATATCCAGTTCAATTAAGTTATACTAGCAACCCCCGGTCTCTCGGCTAGACGGGCTAGTGGTATCTAGCCATGAGGAGGTGGGGATGTGAACCGCCGTCTTCTCCCAATCTACCTTGGCTGCTTTCCTCGCTGCTGATGTACCCTTCTCATGCCTCACTCATGCCAATCCTGGCTCATAGCAGTGAATTTTGGCATCGACCAAGGCTAAGGCCTCCTTCAATGGTTGAGCTAGTGCACTAGCTCATGCTTGTCCACCTCATACAAGAGATAGCAAAAAGTCTATCTTTTTAATAGGTTGTCTCATAGCATATTGTTCAAAATGCTTTGGATTCCACAACCCCTCTCACATTTTGTTTAGGAGCTTAGCTCTTGAAGAAGAGATAGTGCACTCTCTCTCCTTATCTTCTCTCTCTTCCACATCATACAAAAGCTGATGTGGAGATTTATGAGCTAACTGACTCACCCTTGTTGGAGGAGGCCTAAGAGACTGAGAATGAAGGCTAGAGAAAGGAAAGGGACTTTGGTGGATTGGCAATGATGACTTGGCAACAATAGCTGCAGAGGTGCCAGGTGACAGCTTTGGTAGCTCTTCATTGACGGTGGCATGGTGGAGGCTCAACGAAGACGATAGCCATGGTTTGGCAAGTAGCTGGGTTTTTGGTTTTGTTTTTTATTTGGTGTGTTCTCCAGATTAGGCATCGCTACTAGTTGAGAATCCAGCAATGATAGTCATGAACCGGCAGTGATGGAAATATCTATGGTAGTGCATATATGGTTGGATGGCGCCATCTATGGCACTCTCCTGCTAGCATCTGTCATGCTTTGTAATAATGTTTGGCACAACTCTATCCGTTGTTCACTTCCGATAATGGAAATGACAAAGGTATTCCCTCTCTCAAAACAAGAGAAAATCCATAAAATGCCATCGACAAGCACCCTAATCCCAGAAATGCCATCGACAAACGCAACTTCTTGAAAATGCCATTGTACAAGCCCATTTCTCCCAGAAATGCCATCACACTGTTAGTCCACACCGTTAGAACAAAATTTTTTACAAGAATGACCAAATTACCCTCACTCCAAATAATCCTATCCTAAACCATCGGTAAAGGAGGAGGCGAGTAAAATGTGCCTCCCGTTTGGTTTTCATCACAGCATTTTGCCACCATTCCACAAAGTGTGTCCTGGTTTCTGGTTTCTGTTTTCCCGGATGACTATCTGTGGGCGCTACAGTATTAAATGCTGCTTATTAGGTAGGCGAAAAATGTAAATAGGCAACCAGTTATTATACATGTGTTTTTTAGCTCCATGTTTGGCTCTTCAGCTTGCAGGGCCATGCAAACCACATTTAATTCTTTTAAAACTTATTTTAGAATTGATTTGATGTTTTTTCGCGAGTTTTATTTTTCAACATTCTTTTAGTCGTCAAGAACACATATTGTCAAAAAGTTTTTTTATATATTTGTTGCTAATAAGATTATGAGATTATCAATTAGTTTATTAGGACGAAATGATGGACTGACACTAGCATTTTCAGGAGCCATCCTTTTGAGGACGGAGCTAGCATAGTAATGGCCTTGTTTAGTTTCAAAACAAAAACTTTACCACCATCACATCGGAATGTTTGGTAATGAATGATGGAGTATTAAATGTGGAAAAAAACCAGTTATACACAGTTTGCGTATCAATTGCGAGACGAATCTTTTAAAGCCTATTGCGCATGATTCTGAATATGTGGTGCTCCATTAAATCATTTGCTAATGACGGATTAATTAGGTTAATCAATTCGTCTGCAGTTTTGCCTGCGGATCTGTAATATTATATTTTTTTCAGAACTATTTTTCATACTTCAATCGTTGTGTAGCCGTATATACGAGTAACAACCACCTAAAATTTTTTCCCCAACTAAACAAGGCCTATATAATGCATGTGATTGAATTCATTCTATTTATAGGGTTTCACTTTATTTAAGGACCATGTACAGGGATATTGTGTAGATCTTGCTATACGTACGACTTCGGTCGACGACTTGTGTCCGACTATTGTCATGCAACCATACACTGAGCTTGTTTACTACACATGTGGGCCCGAAAGTAGCAATATATGTTTATACATACACTGGTCGGATGGATGGGTCGGACGTACAGGTCGATGTATAGCATTTCGGATTGTGTTATATGATATGTTGGATCTTTATGAAAGGGACTTAGTCATATAAATAAATATTTTCCGAATGTAAGTGTTTACCATGTGTGTGCATAATTATATTTCACATTCAATAAATGCTTGTCATGACATGAACTTTTTGCTATCCTTAAAAAAACCTCATATAGCACATTAAAAAAAATTGAATTTAAGAGATTCTCCATATAAAATTACTTGTAATGGTGTCTGTTTGAGAGAATGTGCATATGGATTTGAATTGTGACGGTGGCATGCATATAAGATGTCAAATTCTCATTAATTATCGATCGGTATATACTGGTTTGCGGAGTCACACATAACTAGGTGGATTCTGAGAATGATGTTGGTTCTAAGCTAACAATTTCTAGTTGCTTGCCAAATCATAATTCTGTGTAGGCTATTTGTTTCATTTGCCACTATATTGTTATAAGAGATATATAATTTACATAATCTTTGTTGATTACATTAAATTCACGCATTGATTAGTGTTGCGTATTTGTTCTTTTTCTTTTCCCTTTTTAGGGAAAAAACAATATGTCACGTGTATGTTTAACAGTTCTACAAAATTAAAACGGCAGATAACATGTTCTATATATATCTACACAGAACAGGTGTTGCATGTTAAATATGTTTTCGAATTTAGACCTGGCAATAACTTCGATAAGTTTCATAATAGAAGCTTGAACTATTAGGATTAGTTTCCTAGTATGGCTTTTAAGTTTTTTTTCCATTACTGATCTTATTTTCTCCCTTTTATATATCCGTGAAAGTCGACGGGTATGTGAGACAGCGCAATGTTATCCCCTGCATTTGTATCCAACTCCTCTGTACTGATATCTGCTAGTTGGCGCATGTGGTTTTTTCCCGCAAAGGGTTGTATCTCCGTTGTGCATCTATTTTTCATTACAGCGTCTATCTTTTTCCCCTTGTGTGTTACACACTATATATGTTACCTTGGCTGATATTCCTCCACCTTCCTCTCTAGGCTGAGGTACATATTGTATGCTTAATTAGCGCTTAGGAGGCAAACATTTACTTCTTTTTGCCATCCATTGTTATTTTCCTAAATTCAGGGATTCTGTACATCATTGGCCAACATCTTTTAAGCTACCATGCATTGCATAAAGCAATATAATTAAACTGGTGTGTCTATGTGATCGATGCTGTGGTGTTTTGCCACTGTCACTTAAAAGAATGGGGTTTGTGTATACTTGATTTTGCAAAGCCTCAAGAGCTAGCTCACAGATAGAGCATCTCGGCGCAGATGCTATACAACCTGTATTAAGATGTGCTACTCCATGTGATGAGATCAACCATGACGGCTTTCTAATGATACTTACTAGTTGGCAGCATCCTTCTCTCTCTATACTCCTCCGTTTCAACATATAAGTCATTCTAGCATTTCTCATATTATATGATGTTAATGAATCGACATATATTCTATATGGATTAATTAACATTAAATATGAATGTGAAATGCTAGAATGACTTACATTGTGAAATGGAGGAAGTTAGTATTTATAATAGATTGTCTAACTTGACCACTCTATCTCATGTTTACATATATAAATAATTTCAAGTTAAGAGTAACATATATAATGTGTTTGTAACTGTTCATTTAGTGGGCCGCTCTGACACATGAACACACGCCTGACTAGAGGATCTTTGGTTCCTTTGATAATTTGTAAGCGTGGTACGTGGGTAATCGAGAACATGTATATGTATCGTTGCTATGCGGTGTATGTGGTGGTGTGTCCATTAAGGAACTTGTTTCATTCATCCTTTGTTTGGGTTTATCGCTTTGAGGGAGGGATTGACATTCCCCTCATTCTTTCAATCCCTCCTAAACCAACATGACGTAAAGAAGGGAATGGAGGGTTTATTCTACACTGTTGTGTTGTGGAATTTTTCCCCAATCCCTTCAGGCATGTTTCCGGTTATCCCCCAGAGGAGATGGATTTGAAGGGGATTTATCCACATATTGCGGTGTGGACTTATTATTCTCTCAAACCCCTTCAATCCCCTTCAACCCTCTTCCAACTTAACCGCCCAAGGCCTCAATCATCTTCATCCCCTCCAAACCGAAAGGCCTAAATGATTTGTGGCGCGCAACATTCCCCACTAAAAAGGGGCACAATGTACGGCTTATTTTTTTACTTTTAAATGAGAAAAAAATTAATAAATCCAGTTTTTAAATTAGGGTATCTGTATTGTATCTGTGAATTGCAATTTTTTTCAAGTACCCTATGTTTGGGGGTATAAATGTTTAAAGGAACTCCATATTTATGTAAAAAATATATGTATTTGCTCTCATCTACTTCTATTTCTTCTTTCTTCACTTCTGGCTCATTGGCCTATTGCAAATATTCATACATCCCTCCTATAATGACACATTAATGGTTAATATACTTAAAATGATAAACCCGTCGGATAACCAACATTTATTGAATATTTTGAGTTATATGTAATGTGTATATGTCTAAAAAAATATCTCATGCCTTTTTTTTTAAGTAATATACAATATATAATTTTTGCAGTTTGATCATTTTAACATACACATTTGCAGTTTTTACGAGCTCATACCTTTTTTACAGTTACATGGATAAATATATTAGCTGAGAACAGTATAAGTTTTGTACCTATGTTTTTGAACACATTGCTCCAAAACTAGAGTTTCACGGAAACAAATGCTTTTTTTATACATTTTACTCCAAACATAGTGTTTCACGAAACTAATGTAATACCTAGGATTTTGATTTTACTTTACACCGATGCCTCAAAACTTAGGATTTATTAAATTTACTTCTAATCTTTTATTTTGGTGTATGGTGTGCTTTCATGGACAATGGTGTCAGATCACCCTCGTATTGCTCTTTGCTCAAATCGAAGAAAAGGCATATTATTTCAAAAGCTAATTCAATAATAATCCAGTGGTGCTTGGTGTGGTAATTATTAAATCCTTCTAGCTCAGAATCCATTGAAGATTTTCCAGATGTAGTTGCACTATATAAGATTCGCAAACAAAAGTTTCAACATCGATTAATATATACTTCCTCCGTTCATATTATAAGACTTTCTAGCGCTGCTACATTAACATGCCTAGATTTATTAAATTTATATGAATATGGACAATGCTAGAAAATCTTATAACCTGAACGGAGGTAGTATCTTTTTTTGCGCATGTTATGGTGTTAGTGAGTTCGCTCTTTTGTTCCAAGAGAGCAGAGAGCCACACAATCAATTATTTCTGCTATATGGTGGATTATAACATGCAGCAAAGTGTTATCTAGCTTTTAGATCTTTTCGTAGCATGCACGATTGCACGGTTTTTTAGGAGATGAATGGAAAAAAGAGAGATTCATATGACCTGGGATTATTCACGAAATCATTTTTTTCTTTGCCTTTACGAAAAGTTAATTTGTTCTCCCAATGTGGTTTAGTATTCACTCCTCATATTGGTGAAGTTTTAGGTCGGCACATTAGGACGAATAAAACAAAAAACTTAGGTTTAATTTCTTCTGGTATAACAAGTTAATTGACCCAATTGAACAAAGATTAAGAGCCCAACAGGGGTTTTCCTAATAAGTAAAGCAAAACTAAAATTTGAATTTTCAAACTTAATTTGGAGTCGATTTGAAGATATTTTCAAATAGTTTTTTTATATGGGCTTTAAGTAGCTAAGAACAATGTCTAAACAAGTTTTTTATCTATAAATTATTTTCTCCCTAATAAGTCATTTTGGCTTATTTAGAAATATGGACAACCTTTGAGAAACTATAGTCATTCTGTATATAGTATACAGGCATGCCCAACCCCCCCCCCTCTCTTCTCTCTCTCTTCTCTCTCTCTATATATATTATATATATATATATATATATCATATATATATCTGTGGTGTGTGTATATTGTATATATTTATAAATGTATATATATGTTGATATATATTTGTATATATTATGTTGTATATATATGTGTATATTATATATGATACTCCCTTCGTCCCAAAAAAAAAGACAAACACTGGGTTTCCGTGTCCAACTTTGACTGTCTGTCTTATATAAATTTTTTTTATAATTTGTATTTTCATTGTTGTTAGATGATAAAACATGATTAATATTTTATGCGTGACTTGTCTTTTTAATTTTTTTCATAATTTTTTCAAATAAGACGGACGGTCAAACGTTAGGCACGGAAACCAGGGTTTGTCTTTTTTTTGGGACGGAGGGAGTACTCTTGATTGTGAGTCCAGCGGTTTCTCCCTGTGTCTGCATTATCCACCCCAGGACAAGTGTTGAAGGAAGGAGCAAGAAGGCGGAGAGAAGCCGTGCATGGCCCTGCTAGTATGACAGGCATGCAAGCTGAGAGCCTACCACTGGCCCTGCCAATTGGACCGTGACAAGACCAAGCATGTCAAATCCCCTTAGTTGTGGGAGACATTTGTTAGAGATAGGCAACTGTGGTATCCCCTTGCTTCTATAAATAGAGGATCGAGGCCATCGATAGGAGGATTCGAAACACTTCCACCCTTGCCAACTTCAACATCTAGATTACTTTAGCAGACCACAACATCTAGAAGAACCCTATATAGAGAGATCCCCCTAGCTTTGAACCGAAAGACCCAATTCCTTTGTACACATTTTGTCGCATAAAAGCTTACTCAGTAGCGTTCCGAACATGTATAATTCTTGTGTCTTTGTTTATTGTACGTCCCAACCTCATGCTCTCACACTAGCTCCCTAGCCTGGCTCCTCCTCTATCGTCTCCACCGCCGCTTCATCTTCCCCTTTCTACGAACGCTGATTGCTTGGTGCAGAAAAAGAAATAAGGAAGGTGACGAACTTAGCGGCAACCCTGGTAGATGCGCCCCAAGGCAGGACTAGAGGGAGCAGAGCATGCCATCGATCGCAACAGGTCAATAAGCTTCTTTTGGCATAGATCGGGTCAGCGGCAATCTCCCCATGTCCACCCAATGGTAGCTGAGCTACCTCTAGCCGATGTTGTTGACGCTCCCCACTCCAACTGTCATAGATCGGGAGCTTTGTCGGCAGGTGGAGGAGAGACCATATCTAGCACCCTAGATCCGTCCTGTACGATTGGGGGATGGCACTAAGGAGGACTGGCAACGCCCCACCCCACCCTGATGCATGTGCCCCATCACCATTCACATTGCTGACCTCCATCCTCTAGTACACTTTGGATGAGGTGTGCCGCTGCTAGATGAGGAGACGGGGACGGGGAGAACTCGACAATAAGGACAAATTCATTGGTGAGAATGAGCACGGTCCGAGGGAAGTCCGGGTTGAGGTGAGTGGCGTGTTAGGCATGCTTGTGTGCGGTGCGGAGGCTGCTAACATCAAGCTTGGTCTCGGGTCCATCGTCCTCACCAGATTAGGTGGAGAGAGAATAGAGGGAGTAGAGATGGTCTTTTTTTTACATTTTTTTTCTCCATATGACATATATGGGTCGCACTAATTCTTTTAGTTTTTATGGTACAACAATTATAACTGGCATGTTAGTCTCTCTGCAATTTTTTTTCGCTGACTGTAATTGTACGTAAGTGCCATATAGGACAAAGAAGTCAATATGGATCCATCGTGGCATGCCATGGTAGCACTTGAAGTGGGTTAGAACCCATTTCTACCTATATTTTAGGGACAAGTTTATAGACCTGAAAATTCATTTTGAAAGCTCATAGACTACCTTGATGATACAATCAAACAAGTTTAGAGACAGATCATACACTTTAATAGAAAAACAAAAACATTGGGCCCATATATCAACTAAAATCTTATCATCAATCTATGCTACATACTGACATCACGTGCACCTAGGCATAAAGCAGCAGCAGATAGTTCGTGGTTGCTGCACACCAGCGCCAGCAGATAGTTCTCCGGTGACCTCTGCTAGGACTTGAGCATATATTTAAGTGTTGTTCTTTCACGGATAAATTTTGACGGCAACTCCTGGTAGCGGCGTGGTTCTTCCAAGAAAACCTTACAATTAGAAGTTTGTGTGTTCAAACAAGAGAGAGGAGGCAGGGAGTGAGAGAGTGAGGATGAGGCTGTTTCACCCAGAAGTTGCAGCAGCATCAATCATGTCCTCCATGAGAAGTCTCTTTAAGATGGAGCAAGTCACTTATATGGCCAGTGTAGAGCTCTGGGTGTTGATCACAACGCTCCTGCTGGTGGTGAGATTTGTCTTGGACTTCTTCGGGCCATGGAATGCCGACATGATATCCATGGTGGCTACCATTCAAGTCATCGAGATGCTCAACTACTCCATGGTGCACTACACCATGGGGCTGATGCAGCTCTCGGCGGCGAAGGTGAACGACTACTTCCAGGTGTGGGCTGTGCTTCTGGTCACCCTGCAGTACAGCGTCAAGATTGGCCGCCCCTACAGCCGATCCAAGCAGCTCCCCCTGCTGGACCTCATGTCCTCCCTCTGGACGGCTAACCTCATCCGGCTGCAAACCTTCTTGCTTCTCAAGATCCCTCTCTGGATCATCTGGTCCCTGAATTCAGTTCGCATCATTTCATACTTCTTCTCGTCTGACAAGGCAGCACTCTTCAACCAAGAGAACACAAGATTGGTTAGCGACTATATGAGGTACGAGCACACACTTGGAGGCTGCGACAATGATGCGACGGAGCCTCACAACGGTGTCAGTAACCAGGAGCTTAGGATGATACAGCAGTACAGGTACTTGATCCTCGGGGAAGATGAGGCGCTCAAGCAAGCCCAACAGGAGAGACAAGCAGGAACAGCGGCGTCTGCCCAGTACAGGATCCAGCTGGACCCGGGACATGAGAAGCTGGTCACTCTTGACAAGATATGGAGCGTCGCTAGCCGCAGTCAGAATGGTCTTCTCGGCAGCTCTGGCAACAGGGACATATGCCTGTCTTTCGCGCTGTACAAGCTGCTGCGCCGTCGGTTCTACGACCTCCCCCTGCACGAGGTTGGGCAGAAGAAGACGGCGGAGCTCGTCTTCGACTACATCCTGAAGGATGACGGAACCGCCAGCTACGAGAGGGCGTTCCGCGTCGCGGCGCTGGAGCTATCTTTCCTCCAGGATCTCTTCTACAGCAAGCATGCTGCCATGTTCGCGGGCGGGTTCCCGGCCAAGAGCCTACTGCTGTCCGTGTTACTGATCACTGCCACCGGGTACATCGCGTACCCCGTTCGCCACATACCTGAGAGGATGGATCAAGCAGACCGCAACACCATCACCCACGGGGTGTTCATCACCCGTCTAATAATTGCTCTCATCGTTATCAAGGAGCTGTCGGAGATTTACCTGTATGTCTTTTCGCAGTGGACCAAGGTTCTGATACTCTGCAAGATCGCCAGGCGCTCTCGCCTGCAGCATCGGTTGGTAGAGACGTTGACAAGGGCGGTGGTACGGTTCATTACTAGGGGGGAATGGGACCAGAGGATCCAACAGTACAATCTTGTGGTTTCAACCAGATGGATGAACATCAGCTTCTTATGTTTCAACTACGGCCATCGTCATCTCCCGGACAAAATTACTGAGAGCATTAAGTTGGAACCACAAGTGAAGAAGGCGCTAATCGATTCGTTCAAGCACCTGCAAAATTGTCCAGAAAGGCTGGATTCCTACTTCCGCAACGCCTTCGGATCAAATAAACATCTTATGAAGCGGTTAGCATGGGCAGTTAACGACCTGGAGGCCGACACACACAGGATACTTGTGTGGCACATTGCAACATGCCTCTGTGAGATCAACCTCTCCGACGAAGCTACGGCGCTCAAGGTCCGCTTGCTCCGATCAAGGCTGCTCGTCAACAGGTCAAGAGCTCCGAAAGCTGTGTGGCCGCACTACTCAACGGCTGCAACTTTGTCCAACTACTGTGCGTACCTTCTTACCAAGGCGCTGGTCCCGGACAATGGCCTTGTTGTTCGCAAGGTCTTCAATCAGGTGCGTCATGAAACTTTCAGGGCCTCTTTCGTCAAAATATCCCTGTCACTGTACGACGTGTACAAGGACCTTAAGGATAACGCCAAAAAGCCGCCGGAAGAGATGGATGGTAGTGACGATTCTGCAAGCCATGAAGGAGTGTCCCAAGAAGATAATCCTAATCCAGAAGAAGACGCTGTAGTGAGCGACGATGAAGACTACTTCGACGATACCATAGTGAAAATGGGTACAAAGCTTGCGAAGCAGCTGATTGATTCATATGGGACAGACAGGGAGGGACTGTGGAGGGATCTGGCACAGTTCTGGGCGGGCTTCCTCCTCAGCCTGGCGGCGTCCACCAGAGCAGCCAAGTACAGGACACGCCTCGTCCGCCGCGGGGAGCTCATTACCATTCTCTGGGCTCTGCTGTCCCATGCCGGCTTCCTCGGGAGAACCAGGCACGGCCAAACAATCCTAGACCCGGAAGACCTCGAAGATGACGACCCGCTCAGCTGATGCATGCTCCCACGGTGCCCAATCCATCAATATTAATGCATACATTCCCCACTCCAACGGCGTCACCCTAATCGAGTGAGCTAGTTTACCATTCCATTTCTCTCAATTGAGTAACCTGTGTGTGTACTGTGTCCTTCAGTTTGGTTCGATCGATCAATCTGCCACTGTTTCAGCCCCTCATTTGTGTCTAGCGCCTATTTTCTTGTCTTGTATGAGCGCTGTTGTGACGGATGAAGTATTTACTTCTAGAGTATTGTAATGTTGGCCACTTTTGTTAATTTGATGTCAAGATCAAGCTTACCACAAATTTTATCACTTATTATTTTTTTCATTACAAATTCTTGCCGAATTAATTTTTTAATTCAGCACGGGCACCTTATATAATGTGTGTGAAATTTTATTATGGATATTTATGTGTGACTGACTTTTTATTAAAATATTTTTTACTATATTCTAAACTAAAAATAAGCTTATTTAGTGTGCTTTGAATGCTGGTTATTTTCTTACAATTACACTTGCAACATATAAATTCTAAAATAAAATTACTTGAGATTATACAGTTTTGAAATTATGAGAAAACATTATGTCGAAACAATGGAGGTGATTCCTAAAATATGAGAAAATTTAGGGTATTTTGAGTCCCTATAAGGATATCTCACAACCCCAAAAGAAATCCAATAATATCATTTTTTTGTTTGATTTTATTTTAAGTTTTATATATTATCATTCTGGTAGTCCTCATAAAATGTTTATTTTTTTTCTATTTAGAATGGGTTTTAAATCCGGCAACATTATTTTCAGTTTTCAATTTATTTCATGACCTATTTTCTTTTTGGAGATTTCAATTCTATGAATCATCCTTGAAATGCTTTGATCTTTGCAATTTAGGGCAAAAATATAAATGCATTTATGGCATGGGGTAAAGGCATATGTTCTAAATTTTCTCTCATAAAATTTTGAAGTAATGGTCATAGTATTTTTTGTGAATTATCACTAAACTGAAGTGTCTTATAATAAATACACGTTTCTAGATTGTTCTACATCAGGACTGGATTTAAAATATTAGCATGTTTTACCAAAAAATTTTAAAAAAATGGACATGGTCTTTAAATTGTTAAGATTCCTAAGTGCAATCCACATGCTTATCGATATGATCTTCAACCGACCACACCTTTATTTTCAACTTATTGTCTATAGTTCTAGATGAGTACTTTTATGATTAAAAAATTATGTCACTTAAAATATTTTTTCTCTAATTTATTAGTGACTTCATAGATCATATGTGTAATTTGGATGCTATGAGCATCATTATTAAGAACATTTATTTATCTCCGAAAAAGATTGTTTTAAAAGTATCAAGGTCAATTTGTATAAGTACATAGCCCCCGTATGCATCTTAAGAGAAATTAATTAAGTCGGCAGAAAGCCGTTATATGTCTAACAGGATATAAGTAATAGATGGAGGTCCATTTGTGTTTTTTTTTCATATAGCTAATTTTAATTTGAATTGTTAAGGAGACAAAGAAAAGAAAGAGAAAAGAATGGTGCACGCCATACATGGGCAAGGAGAGAGGGATGTTTGGGATGTTTTTCTAAATGGTCAATCTAACTACCTAAAATAATGTATCGGATGTTTAAGTCAAAACCGATGGTCGGATGTTTTGTTTTCTTATTAGAATTTTTAGAATTTTATCTGATATTTAGGATTTTTAACATCTTAAGAGCGTTTATAGGTGAACTTTTAATACCGCAAGCTGCAATGGAGTAAGAGAGATGCAATGAGGTTTGGGCTGTTTTTTTTAAGAAAAAAATAGATCTATTGACCCAAAATAATGTGTCAATCGATTGAAAATAATGTTTCCACAGATTTAAATCAAAATCGATGTTTGGATTATTTTTTTTCAAAAGTTCTAAGATTTTTCTTTGATTTAAGAATGCCATATAGTAGCTTAGAAGTATTTATAAAATATTTAATGGATTTGAATGCCGCATAGGGGTGGGGAGAGAAGGAGAGAGGTTTGGGTTTTTCTATTTAAAAATACTAACAAACTAAAAATAGTGTATCCGTCAATTTAAGTAGAAATTGATAGTCGATTACTTCTTTTTAAAAAGATTTTATAGTATTTCTCTAATTTAATAGCACCACGTATAGCGGTTTAAAAGTGTTTGTAGTATGTTTAAAGTGACAGAGGGAGAGTTAGTAGACCTAATATGTGAAGATCTATTTGTGGGGCCTTTTTGCCTGTGAAAATAATTTTGGTTTTAATTAATTTCTCATGAAGAAAAAAAAAACATATAGAAGACACAACAGGATGGAAGTACGTACATACATTACACGTTACGTACCTTCGTTTGTTTATAAAGGGGAGATTTCGGACTTTTACTACCAAATAGATCTAACGATGTCCACAAATTTAAATGAAAATCAATGGTCGGATTTTTCTTATTTATTAGAATGCAACTTGGCGACTCAAGAGCGTTTAAAGGATACCATTTAATGACTCGAGAGCGTTTAATTTTAGAAAGTTAAATGGACTTTCAATATATAATAGATAAATTATGAACTCCTGTCAAATCTGAGGCCCTGCCTAGCTCCTCCGGCGGGCTTGCGTCCACCTTGCTGGCAACCACCATGGCTGGTGCCATCTTGAACTTAGCAGTGATGGAAAATGTGACGGTCGGTTTTGACTTAAAGTCGCAAGCACCTCGGAGAGCTGCCGTAGTTCAATGTCCTTGCGACATAACTACAAACAGGGTATCCAATTTTTCCAAAAAAATCAGATGCTATTTCACCCTTTATAAAAAATATTTTAGCACTCAACGAAAAATTGTTTCAATAATGAAACACAGCTGAATCACACATGAAACAAACGATTTTAAGCTATTGAAACATCATATAATGCACCCATCCATTCTTTCGGACCCCCTACCTCCTCCCCCAAATCGCGCTTCTCACAATGAAGCGACGACGTCTTCCTCGAGCATGCCGATCTCATGGAATGCTAGACGAGAAAAAGGGCCACCGCCGCCAAGACAAAAACAATCACATAGCGAGGCCTCCACATCATCTTCCTAACACCGGCAATCACGCCTTCGTCACGTGCCACCGTTAGCGCCGGACCTCCCTCTCCCTCAACCACCTCCTTCACTTCAGTATATGCAGCTATGCAGATGTAAGCTCAATCCTGGTCTGTTTATCTTGTTTATGCTTAATCTGCAGAGTTTGATTGTATCCTGATTTTGTAATTTATCTTTTATGTCATGTCGCACACTGTTGTTTGACTTATTTGTCCACCTGTTTCGATGGCTGGTTTTCCATTTTAAGAAGTTTTTTTTTGATAAATATAGAAGTTTGTCAATAAATTCCACAGTACATGTCATGCAAATAGCACATTTGCATGGCATATGAAATCACCTTGATCTGCACTACCAACTAATTCAAGAATTCCAATAATTATATACAGACAGGGAGGGATGTAAGTGGGTCTAACTCTGGGTATCCATCGAACTTGTCTGGTTCACTTAGTTCATAAGTTTATATACAATATGAATTAAAATGTACAAACACTTTTAGTTAGATAAATCTTACTTCTGCAATTCTCCCTTATACCCTTCCCCAGCTAATTGCCGCAACGACCCCTGATGTTAATTCGAGATGGGCCATTTTTGGGGAGCTTAGCACAGATTATGTAACCCTACAGAGAGATTTGACCCCTGATTTTTTGATGAGGCAATTATTTACTCCAGCCCATCGATTCACCGGATTTAGGGCCTGTTCACTTTGATGTCATTTTCAACCTTACTAAATTTTAGTAAAGTTATCAAAAAAAAATGGCTACATTTAGTTTGCTACCAAATTTTGGTAACTATATAAGAAATCCTACTAAAATTTTAGCAAGTTCCCTGATTTTTGATGAGGCAATTATTTACTCCAGCCCATCGATTCACCAGTTATCAACTAGGGATCCCCAAACGAAATCAATCCGCTTCCTGTGAAATCAAAGCTACAGGAAAAAAACAAACCAAAAAAAACAGCAGGGCCAGCCGCCAAGTAGAGGAGTAGTACGTACCGGCTTTTTTCCGGCGACCTCCCCTCCTTCACTCGCCCTCGTCGCCGGTAGCCATCATCGCCTTGTGCCCCGCCGCCGGTACACGCTCAGCTGGCGGCGCCGCCGCCGATTTTGCTGTAGGGGTGGTGCGTGTCAGCGTGTGCGGTCAAGGCCCAGATGTACGGGCCGTGTGGGCCCGATACCGTCTGTTTCTATCTGGGCCTGTAGGCCAGAAGTCGGAAGCGGGCCGATCCAGTGGAATTGATGGGCTGTCCATTTCATTAGCTTTACTGGGCCGCAATGTGTAAGAGAGGGTTAGAGGCACGAGGCGGCGCAGTTCCGGCGAACGGCGACGGCGGCGGCGGAAGTTGATGGCTCCGGCACCGTCTTCCTCGTCAGCCGCCATCGACGAGCCGCTCCGGCAGCAGGTGCCTCCCTACCGGAGGCTGACGCTTCCTGGGCCGAGTGGCACCGCGGGCTGCTTCTCTCTCTCTCTCCCTCCGTTCGGTCTCCCATTTGCTTCCGCGGGGAGGGAGGTGCGGAGGAGGTGAATGGCGGCGGTTTCAGCGGTAGGGGTGGGGGGGATCAACATCGGAGGTGGTACAGCGGCCACGGCCGGCGGCGAGGGTGGCTGGCGCTCAACTGGGGGATGTTTTCTTGGTCGGCCATGGCATCGGCATCGTCCGATGGGGCTCTACAGTGTTGTCTATGGAGCTCTCTGTTTCTCTCACGGTAAATTTTTTTGCAGCTCCGTCCGATCTCCTCTTTTTTTTTTTTTATCTTGTGCATTTCTCGTCAAATCATGTGATAGGAAAGTAAGAGTAAATGCTATGGGATTATCGAATGGTTGTATAAATGGACGAACGAATCATGGAAGGTCCTAAAAGAAATCATGGAAGGGATCAGTAGTTTTGTGCAAGTCAATGATTGTTTCTTTTTTTTTTACTCAATAGTTTATGGGGTATCCAGTTGGATGAACAAAGTCCAGCACATGTGAAAGCTACTAAACAGTTCAAATTTTCTTTTATGTAGTTTGTCAACACCGTTGAAGTATTACTACAGTACTACTTACCATAAATGAAGAGTATAACAAGACAGCAAATACCAGAATTATCTATTGTGCACCACTGTAAATGCCATATTTTAGGAAGTGTGTTAAAAATAAGGACTTATCAAGACCGCGGGATATGTGGTCCTTAGTTTATGATCACTATATCTTAGGAGTTAGGAGTGAGGTCAAGGAGGAACTCAAGCCTATGACAACAGCCCAGTTTCCAGATCTCGGTGCTCTTCTTGGCTGAAGGTTTTGCCTAGAGTTGTCTCTATCTTCCCAGGCTGCAGATCCATCCATCATGAGCAGCTACTGAATCCTGCACCTGGGTAAGAATCGGCTGCTTTTCGCCATCCTAGCTCAGTTTCTGATGTATTTGCATTGCATGTTTGAATCATCCCTGCCCTGTGATTTTTCTTCTAGCCGCAAGTAGTGCATTGCATAAAAAATATTACATGTTTAGTTTTCAGTCTAAATTTGTGCAATCACAGTTCTGATTTGAAATAGTAGCTGCATGGTGAGGAGCCATACTAAGTTAGTGATCGCAGTTTGTTACAGGTCAAAAGCAGAGCATCCATTACCAGCTTCGTTTAAACTGACACAATTGTCATGAAACAATAACAAGACCCTAATAGGATAAGCATTGCTGCAGACGGCAGCAAGGTTGCGGAGCACAAGCTGAAGCAGGTACACCCTTCGTTCACTCTACTTATTGGCTAGTTGGTGAGAAAATGATAGATATATTGTGTCTTATGCTAGGCAGTCCATTCCATCCAATTAATTATGGTTTACTGTTCCTGAGTACTGACCAAGAAAAGGATCAAACCATATAGTGCATGAAGTGCGCAAGCCAGAAGCCGTGCATGTTACTTGTGCACCTCTAAAAGTACCTTGTCCAAAGCTTCAAAACTCCTCATACAAAAATCAATTTCACACCTTCACCTTCCTACTTCCTACTCCCTCCGTTCCAAAATATAGCAACCTTATACTGGAGGTCTGTCCAGATTCGTTGTACTAGGATATGTCCCATCCAATATAAGATTGCTATATTTTTGGACGGAGGAAGTAGCTTTCTATGTGGTGCCGCTTATGGCTTTTTTCTTTTTTCATTTTTTTTCAGTTTTAGCTTTCACCTCCTTATAGTTAAAAATCATTCGAGAAAGCAAGAAAGTGTTTCTATGAGCCTTTCTAAAGAAATATTTTCAAATAAAGTCTTCCACAAATAATTTCATGTTTTAAGGGAAGCTCGTGGAAACACTCACTATATGTGATCTATTTCATTAATCAATAATAGCTTTAAGTTCACTAGTATCAAATACAGATCAGTTGTTAGCACCACCACCCATCCTGTCCCATACAGGTGGCCTGCGAAGTCATGCTTTCATGAAGAATGTAAATCTTGTTGCCATGGTGACATGGTCCACTATAGCATTATCAGCATGACCCTTCAATACATTTGCCATGTGTTCTGGTAGCTATTTCTAAAGTTGTCTTTTGTAAACTTTATTTGATCAGGGCCCAGGATTGTACACGCTTTTCTGTGGGAAAACCAAAATGAGTCCTGGTGCTTTTATTGCATATTTTCTCATCAAATGGAATCAGGAGACCTACGTCTTTCTTCGAATCCGAGTCATAATGGGATTCCTCATATTCCTCTACATGGTGATGTTCTTCTTGTCGGGCATTTTCTTCTTCTCTACAAAAAGAACCATTTTGAGCTTGCTAGATGCTTTGTCTGATGCCATCCTGGTGTATGTTATTGGGGCCATGCAAGCTGCACCTTTCAAGAACCAGCTCTTCCCAGTCTGGGCCCTTATGCTGGTCAGCTTCCGCTCTAGCATCAATTGCCTCTCTAGTTATGGAACGTATTTTGAGCTGAGAAATGGGTTGAAGCTTTTAGCCGTGGCATACCTTAATATAACACATGGGTCTAAGTTCTGGCATGTCCCATTCTGGTTATTTTGGAGTCTTCTGGCACTAAAGTGTTTCTACAGGATTCTGGCACGTCATGTAGCATCCAAGTCCTTGTGGAACGGCCGGAGTTCAGAACTTCTTCAGGAGTACATGGGTGCCAATGGTAATGAGAGCAGCTTTAACCCTGGAAGTTGCAACCCAGATACTATGGAAGGATACAAGTATTTTGTCTATGGAGAGTCGCAGCAAAGCAAAAAGAATGGGCACGGCCTAAGTGTTAAAGATTTGAGGTCACAAGTTACCTTGGACAAAATTTGGCAATGTGATGATAGCTTCCTGCCAAGCTCCATCAACATGAAGGGGAAGGATCTGAGCCTGGCCTTTGCGTTGTATCGGTTACTTCGGTGTAGGCTGGAAGGAGCAACGCTGCATGCAGCCACAGTTCACATGAACAGAAAGCTAGTCAGCAAGAGGATCCTCTCAGAGAATGCTGGAAAAGAACTGTTCGATATCCTGGAGCTGGATGTTGAGTTCCTCCGGGACTCACTCCATACCAGTTATCCTATGGTCTTCTGCAGAGGGCTTCTGTCACTCTCCTTCACTCTTCTACTGTCTTTGGTGAAGGTAAGCATGGCTTCATGGCTTTATGCAAAGATCGGTAAGGTGTATTATCCGAAATCGGAACTAGATAAAGCTAGAGGCTCTCTGACTTATAGTTTTCGTTATGCGATGCACTCAGTAATATCAGCAACCGAGTTAGGTATCACAGCAGGAGCCATGTACACGATATTGATGTTGGAGATGTTTGAGATGTCTAGGTATTTTATATCTAACTGGTCGAAACTAATCGCTATATGCCACTTTGTGAATGCCAGAAACAAATGGCAGAAATATGTCGTTATGAATATATTATTCCAAAATTTTAGGACATAGGGAAGGGATTATAGTAACTGGCCAGTCTGTCTTACTGCAACCATTCAGCTCAAGGATGTCAGTGTGGAAAATGATCTCTTTTAATTTCAAAAGAAATCAAAACAAAAGTACAGTTCATCTAAAAGTAAAAAGAAATAGTAGTGTGGGCAAGAGTGAGAAGGCAGCAGTCATCCGAGCACTGCGCTCCATGGACCTTGAGGGCCATCCTCTGTCAAGAGACCTCCCGTCGCCACGTGTCAGTGACAGAGCAGAGAGTTATTGGTTGGCATGCCTTGAAGAGTTACCAAGATGCTCCCATGTTATTCTGGTCTGGCACATCGCAACAAGCCTCTGTGCGATCAATCTTGCCAATGATCGTAGGATCAACTTAACCAGCAAGTTTCAGAAGGCACATGATGTGGCCAATTTCTTGTCAGAGTATTGTATGTACCTGCTTATTGCAAAGCCCAAACTGCTCCCTGAAACCATTTTGATGTCTAAGAAGGCCTGCCAAGATGCTGTTCAATGTGCTCAGGAAATGCTTAAAGATTGTCGCTCATATTGCGACATATACGACAAGCTTATGAAAGAGGAGCAGAAAGCTCTTGTTCCAGGCACACATGATGATGATGTAAATCTGAGTGGAAACATATTGCAACAAGGCGCTTTACTGGCGAATGCACTCATCAAGAAGGAGGGCCAAGCATGTCTCTGGGAGATCCTAGCTGAGGTGTGGGGTCACTTGATTGTGCACATTGCTCCCAGTTCCAATGTAGAAGCTCACGCCAAGGATCTCAAGTCTGATACCGAGTTCATAACCCTCATTTGGGCTTTGTTTTGTCATTGTGGCATCGAGAAAAGCGAATTATGGCAGGAGAAGAAGGGTGCAAAGTCTGGGAACGACACTCCTGGACTGGTTAACCAGAGCGGTCCTGCTTCTGGCATGTCCTGAAACCTGAATTGCTGACGGCTAATGCTCTGCTCCCCTCATGTTTTCAGTTTTCAGTAAAGTTTGCATCTCATCATAACGTTCCAACATTTGTATTTGTTTCTGGAGATTGTAACATGTGTGAATGTTTTATGGATTGTGATTGTAACAGGGGAATGCCCTTGGTGCAATATTATGTGTTATGCTTTTTTTTTTAGAGAATCATATTATTGTGTGGATTGTGATCGTATTACTCGGAAATAAATTGGGTACGTTCTGATTGAGGTCTGTTCTTTGTTGTTATCTCTTGTAGTTGATGTGCAGTCATGATTGTTCTCTGCGTGTCCTATCGGAGTTCTTGTGATATTGGGTAATCCACCCAGAAGTTAACCCATTCCTGTTAATTTTCCTATAGAACTCAGATGCACTGGAAACCCTCCATTTTTCCTATGGAGTTTTTCCTGGATAGCGGCTTTGCTTTGCACACTGGCACATCATACTTGATTTCACCTTCCAGAAGTAGTCTTCGAAACTTTAATTTAGAAACTGCATAGAGAAGAAAAGTTCAGTTTCAGTTTGGAGAAGCCACAATCGTGAGTGGTCTCAGTTTGGTGCAATATCAAGCAACCTACAAAAATACTGGCAAAGACATCAAACCAAGCTCATGTACAGTACATCATGAAATGCATAATGCATATGCATGTGCAGATGTGCTTCTTCCAGGAAGAAGACCCCATTAGCTCTTTCCTCTTCATCTTTTATTATCAGCTAGCAGTTAGCATGTGCTATTATGTTAAAGGACTTGGATCCAAAGGCTATATACAATGACTCTTCAGTCTTCAGATCATATGATTATACTATTATAAATGCCTTCAATCAGTCTAGTGTGAATTTGGTAGCGTGTACTTCAGAATATATATATATAGCTATAGCAGCAAGTTGATGGGGGACTATGAATTACTATGTAATGCCAGTTGATGCCAGACCACTCCAAATGCTGATCATCCAACTTATTTAGCTTCAACGTCATATCATATTAGTCAAAAGATTAAAAAAAAACAGAGAGCAAGTTGATCATATCAGGACCAAAGAATCACAAGTTTTTTCCTCAAATGTGTTGCACCTTCCATCCAACACTCCACCAGCCTATTTTGTAGCTTACCGCTAAAACAAGGCCGCAGCATTGAGCCATTAACCAACTACTATGTACAACCTGAAGAATGCCTCTACTACCTCCATCCTAATTCCTAAAATACATTTGTTTTTTCTTTTCTGAACAAAAACACTTTTAACATTAAAAAGACAAATTAACAGAAAAGAAAATGATCTACATTCCCCTCATCAAACGAGGGGTGATTGGCAACAAGATAAAGAGAAATTTGAATGAACACGGGCGGCCGATCAGTGACAGTCTGACAGACAATTCAGAGTGAACAACATTCTGCGTGCGTGCAGTTGTAGCAGCTCAGTTGTTAGAGCATGTTTTACTTCCTGTCTCAACCATCTTGAATCGTTCTTGGAGCCTGATGCTGCTCTGCCTCACCTTTGCAGCAGTACGCTGTCTTGCGGTGCAGTCGGCGACGGAGAAGGTGAGGAGGACGCCCTCCTCCTGCCTGCTGCTGTGCATCTCCCACATCTGCAAGGATGCGGCGGTGGCCGGCTGGATGGAAGGGGAGAGGGCATGGGGCCCACCGTTTGGCCAGCGGTTGTGGCTGGCTAGATTTGGCCAGTGGGATGGCTTGGCTAGAGAGTTGGAGAGGCTGTTGGAGGTCATTTTTTTCATATGTTGGCTATAATTTAACTTGGAGAGGCATTTGGCCACACTCTTGGAGATGCTCTAAGAGACAGAGTGCGGTTGGGTCCCCATCCACCGTCCGTCAATCTTACACGGCACAGATCGTGTCCACAAAAATAAAGTAGTATTTTTTTTTCTCGAACGCGTAATAGGATTGTACAACAATATATTAGAAAAAAAAATATTTGTTAGACAACGTAATCAGCCAGTGCAAATTCAAATCAAAACATGACAATCGATTTAGCTATAATAAATTGTATTATATGAGTTTATTTAATCCTCTAAGGTTTATTTAATTTTGGCAACATATAATAATAGTTTTAATATTTATATGCCTTAGGGTCAGCAAAATTATTTTTTTCTTGATCTGAATTAGAAATGAATTTAATTTTATTAATCCTTAAATTAAGGTTTGAATAACACAACAACTAGATGCATAAGGATTGTTCACATATATTTTTGTGTTGTCTTTGCTTGCAAAATTTGGATGTTTGAAAAAATTGGATCATTATTTAATTTTAAACTACTAAATACCCTATTGAAAATTGTGCAATAAAGTTAATTCATTGATGCTTTTGGGGACATTTAAAAATCCAGAGAGCATAAGAATTTCATATATAAAATTACAAATATTTATTTAGATTAGGCATGACTAAACAAATGTAGTAGTAGCTAGGTTTATATTTCATTAGGTAAGGACATTACCTCTAATTGTTTTTCGCTGAAACTATGAACCTATAGCATATACAAGTAAAATTCTAACATAAAGATAGCCCCATTGAAAAGGGAGGACCAGCATGACGGATAGATTAATCAGCATTTAGCAATTAGCAATATAACCTTTTCAAGATTTCTAAAAAAAAGAGAGAGAATGAACATTCAATTAAAAAAAGAAAGCATCATACTTTTTATTTAAATTTAATTTGTTATAATTATTTTTGAAACAACTTAAGACACATGCCCGCGCAAATGCGCGGGCTATCTTCCTAGTTATGTTAAAGGACTTGGATCCAAAGGCTATATTCAATGAGACTTCAGTCTTCAGATCATATGATTATACTACTATAAATGCCTTCAATCAGTCTAGTGTGAATTTGGTAGCGTGTACTTCAGAATATATATAGCTATAGCAGCAAGTTGATGGGGGACTATGAATTATGTAATGCCTATTGATGCAGACAACCACTCCAAATGCTGATCATCCAACTTGTTTAGCTTCAATATCATATCATATTAGTCAAAAGATTTTAAAAAAAGAGAGAGCAAGTTGATCATATCAGGACCAAAGTAATCACAAGTTTTTCCTCAAATGTGTTGCACCTTCCATAAACCACTCCACCAGCCTATTTTGTAGCTTACCGCTTGTTTGATAAATTTTTGTACCAAAATTCATAGAAAAAATAATAAACCATTGGGCATTAATTTGCAACCCAATTTTACAAAATATACGAGAAGCGTGTCTCTATGACGTGTGGGACCAGAAAATTCAAATATCATACGATGCCCGAATATAATCAACATTGGACTCGTTTCGTTGTATATATCAAATAGGAATTAATGGTTCAAATGAATTTCAAATGTGATACACCATTGAAGAGATATGAGTTGGTGAAATGGAAAAATCAGCTAGTACTAGCATTATACGTACTTGGGTTGGTTTGTTGTGATTGATTTGGGCATTATCTCTAATAACGAAGTGATAAGCCAAGGCAAACAACATGTGTGGCCCACTGTCATTTGCTATCCTAATCTTAAGATTATCTCTATGGTTGTGCATGGTTCTTATATGTGCCGAGAAGATAAATCATGGCAAACAAATACATATGATATATTCATGGGGCCCACTGTCATTAGCTATTTAATCTCGTGATTGCTTCTGCATGCAGGCGATTGTTAATTTCCTTATCTATCGGCGGCGTCGGCTTATGATGTTTTCTTCATAGCTGCTGAGGACTGCCCCTATGGCGAGCTACTGTGGTGATCCAGGGCCCCCTCGCGTGTGTGTTTCTTCATGTGGCTTGCGTTGAAGGACCGATGTCTCACCGCCGACAATCTTGTGAAGCGAAATTGGCTGCACGACCCCCTCTGCTCGCTGTGTCAGAGAGAAGACGAGGATTGCACCACTTGTTTGTAACTTGTCCTTTTACGGCGGAGGTATGGCGAAAGATCAGAAGATGGTGCAATGCAAACTTTGCAATCCCGGCAGACGGTGACAGCAGACTTGCTGACTGGTGGCTTACAACGCGACGCCGTTTTCGGACGAGCTACAAAGTGGACTTCGACAGTGCCTTCATGTTAATTTGCTGGCTTATTTGGAAGGAACGAAATGCTAGAATTTTTCAGCATGTGTCGATGACCACGGAGCAAGTAGCCGAGAATATAAAAGAAGAAATCGCGGTGTGGAGGGTAGCTGGGATCTTCTCCCAATTCGGCGAGTAATCGTTGTTGTATTGTCTCTTTCTCTTTCGCTTGTTCACGCTGTGTCTGGGATCTCTCCCGGATTAGGGCGAATTATAATGTCGCTGTAACATTCCTTTGTTTTTCTCCCCAATCTTAATGAAATTGGTCTTTGGCCGACCCGGCAAAAAAAAAAATTCCTTATCTACAGCAGACGGTTGATTGATTATCTACAACACGTCGACGACGCTGAAAACTCGTGAGGATGAGGCCGCGCCGTTGCTGCTGCTCTGCCTATATAAAGGGCCTGATCGCCCTGCTCGCGAGGGGCACACACGTACACGCCGCCGCCAGGCGCTGCGCCAAGATGCAGGCCCTGCGCTGGTGATGGTGAATATTATAGCCACACAAATATTTGGGAGGAATCGGGAGAAGGCAAAGTAATCGTCAAGGAGCCTGCTTCATCGTCGCTGGTGCAACTCCAAATTAATCATTCGCCTTCCGTCGAGCCGCGCTTCATCAACATAATTTCTCCGTCGAGCTATTTGTCATCGACAACACAACGGCGCCGTAGTGCTGTGCAGATATTATGCATAGCCCGGCATTATCTCCTAGAGGGAGCAAATATACACCATCCGTAGCGTTGTGCAGTTGCGCAATCCGGACGGTAAAACTGATGAATATATATGCCATGGATGCGTTGTGAACTTGTAGCCATGGATATAAGTATCCCCAGCGGCGCATGCACACGAACACGTCATCTTTGTCAAGCGATTAGCATGAGCTGCAAATAAATACAAGACGAGCCTAACCCTCGTGAGGGTTGGACCGTCTAAATTATCAATATCAAATATTGGATGTGGATATTTATTTGTATAAACTTGGGATGAGTTTGAGCCTCAATTATTGGCATCGGACCAACCATGATTTATGCATATTTATATTCAGGAAAAAGTACGTTTTACCCCCTGTACTATTGCGGTTGACTGAAAAACCCCCCCGAACTCGAAAACCAGTCATTTCGTACCCCGAACTATTAAAACCGGATACTTAACCCCCTTAAGCACACATTGGGGCGGTTTTGACCGGAGTCGTGCGCACGTGGCAGTCCAACGTGGCAAGTCGGGCTGAGTCAGCAGAGTCGCGCCTGTTTTATAGACTTGACCCAGAAAAATTTCCCCTCCCTCACTTTCTCTCTCTCCCTCCCAAAAATTTCCCCTTATCTCGAAAACCCTAGCTAGCACAGGCGATCTCGTCGGCGACTCCGGTGACGGCGGCGAGGGTGGTGTGCGCCAAAGCAGGTGGGTGTCGTGGTCAGAGGCGACGGGGCCGGAGATATCCACCACGGACACGGCAGCGACGGTCTGCAGTACGGCCACCTCGACCTCGTTGGCATGATGACGAGCTCAGGTACGTCCCGGGGCTCGGTGTCGTCTTCTTGGGCTAGAGGTCGTGAACGAGGAAGGATGCAGCCGCCAGTACCATATAGGGAGGGGCCTCTCGATTATGAGCCGCCAGTGTTTTGTGACTGCAAAGTGAAGGCGGCTAGGTGGATTTCGTGGAGTCCCAGTAACCCCAGGAGAAGATATTTCACATGATACAATGCGCGTGTGAGTAAATTTGTATTTATTTTTGTTTTGGCTCATTTGTTTGGTTTCAAACTCATTCGATCTTGGATTATACATTTATTTGTGTAGTCTGGTGGTTGCGATTTTTGGGAGTGGCATGACCCTGAATCAGATCCATATTGGAAGCAATTGCTGCTTGATTTGAGGAATGCTGTGTGGACTGCAAGAGAAGAAATCAATGGGCTAAAGGCTCATCTCCAGGACAGCAGGAATGAAGCCTTGAAGAACAGGGCAGTGAGCCGCAGCAAAGAAAGCAATGAGCTTGAATCACTGAGAGCAGCTCTTGAGCAGATAGAAGCTACAAACTGTGTTTTAGTTGATAGGACTACTCAACAGCAGAAATGTATGAACATGTTGATGTATGCTTTAGCATTTGTTGTTGTTGTTTTGATTGGTGCTATGTATGTTAGATTTTAGTGCAATCCTAAGTATGAAATGCTAAATGATGGCATGTGATGTATGGATGCATTTGGCAGTAATATGAGCCTTAAGAAATTATGTATGTGGACCTTGTCTGGTAAGTTGGAGTGATATTTGGGATAAATTGGAATGGCAGTAATGGCATTTGGTGATATAACCTTAATTTCTGGAAAATGGTTAAAGTCAGCAAGCAACTTGTAATTGCAACATAAGTTTGCATAAGAACAGATTCACATTTATGGCATAGTAGCACTGCATACTGCTTTTCTGTGATCATCTCAGACATGAATAGATTGCATTGCATTTACTGCATTATTGCCTAAAATTCAGACATTAACACCAAGCATTGCATTGCTGCCCCAAATTCAAACATTAACATTGCAGGAGTATCTCAGGTCATAACATGCCATCAAGTACTACACAAAAGCTGTCACATGTCTTAGATTACAGAAGTTTCATGCCATATCTTACTGCACAAAAGATGGTGAACTTCTGCCTATTGGTATCCCAGTAATCTGGTCCAAAAGTATCCCCTCTAATCAGGCCCAAAAGTATACCCACTAAACATAAGTACTATGTGTCCTGCTAAACATGTCCAAAAGTATCCCTAGGTTACTTTCTTATCATATTCACTAGCATTGAACTTGTCACTGTCAACTTTCAACTTCTATCCAGAGGACCTTCTAACTTTCAACTTCTTCCTGGATTGCTCCACTGCAACCATTCCAGCTGTAGCTGATATTCTCTTTGCAGATGCCCTAGGTGAAGTCCTTGTCTGTGCCACAGTCCTTGTCTTTGCCACATTCATGGGTGAAGTTCTTGTCTTTGCCACATTCCTAGGTGAAGTTCTTGTCTTTGCCATAGTCCTGGATGAAGCCCTTGCCCTTGTAGATGTAGATGCACTTGCCATCTGCTGTATAAGAACAAAACAGCAGCATTGCTTTTCCTTTATCAGGTGTACGAAATGCTCGCACTTGTTCCAGATCTCTCTTTGTCTTCTCTGGTGTAGACACTATGACAAGAACTTCCTTCCCTGTATTCAACTCAAACAAATCCTCATTTTCCTCATCATCCCATTCAACATCTGCAGGAGATATGTCCTGCAGTTCATCTTCAAAGTCACTATCCTCCTTGCTGCCAGACTCACTGGACCCCTCTGCCATTACTGTCTCCACATAAATATCAGCAACACCACCTTCCCGCCGTGCCGCCGTCGACGACCTCCCTGCCTCGCCACCGTCGTCAACCCTGCCTTCGTGGGCGGATCTGGCCCCACCACGACCAGATCGGGGAGGATACGGTGGCAGCGCCGGCGGTGGCGGGCGCGGTGCCGGCGGAGGAAGCTGAGGCGCAGGTGAGCGGTGCCTTTCGCCCTCTCGCCGCCGCGCCTCCTCTCCCTCGCCGCGTCGCTCTCCCGTCGCCGGAGGAGGGCCGCCGCCGTGCCACGTCTCTCTCTCCCTCCGTCCCCAGGTAGTCGCCGAGGAGCTCGAGGAGAGGGGAGAGGGGTGGAAGAGGAAATCCTCGCTCGGGGGCGTCGCCTCAAGCACCCGTCCC
>CM020180.1:3013197-3145432 GCA_009805545.1 Oryza longistaminata | reverse complement strand
ACCACGCCAACGGCACGTTCTTCATCGGCGCTGCTGCGAAAAGGAGCTGGGGCGCGGCGGCGCGTTGTCCCGACTGAGGACGCCGCTTTCTCGCCAGAGTGATGAACGCCGACGGAAAAGCGGACAGCCGTCGCTAGGGGCACGGGCCTGAGACACCGCATGGGACTGGGCTTTAATAACAAACAAATTACATATTCCATCTACTAAACTACGAGACGAATTTGTTAAGCGTTCTAATTAATCTGTTCCATTATGCATATTTACTCTGTAGCATCACATTGGCAAATTATGGCGTGATTAGGCTTCAATGATTCATCTCGTTAATTTATCATGCAAAACTGTGCAATTGGAAAGTAACTAAAATTCGGAATTAATTTCAAATAATATTGTATTGTGTTCTTTTAATATTTTTATTTTTTATTTTCAATATAAGTTGTTTTAAAATTGTATTCCTACTTGAACTCTCTTTTTAATTTGTCCAATTTCAGATTTTTATTTTATTTTTTATTCCGAATTTTAATTAATCTACTATTGGGTTCTTATATGTACTCTTATTTCAATATTGCTTATATTTAGTTCCAACTTTTAGTTGATTTTAAATTGTATTCCTACCTGAACTCTTCATTCCTTTTCTTTTTTTCAAATTTCAAATTTTTTTATTTTTTATTCCGAATTTTAATTAATCTACTATTGGGTTCTTATATGTACTCTTATTTCAATATTGCTTATATTTAGTTCCAACTTTTAGTTGATTTTAAATTGTATTCCTACCTGAACTCTTCATTCCTTTTCTTTTTTTCAAATTTCAAATTTTTTTATTTTTTATTCCGAATTTTAATAATCTCGTATTGGGTTTTTATATGGACTCTTCTTTCAATATTGTTTAATTTTAATTCCGAATTTTAGTTACTTTTAAATTGTATTTCTACTCGAACTCTTCTTTTCCTTTTTTTTTTGCTAATTTCACATTTTATTTTATTTTTATTCTGAATTTTAATTAATCTCGTATTGTGTTCTTATATGGACTCTTCTTTCAATATTGCTTATTTTTAATTTCGAATTTTAGCTATTTTTAAATTGTATTTCTAGTTGGACTCTCCTTTTCTTTTTCACCGATTAATGTGGGAATTTCTAGCCCCCACAGCGAACGTGGTGCCTCTTTTCAAAGCTGTTTTAATAATATAATAGATAGATAGATGCTTCTAATCATATACTCCCTCCGTTTCACAATGTAACTCATTATAGTATTTCCTACATTCATATTAATGTTAATGAATCTAGACATATATATCTATCTAGATTCATTAACATAAATATCAATGTGGAAAATAGTAGAATGACTTACATTATGAAACGGAGGAAGTAGATAGTTTGAATATGAGACTACAAGAATAGGACAGCAGCAAGTTGATGGTAGGCAAGTTGATGGTAGGGGCAATGTAATGTCTATTAGTACAAGTTTGAATAGGAGACTACAAGAATAGGACAGCAGCAAGTTGATGGTAGGTACAATATAATGTCTATTAGTACAAGAATAGGACAGCAGCAAGTTGATGGTAGGGGCAATGTAATGTCTATTACTAGCAGACAATGGCTCCAATATACCCAAACCATCTTGCTCGTTTATCACCACGTTTATATTAGCCAAAAGACCTAAACAATGATCAATTTGATCATTTGAGGAGTAAATTAATCACAAGTGTTTCCTGACAAAGTGTTAGACCTTCCATTCACACGGAAGGTAGCATTGACCAAATACTGTACAACCTGAAGAATGCCAATTTCCATGCCATCTACCATTGTAGACCAAACTACAGAACGAAAGGAAAAGGCATGCTTCGTCGTCCTCCTCTCCGGTCAACCCTGGCTGTTTATCACGGCCAATCTGCCGCCGGAGTGCTATATAACCGGCAACCGGTGCGGCTGCAGCATCAGCATGCATTCCTCAGCTCACAATCTGTCACAGTGAATTCACACCATACTGGCTGTCTCACTAGCTAAGACCCCGGAGAAGTGTGATAAGTCATCGCTAGTTTAAACAATCAATAGGCCAGGCCTCTCAATTTCCATATCTCAGTGCTGTCAGCCAGCTGAAGGACTGAATACCTTAGCTAGAGTTCTCTACATCTGCTCATGCTGTGACATCGTCCATGAGTGGCTACTGAATCCTGGATATTGGTAAGAAATTGTATTTCAGTATTTGCATTGCATGTTTAGATCACACTCGCCGTTTTATTTTTCTTGCAATTACAAGCAATGAAGCAATACATTGCAAGGAGTATAACATGCTCAGCTTTCACAAACAGAGCTGCTGCTGTAGCAGGCTCCTGTAAAGGAATATTTTCAAACAAGGTCTGCAATAAAATATTTTCTGGTTTTAAAGTATGTTCATGGAAAGCCTCAGTTTGTTTGTGCTCTATTTCATTGATCAATATTGTGTTCACTACTATCAAATACAGATCAGTTGTTAGCATCATCACCCTTCCCGTCCCATATGGGCAGCCTGTGAAGCCATGCTTTCTTGAAGCATGTAAATCTTGTTGCAATGATCCAGTATAGCACTATCAGCATAACCTTTCAATACATTTGCCATATGTTCTGGTAACCATTTCTAAAGTTACTTTTTGTAAATTTAACTTGACCAGGGCCTGGGGTTATTTTTGGCTACATACTTTTTTGTGGGAAGACTAAAAATGAGTCCTGGTGAATTTATTGCAAATTTTCTCATCAAATGGAATCAGGAGAACTACATCTTGCTTCGAATCCGAGTCATAGTCGCATTCCAAGTAGGGCTCTACGGATTGATGATTCTCTTCTCGGGCATTTTCCTCTTCGCTATGAAAAGATCCATGTTGAGCTTCCTAGATGCTGTGACTGACGCCATCCTGGTGTATGTTATGGGGGTCATGCAAGCCGCACCTTTCAAGAACCAGCTGTTCCCAGTCTGGGCCCTTATGCTGGTCAGCTTCCGCTCTAGCATCAATTGCCTCTCTAGTTATGGAACGTTTTTTGAGCTGAGAAATTCATTGAAGCTTTTAGCTGTGGCATACCTTAATATAACACATGGGTCCAAGTTGTGGAATGTACAATTCTGGTTATTTTGGAGTCTTCTGGCACTAAGTTGTTGTTACAGGATTCTGGCACGTCATGTAGCATCCAAATCCTTGTGGAATGGCCGGAGTTCAGAACTTCTTCAGGAGTACATGGGTGCCAATGGTAATGAGAGCAACTTTAACCCTGAAAGATGCAACCCGGAGACTATGGAAGGATACAAGTACTTTGTCTATGGAGAGTCACAGAAAAGCAGAAAGAATGGACACAGCCTAAGTGTTAAAGACTTGAGGACACCAATTACCTTGGACAAGATTTGGCAATGTGAATGTGATGATGACATGATGCTAAGCTCCATCAAAAGGCAGGGGAAGGACCTGAGCCTGTCCTTTGCATTGTCTCGGTTGCTCCGGTGTAGGCTGGAAGGAGCAAAACTGCATGCAGACACTGTTTCCATGACCCGAAAGCTGATCAGCAAGAGGATCCTCGCAGAAGATCCTGAAAATGAACAGCTCGGTATCCGTATCTTGGAGCTGGATGTTGAGTTTCTCCGGGACTCCCTCCACACTAGTTACCCTATGGTCTTCTGCAGCGGGTTTCTCTCACTCTCCTTCATTATCCTGGCATATTTGGTTAAGTTTCTCGTGGTTCTATGGCTTTACAAGGACATCAGTAAGGTGTATTCACTGGATCTGGATCCGCTGTCTTTTTACAAAGACTTTAGTAAGCGGGGGCTGCGCTTATATATTGATGAAACGAGAATCACCACATATTCCTTGACCCACGTGATAATCGTGGAGACGTGGGAGGTACTCACTTACTTCGTATCAAACTGGACACGATTACTAGCCATGTGCAAGTTTGTGAATTGCAGAAACAGATGCCTGAAATTTGTCCTGAATATGTTATTTAGATTCCATTACATACTTAACTCGGTGGAAAGATTGGATATTTCGTGTCTGCAGTGTCCCACCATGTTCTTGCGATCATTTGGATTCTGCTCGTGTCTGCAACAGTGTCCCACCATGTTCTTGCGATCATTTGGATTCTGCTCAACCATGTTTAAGTGGGAAATGACTCCTTTTATTAAAGGAAGGAATCCAAATGAAAGTGTAAAGGCAAGAGTCATTCAAGCACTCCGCTCCATGGACCTCGAGGGCCATCCTCTGTCAAAAGACCTCCCCTCGCCGCGTCTCAGTGTGAGAGCTGAGCGTTATTGGTTGGCATCCGTTGCAGATGTACCAAGATGCTCCCGTGTTATTCTGGTCTGGCACATTGCAACATGCCTATGTGAGATCAAGTTTAACAATGACAGTTTCATTGGTTGCTGCTTAAAATGGATGTCGATGTTAGGGTTTGGGGTGGATGATGATACCGATGATGAGCTCGACAAGTCATATGCAGTGACATATTACTTGTCGCGTTACTGTATGCACCTGCTGGTCTCAAAGCGCAAACTGCTACCCGAAGACATTTTGGTGTCCAAGAAGACCCTCCAAGACGCTGTTCAGTGTGCTCGTGAAATGCTGAAAGGCTGCAAGTCGTCTCAGAGCGTGTACGACAAGCTTATGGAAGATCAACCGCAGAAAGCTCTTGTTCCAGACGCTCATGGCATAAATCTGAGTGGAAACATATTGCAACAAGGTGCTATAATGGCCAATGCACTCATCGTCAACGAGGAGGATGAGACATCTCGCTGGGAGATCCTAGCTGAGGTGTGGGCTCACTTGATTGTGCACATTGCTCCCAGCTCCAGAATAGAAGCTCATGCCGAGAACCTCAAGTCTGGTAGCGAGTTCATAACCGTCATCTGGGCTTTGTTTTCCCACTGTGGCATCGAGAAGAGCGAATTATGGCAGTAGCTGAAAAAGGGTGCAGAGTCTGGGAACAACACTTTTCTGGATTGGCTAACCAGAGCAGTGATGTAGCAGATACCCATGTTCAGGAGGCTGGTCCTGATTCTGGCATGTCCTGAAACCTGAATTGCTGATGGCTGATGCTCTGCTCCCCTCGTGTTTTTAGTTTTCAATAAAACTAGTACATCATGTCGCGTATTCACACGACTCTAAAATCCTATTACACGGTACTTTCTCCATTCCAAATTGATCTACATATAGTTTTTTTAGGTTATTCCTAAATGATCTACATATTTGTGTTCATTCATAATTCATTAAGTCTATTCGTTATTTGTGCATTGGAGTAAATGGACATTGATGCATGTATCCATTCACACAAGTATTTATAACCCACATGCAATATCTTGATTTGCTATTGGCTAGAAAATGGTGGGGATAGTGCATGCATTGAGTTTGTTGCTAGAGTAAATATAGTATGAGAGAGTTATTAGCTTTTCTTGGTCTTGGTGTACCTATGAAATATGTATATCAATTTGGAATGGAGGGAGTACATGAGAGTGGCAATCCATCTCTCTTGGGTTTCTCATTGCTCGTAAAAGAATATGGATCAGGATGAGTGAAATTATGCTATATAATAAATGACTTACTATTTATTGTAAACTTTACATATCATCCTATAGTTGTTTTCATCATTGCATGACCCCCCTACCATCCCCTTATTTTACTTTGCTGTGCACCTTTGTAGCCCACATACATATATTTTACTATAGGTGTAGATCGTAAAAATAATTTTACTATAAAAGATGAGGGTTCATTTGAAAAATAATTTTACTATAGGTGTAAATCGTAAAAATATATACGTAATCTTATATCTTAGTCAACTTATTTCATGGCTTTCTCTTTCCTTTTTCTTTCTTTCCTCTTCTAGTAGCTTCCGAAAGTCTCTTGAATGATTTGTTTTAGGGAAAAGTCCATTTTACTCCCTCGAACTCTTATGCTTGTCCAAAATACACCCCCGAACTACAAAACCGGATATAATATACCCTCGAACTGTCAATACCGGACACTTAACACCCCCAGGCTGTTTTTACCGTGGTTTTTGACACATCGGCTGCCACGTCGGATGCCACATCAGCACAGCACATAACATGGGCCAAGCCTTTATTCTCTCCCTCCCCCTCTCTCTCTCCCCTGCCCTATTCGTTCACCCCTCTCTCTCTCTCCTAGCCACGCGCAGCACGCCGCAGCCGGCCGTCTGCGGGCAGTTCCCTAGCTCAGCGTCGGTGGTGAACATCCGCGCCCACACCCCTCTCAAGGACGCCGTGAACGCGCACGCCACAACACCGAGCGCGGCGTCGCAGACAAGCCCGACGCGGGCCACGAGGCGCACGCGCTCCGGCCGCCCCGCGCCGAGCTCGTGCCCGACGCGCGTCGACACGGCGGAGCTGAGGGAGTGCGGGAAGATGTACACCAGCGACGTGGTCTGGATCAGTATCCCCATCGCCGCCTTCGGGTCCGCGAGCACGCCGCAGAGCAGCACCATGATCTCGTACCACTACGACTCCAAGCACACCGACATGCAGCTGTGCACGGACAGCTTCATCAAGCACCCCCACTCCATCGTCGTCGTCGTCGCACCCACCTCGTCGGCGAGCACCACGCACGCGCCCGCTTTGCCATCGCCGCACGCGTCGAGCTGCTTCTTCCATGCTGAGCCATATCCAAATGCGCGTGCGGAGACGACGCCCGGACCATCCGCTGGCGACTGCACTCAGAGGCTTCCGCCGGCGATTGCAGCTCCGCGCGGCCGCCGTCGCCCTCGCAGCTCCGCGCTGCCGCCGCCGCCAACGGTTGTTAGAGAGGGGAACGAACAGGGCAGAGAGAGAAAGAGAGAGGGGGAGAGAATATGGGCTTGGCCCATGTTATGTGCTGCGCTGACGTGGCAAGGGCTGATGTGGCATCCGACGTGGCAGCCAATGTGTCAAAAACCACGGTAAAAACAGCCCGGGGGTGTTAAGTGTCCGGTATTGACAGTTCGAGGGTGTATTATATCCGGTTTTGTAGTTCGGGGGTGTATTTTGGACAAGCATAAGAGTTCGAGGGTGTAAAATGGACTTTTCCCTTTGTTTTACCATCCATCTAATTCAACGGTCAAGATTCATTCACTCTCTTTTGTTTTTTAGTGAATCTAATGGCTAATATTTACTGGATGATGTGGCTTATTCATTGTTTCAGTTTAGGTTTCATCTTTCATTAGTTAAGATCTGCATCTCATCATCATGACATTGGAACATTTCTATCTATTTCTGGAGATTGTAGCATGCATGAATGTTTTATGGATTGCGATTGTAACAGGGGAATGCCCTTGATGCAATATTATGTGTTATGCTTTTTTTTAGAGAATCATATTATTGTGTGGATTGTGATCATAAATTGGGTATTATAATTGAGGTCTGTTCTTTGATGTTATCGGAGTTCTTGTGATATTTGTTACTGATCCACCCAGAACTTAACCCATTCCTGTTAATTTTCCTATAGAATTCAAATGCACTGGAAACCCTCCATTTTCCTATGGAGTTCTTCCTGGATAGTCGCTTTGCTTTGCAAACTGGCACATCATACTTGTTTTCACCTTTCAGAAGTAGTCTTTGAAACTTTAATTTTAAAATTGCATAGAGAAGAAAAGTTCAGTCTCAGTTTGGAGAAGCCACAATCCTGACTTGTGAGTGATCTCAGTTTGGTGCAATCAAGCAACCTACAAAAATACTGGCAGAAATCAAACCAGTTTGAGGCCATAAAAGAAGTTTGGCAGTGGAAGGAAGCAGGTTACTTTAAGACAAACAGCAGCTAGCCTTTTTATGTTTCTTTCCCTTTCGTTTTTACTTTAGCTTATGGGGGCTGAGGCTTGGCCTCATCTCCATCTCAACAGCTTTCTGTTGATGTAAGCGAACATTTAATAACCTCTTTTTTTTCCAATCTTTATGAAATTTGGTCGCCGGTTCCTTTGGCCGGCCCGGCAAAAAAAAAAAAATCAAACCAAGATCATGTGCTTCTTCCAGGAAGAAGACCACATTAGCTCCTTCCTCTTCATCTTTTATTATCAGCAAGCAGTTAGCATGTACTATTATGTTAAAGGACTTGGATTCAAAGGCTATATAGGCTGTGTTTAGTTTAGCGCAAAGTTTGGATTTTGGTTAAAATTGGAGATGATGTGACTGAAAAGTTGTGTGTGTATGACAGGTTGATGTGATGGAAAATGACCGAAGTTTAGCCATATTCAATGACTCTTCAGTCTTCAGATCATATGATTATACTATTATAAATGCCTTCAATCAGTCTTGTGTGAATTTGGGAGCGCGTGTACTTCAGAATATTTATACGTAGTAGCTATAGCAGCAAGTTGATGGGGGACTATGAATTATGTAATGCCAGTTGATGACAGACCACTCCAAATGCTGATCATCCGACTTATTTAGCTTCAACGTCATATCATATTAGTCAAAAGATTAAAAAAACAGAGAGCAGGTTGATCATATCAGGACCAAAGTAATCACTAGTCTTTCCTCAAACGTGTTACACCTTCCATCCACCACTTCACCAGCCTATTTTGTAGCTTACCGCTAAAACAAGGCTGCAGCATTGAGCCATTAACCAACTACTGTGTACAACTTAAGAATGCCTCTACTAACTCCATCCTAATTCCTAAAATACATTTGTTGTTTTCTTTTCCGAACAAATAATTCCTAAAATACATTTGTTGTTTTCTTTTCCGAACAAAAACACTTTTAGCATTTAAAAGACAAATTAACAGAAAAGAAGATGATCTACATGCCCCTCATCAAACGAGGGGTGATTGGGAACAAGATAAAGAGAAATTTGAATGAAAACACGACCGGCCGATCAGTGACTGTCTGACAGACAAGCAGAGTGAACAACATACCGCTCGCAATTGTAGCAGCTCAGGTAATAAGAGACAGAGTGCGGTTTGGTCCCCATCCACCGTCCGATCGAACTTGCACGGCACAGATCGTGTCCGCAAAAATAAAGTATGCTCCCTCCGTTTCCAGTTATAGGATGTTTTACTTTAGTCAAAGCCAAACTATTTTAAGTTTGACTAAGTTTATGGGCAAATATAGTAATAATACCAAATTATTTTTATTAAATCAATAATTGAATATATTTTCATAATAAATTTATCTTGGGTTGAAAAATTATTTTTTTTTTACAAACTTAGTCAAATTTAAAGCAGTTTGACTTTGACAAAAAATCAAATCAAAACGTACTGTAACCTGAAACATTTTCAGAGGTAGTATATCCAAGTGATAAGTTTTAGAACAAGCCCTTGAGTTGCTTATATTTACAGAAACGAAGGACCAAAGTGAAAATATTCACCGCCGCCGTTGTTCTGGCTGTGGGTGTGCCTCCGGCCTCCCCGGAGGAGGAGATGGGCCGTCGGGCGGCGGAGGAGCGTCGGCGGCGGAGAACCATGGCGTCGCGGCTGCCCCGTCCCTGAGATCACCGGTATGCCTCCTTCCCTGACCCACAATTTTTACTCTCTTGTCGTGGGGGTGCATTAGCATGTCATGTCTCTTGCACGCTGTATGTTCGACGGAAGTCCTGAACCAAAAACTTCTTTGCTTGTGTTATGTGGCACTAGTTGCTGGGCAGGTGAGGTGAGCTTCATGTCCTCAGAGTTCAGATGCTGTCCATGTGTGCCCACTGGTCCCGGAGGCGGAGGAAATTAGCCGCCGGGCAGCGGCGGCGGAGACGCATGGAGTCGCGGCAACCCGTCCCTGAGACTGAGATCACTGGTGCGGCTTCTACCCTGACCCCCCCATTTTACTCTTTTGTCTTGGGGATCGTATTTGTGTGTCATGTCTCTTGCACGTTGTATGTTCGACGGAAATCCTGAACCAAGAACTTCTCGATTGCTTGTGTCCAGTCTGTGTAGATATAGTTTGGTTCGCAAGTGAGCTTCATGCCCACCGAGTCCAGATGCTTTCCATTTGTGCCCACTGGTCAGCATGTAGTGGCGCAGTTGGTGAGCCTGATAAGGAGTCAAGGACTATACACTTCAAGAGTATTTCAGACTGTTAATGCACATAGGATAACTAACTAAAGGAAAGACAAATCAGTTCCACGTAGCGGCAAAGCTTGTCGATCCTTGTCCTGCACCACGCATATTTTGCCCTTTGACAGTTGGTTAATAAAATGATATGTTTTCTGTGGTCTATTTGTAAAACAAGTATTTGAGAAGGGCTAGAAATGTAAAAACTTCAGTTGAAAAGTTTTAGTCTTACTATAAAACTAAAAACGTAAACTTCAATGCTACTACTGGACCGATTTCATTTCTCAAGAGCCATTTTCATGAAACTGCACCTTGATTGTTTAGATATTAAGGACAATTTGCAAGCGGTAGGTTGGCGTGTTGACTCTGAGTTAGTCAGGACAACAAAACCAACAAGGCAACAAGACATTCCCTGTTCAGTTGTTCCTTTAATCCCATCATCTACTTCGCTCTATCAATCCGAGACTGCAAACAAGAAGCTAGCTGTATCTTTTCTCTGAAATCTGATGGAGAAGGCGGCGGCAGCGATGGTGGTAGCGGCAGCGGCGACGGCGGTGGCGGTTGCGCATACCCTTGTATTTTGGCTCAACCGCAACTCACAGGTTGCTCTCCCTAGTCCCTACCTCCTCAAGAGTCAAGACCTTGTAAAAGTTCCAACCGTGATACAAATAAGGAATGCTTAGCTATTATTAATCTCAGGCTGAAAGGATTCTTTCACTGGAGGCAGACCTCAACCGGCAATCTGAGAATACAGTAAGCTCTTACGGACAAATTATCACTACTTTTATATTTTTATTACTGTTCATCTAGTTAACGTATCTACCGGTTCATCAAAACAACTCTATTTTGGGTTTTTAGCTTCAAATAGTTGTTTTCTGACAAGTTAGTGTGCATGAAACTAATGCAAATGCTACCCCTCCTCTGTTGAATGCCTGATAATTTTACCAAGATATTTACATGTTACTTTGTCAAAAAGAAAAATTGCAGATTTAAACTAGTAAAAACTCATGATAAGGTCTTCTATTTATTGCAGCTCAAAGAAAAAGAAGAGCATGAGAAAACGAGAACTGAGCTTGAAGTAAAGGAGAAACAACTTGAAGAAGAGAGACAAAACCACACATTGACTGTCCAAAGACATGGTGAAGAACTCGAAAGGCAGAGCAGAGAATTCGAAAGACAGCGCGAAGAACTAGAAAGACAGGGCAGAGAACTCAAAATGAAGGACGGAAAACTCAATAGGATGAAAACCTTGACAATTGTTTATGAGAAATTCCGTCAATGGATTGAGGACGAAGCTTCAAACTCCAGTAGTGGCTTCACTGAGTTCAATCACTCAGAGGTAGACGATTCAATCCCAAAGGACCAAAAATATCATCTCGGGAAAGGTGGTTATGGCATCGTTTACCAGGCAGAACTTCGGGGCACGACTGTTGCTATGAAGATTCTCGATAAGAGTAGCTGGCAAGGAGAGCGGGAGTTCAAGCAAGAGGTGAGTAGCCCCAGAAAAGGGCAAATACTTTGTGAGTTAGTATTCTATCATTACTACTTTGTGAACTGGAGGTGGGAGGGAGTATAGGAGAAAGTGCAGACAGATATTATGGGGACTTCTTTGACTCATTAATTTATTCTTGCTTCATGGTAATAGCACTAACCTCATTGTACAGAGGATTCTACCAAATACGGGTAAGATCAATCTAAACAATAAGATGTCAAACACCTAACCCTTATCCTAGAAAACTAATCAAACTATTTAGGAAATAGGTGACATTCAGAAAAGGTTATCCTTAGAGTGAGCCTGCTGCTGCAGTACCATCGAATACTGCTCTTGTGAGGTACTTATGCACAGTCTACTTTAGTAACTGAAATGAATCACTTCCAATTGAGGTAGACCATAGACACTGTCTCCAATAGCTCAAAAAAGACGGGCCCAACAGTTTAGATTGCGGAGTTCACCTTTTTCTCCCTGGCTTCACCCTTCCAAGCAAAGATTGTAGCACCATTTAACTTCTTGCATTACCTTTTAACAAACCTAATATTTATCCAACGAATAAATCTAACATGCATTATTATTCTTAACAACAAAAATTCTGGAAATGCAGGTGGGGATACTCAAAAGGATCAGACACCCAAACCTGGTCATTCTCCTGGGAGCATGCAGTGAGAAATTTGCACTCATGTATGAGTTTTTACCTTCTGGCACCCTTGAAGATTGCCTCAGTAAAGAAGAACGGAAGGAATCATTCTCATGGGAAGAAAGAGTCAGAGTGGCAACCAGCATATGCTCTGCTCTTGTGTTCCTCCACAATACCAAGCCTAATCCAATCACTCATGGTGATCTTAAACCAAGCAACATCCTCTTCGATGCAGAAAATGTATGCAAGCTCAGTGATTTTGGAATTTCCCGTCTGTTACAGCACAGCACTGACACAGTAATACCTAACCATATTACAGAAGTGCCAAAGGGTAGCGGCCCCTATATGGACCCTGAATTCTTGAGTACAGGCAAACTGACTCCTCAGTCAGATGTATTCGCTTTGGGTATCATATTGCTCCAGCTAGTCACAGGCCAAAGTGCAACCGGCCTAAGAAAGCATATGGTTGATAAATTGGAAAGGCAAAATTTGGGGAAAATGGACACACGCAGGCAAAAGATGATCCTTGAGAAACTTCAAATCTTGGATGATAAATTGAAGTTGGACGACAAGTTTATACAGGATGCTGTAAGGATGCTATCCCTGGGCCTAAGATGCAGCTATAACGAAAGGAAACGGCGTCCAAACTTGGAAGCTGAAGTTTGGCCTGAGATTGAGTCAATGAATAAATCAGAATGCCTCTAGGGGTAAGATGAAGTTGATTGACTGGTGGTCCATTGAAACAAGTAATTGCTAAGAAGCATAGCAGATAAATCAGTTCTTTTGGTTGCAAATTTCTATATTCTAAATGCGTGCTGGAACTAACTCTGTACTCGATAAAATCTCCCTATATGTTAGCTGAGGTTCATTAATTATATGCAGCTATGCAGATGAAACCTCAAGCCTGGACTGTTTATTTTGTTTATGCTTAATCCGCCGGAGTCTGATTGTATCCTTGTTTTCTGTAGTCGACTTACTTTTGTCCCAACTGCTGATTGGATTATTTGTTTATCTTTTTTGTTGTTGATTTTCCTGTTTAAAAATTTATTTTCATATGATATTGCTTGTCAAAACTTCATATTTGATCAATATAGAAATTTGTTATTGAATTCCAGTTCATGCCATGCAAACACCACATTTTGCAGTGCGCATGGAACCACCTTGATCTGTACTACCAACTACTCCATTTCAAGAATTTCAATAATTATATGCACCGTTGATCTTCTAGCTAGTAAGCACCGAGTGATACAATAATCATGAAGGAACATAATACAATCTCAAATGAGTAAAATGGATATGACCTCCACCATTGAGGTTTGCTGAGGTTCATTATATGCAGCTATGCAGATGCTGAATCCGGCAAAATAAACAAATTTTGGCACAATCTATTACTAAGAATCTGCACATGCCTCCTGTCCGATTCGTACCTATCTAGATTCGTAGCAGATATGTGATGTCCCATACTTTTTTTATTAGGTTTGTTTATTTCCAAACTATTTTCTGTAGTACAGGTTTGTCTATTTGAGATAGAGGAAATACTACCTCTATCCCAAAATAAGCTTATTTTTGGGTTTCTGTATCCAACGTTTGACCGTTAATCTTATTTGAAAAAAAATAAAACAATTAGCCGCACATAAAGTAATATTCATGTTTTATCATCTAATAACAACAAAAATATTAATCATATTTTTTTAAAAAATAAAACGAAGAGTCAAACTCAAACATTGTATCAAAAACTGAAATATAAACTTTTTATTGAACGAAGGTAGTAGGTAATAAGACAAGTTTTGATTTCTGGGCCCAGAGCCATCTTTTTCTATCTGGGCCTAAAAGCAGAAGTGGGCCGACCAAGTGGTGTTGCTAGTACTGGGCTGCAATTTGCAGAGGCACCGGAAAGGTCGAGGCCGGCGGCGCAGATCCGGCGAGCGGCGGCGGCGGCGGAAGCTGATGGCTCCCTTCCTCCGGTTTCCCAGTTGCTTTCCCCCCATTTTCTTTGCTGTATCCGCCGCTCGCCGGCGGGGAGGGAGGTCCGGAGGAAGTGAAATGGCGGCGGTTGCAGCGGTGGCGATGGGGGTCAAATCGGGGATAGTACTGCGGCGGCGGCGGTGGCGGCGGCGGTGGTGGTGAGCGTGTCCGGCACTCGAGGAGGGCGCTCGACGGGGGCATGCTTGCTGGGTCGGCCATGGCCTTGGCATCTCGCTCAATGGGACTCCATGGTGCGATGTGGAGCTCTCTGTTTCTCTGATTCATCGCGGTAAAATTTTCGCAGCTCAGTCCGATCTCCTCTTTTTTTTTTCAAAAAAATATATATTCCGGTGCATTTCTCCTCAAATCATGAAATAATGGGATAGGGACAGTAATCCTATGGGATTATCGAATGGAGTAATGGACGAACAAATCATGGAAGGGAACAGCAGTTTTGACTTTTGAGCCAATGGTTTGTTTTTTTATGTAACTCGAATAGTTTTCTGGTATATCCAGATGGATGAGCAAGTACAGATCCGACACCTATACCTGCCATATTCAGTCTGCTCATGTGAAAGCTGGACATATGAATTTTTTTTTTCTGTGATTGCTTCCAACACCATTGCAGTATTACATTAAAACTGCCTTGGTCATAGATGCAGAGTGTAACAAGATAGCTCTGCCAGAATTATTTATTCCGTGGCAAACACCATATTTTAGGAAGTGTGTTAAAAATAAAGACTCATCATTCATCAAGGCCTCTACCGCGGGATGCGTGGTTCAATTTTATAATCGCTATATCGAATTGGAGGTAATGGAGGAACTCAGCCTATAACAACTTGCCAGTTTCCAGATCCCAGTGCTGCCTTCTTGGCTCAAGGTCTTGCCTAGAGTTCTCTCCATCTGCCCGAGCTGTGGATAATACGCCATGAGAAGCTGCTGAATCCTGAATGGGTAAGATTGACTCCTTTTCGCCATACTACCGCAGTTTCTGATGCATCTGTATTGCATGCTTGAATCACCCGCTGCCTGGATTTTTCTTGTAGCTGCAAGCAACAGATTGCATGAAAAATATAACATGCTTGCTTTTCACTGGCTCTGTTTGTGCAGTCAGAGTTCGAAATAGCAGCTGCTTGGTTACTGGTTAGGAAGAGTTTTCTTACTTCCAAAGAGTTTTCTTACTAGTTGCAGTTTTTTGCAGGTCAAAAGCAGAGCACACATTGTCAACACCATTTTAACTGACACAAGATTGTCAGGAAATCATAACAAGGTCCAAATAGATAGATAAACATTGCTGTGGACCGCAGCAAGGTTGCCAAGCACAAGCTGAAGCAGGTACACCCATCGTTTGCTCTACTCATTGGCTAATTGGCTAGAAAGTGCTACATAGATTTGTGTAGATTGTGCCATCATAAGCTAATTTGTCCATTCTATCCAAAGAATTGTAGCTTACTGTTACTGACTACTGATCAAGAGAAGGATCAAACCGTAAAGTGAATGAAATGCACAAGTAAGAAGTGCATGTGTAACTTATGTGCTGCTAGAAGCACTTTTTGCCAGCTTTTTGTGCAGTGCCTCCTCTCTCTCTCTCTCTCTGCGCTTCCTATTTTGAGAAAACAAAAAAAAAAAACAGAGAGAGAATTTCATATGAGCCCCTGTATATAAATATTTTTAAATATGATCACTAATATATTTTCAGATTTTTAGGGCAGGTCATGGAAAGCCTCAATGTATTTGTCTTCTACTCCCTTTGTCCCAAGATATAGCTACCTTTCTAGTTCAAATTCTGGGACGGAGAGAGTATTTCACTAATCAATAATAAGTTGAACTAGAAAGGTAGCTATATTTTGGGACAGAGAGAATATTTCATTAAGCAATAATAAGTTCTCCACTATCAAATATTGATTATTTGTTAGCACCACAACCCATCTCATCCCATGCAAGCCCGTGAAGCATGTAATCTTGTTACAATGGTCCAGCATAGCATTGTCAGCATAAGTGCATTACCCTTCATCGCATTTGCCATATATTCTGTAATCTATATTTCTGAAGTTTCTCTATAAGTTTAACTTGCCAGGGTCTGCGGTTCTTTTTGACTACACACTTTTCTGTGGGAAAACTAAAAATGAGTCCTGGTGCTCTTATTGCAAACTTTCTTATCAAATGGAATCTGGAGAGCTATGTCTTGCTTCGCATCCGAGTCATAATGGGAATCCTCACCATCCTCTATCTGATGTTCTTCTTCTCAAGCCTTTTCTTCACCCGTATATACAGATCCATGGTGAACTTCCTGGATCCTGTGGCTGACGCCACCCTTGTATACATTATGGGGGCTATGCAAGCTGCACCTTTAAATAACCAGCTGTTCCCAGTCTGGGCCCTTATACTGGTTGGTCTCCGCTCTAGCATCCATGGCCGCTCTAGTTCTGGAACGTTTTTTGAGCTGAGAAATGTGTTGAAGCTTTTAGTTGTGGCATACATGAATTTAACACGTGGCTCCAAATTGTGGCGTTTCCCATTTTGGTTCTTTTGGAGTCTTCTGGCACTTCAGTGCTTCTACAAGATTCTGGCGCGCCATATAGCATCCAAGTCCTTGTGGAATGGTCGTAGTTCAGAACTTCTTCAGGAGTACATGGGTGCCAATGGTAACAAGAGCAACTTTAACCCTGAAATATGCAACCCAGAGACTATGGAAGGATACAAGTACTTGGTTTATGGAGAGTTACAGAAAAGCCGAAAGAGTGCACACATTCTAAATGTTGAAGACTTGAAGTCCCTAGTTACCTTGGACAAGATTTGGCGATGTGATAGTGCCTTGCTGCTAACCTCCATCAACATGCAGGGGAACAACATGAAGGACATGGCCCTGGCATTTGCATTATCTCGGTTGCTCCGGTGTAGGCTGGAAGGAGCAACATTGCATGAAGCTAGTGATTACATGACCCGAAAGCTAATCAGCAAGATGATCCTCTCAGATAGTGCTGACAAGGTACTGTTCGGTATCCTGGAGCTGGATGTCAGGTTCCTCCGGGATTCCCTCCACTCCAGTTATCCTATGGTCTTCTGCAGAGGGCTTCTTTCGCTCTTCTTCACTCTTCTGCTGTCTTTGGTGAAGTTTTTCATGGCCACATGGCTTTTTGTAGATGTCAGTATGGTGCATGTCCCAAAATCAGTACGAGACAGAGGCCCTCGGGCCCGTTTTAGTTATTCACTGCACTCATTTGGTTACGATTCGGGTATCACTGCAGCAGCCATGTACATAGTAATGATTGATGAGATTTTTAGGATGCTCGGGTACTTCCTATCAAGGTGGGCAAAACTAATAGCCATGTGCAACTTTGTGAATTTCAGAAACAGATGGCTGAAATATGTCATTGTGAATACACCTGCCAGATATGGGGAAAGAACTATAGTTATACACCAGCATGCCTTCCTGCAAACGTTCAGCTCAAGCATCTCGGGGTGGAAAATATTCTCTTGTATTTTAGAAAGAAATCAAAATGCAAGAATGGTTTGGTCAGAAGGAAAAACGAATGACAGTACGGCCAAGAATGTGAAGGCAGCAGTAATTCAAGCACTCCACTCCATGGATCTCGAGGGTCATCTTTTGTCAAGAGACCTCCCGTTGCCTCATGTTAGTGACAGAGCAGAGCGTTATTGGTTGGCATGCCTTGCAGAGGTACCAACATGCTCCCGTGTTATTCTGGTCTGGCACATCGCAACAAGCCTATGTGAGATCAAGCTTGCCAATGATCATAAAATCAACTTAACAACAATGTCAAGATCATCATCGTTTCTGGTGGATGAAAAAGCTCTTACAGATGAGCTTCAAAAGGCATACACAGTGTCAAATTGCTTATCACGGTACTGTATGTACCTGCTGGCTTCAAAGCCCAAACTGCTCCCAGAAACCATTTTGATGTCCAAGAAGGCCTTTCAAGATGCTGTTCAGTGTGCTCATGAAATGCTCAGTGATTGTCACTCATTTCAGAGCATATACGACAAGCTTATGGAAAAGAAGGAGAAAGCTCTTGTTCCAAGCAAAAATGGTCTAAATCTGAGTGGAAACATATTGCAACAAGGCGCTATACTGGCCAAAGCACTGATTGATGAGGAGTGCCAAGAATGTCGTTGGGAGATCCTTTCTGACGTGTGGGTTCACTTGCTTGTGCACATTGCTCCCAGTTCCGACGCAGCAGCTCTTGCGGAGGACCTCATATCCGGTGTTGAGTTCGTAACCGCTATCTGGGCTTTGTTTTGTCACTGTGGCATCGAGAAGAGCGAGTTATGGCAGCAGCAGAAGAGTGCAAATTTCAGGAACAACACTCCTGGACCATCTAATCAGAGCAGTGATGTGTCTACCCATGTTCAGGACACAGTCAGCTCTAGTCCACCTGCTGCTCAATCTTCAGAAATTCTTGTAGAGGCTAGTCCTACTGGTATGTCCTGAAACCTGAATTGCTGATGGCTGATTCTCTGCTCCCCTCATGTTCAGTTTTCTTGGTAAAGTTTGCATCTCATCATGACATTTGAACACTAGTATTTGTTTCTGGAGATTGTAACATGTGTGCATGTTTTCTGTATTTTGATTGTAACAGGGAAATGCCCTTGATGCAATATTATGTGTTGTGCATTTTTTAGAGCGTCATATTATTGTGTGGATTGTGATTGAATTACTCTATTGTGTAGTTGATGTGCACTCGGGATTTGGAAATAAATTGTGTAGTTGTTGTCATATTGGGTACTGATCTACCCAGAATCTAATCCATTTCAGTTAATTTTCTGTAGAACTCAACTTTTCAGGAAATGATCATATCAGGAAAACTTCCATCCAGTCTGTTTTGTAGCATTGATGGCAACTATACTGTACGACCTGGAGAATGCCATTTACCATGGTAGACCAAATTACCGAATCAAAAGTAGATCTTGATGTTCCTCTCTGGTCAGGCCTGACTGATTATCATGGCCAATCCGCCACCAGCGGCCGGCTGCAGCATCAGCATGCATTCATCAGTAAGCCTGAGAGGAAGCATTCCCCATCAAAGTATTGTAGTATGTCAATATCAACAGTATCTATTGCCGTTTGGATCATTTTTTATTGTCAAAGTTTCACTTTGGACCAGTTTACTCTCTCTATATTTTTTTGGGTAGTTTTGATCATCCCGACTCCTTCTCTAGCTATGTCTAACCATCAATCTGATAAAGATATGGCTTGTACATGGGGGAGAGAGTCCATCGTCGTGCTAGAGCCGATGTGCTTGAGGTAACCATGTGTAGATGTAGTGCTTCTTCCAGGAAGAAAGCACCACAAACAGCCTTCTCTTCCTCATTTGGTATCAGCTAATGCTATTTAATGACGCTTTAGTCTTCAAGTCAAACTTATAATGAATTGCTAATGTTAGTCTTAATGCTTCTAATCATATAGCTAGTTTGAATATGATACTCCAATAATAGGACAGCAGCAAGTTGATACTAGGGACAATGTAATGTCTATTACTAGCAGACAATGGCTCCAATATATCCAAACCATCTTGCTCGTTTATCACCACCTTTATACTAGCCAAAAGACCTAAACAATGATCAATTTGATCATATGAGGAGCAAATTAATCACAAGTGTTTCCTGACAAAGTGTTACACCTTCCATCCACCAACCTGTTCTGTAGCTTACCACTGAAACACACGGCAGGTAGCATTGACCAATTACTGTACAACCTGAAGAATGCCAATTTCCATGCCATCTACCACTGTAGACCAAACTGCAGAGCAAAAGGAAAAGACCTGCTTCGTCGTCCTCCTCCCCGGTCAAGCCTGGCTGTTTATCACGGCCAACCTGCCGCCGGAGTGCTATAAAACCGGCGGGCAGTCGGCTGCAGCATCAGCATGCATTCGTCAGCTCACAGTCAGTCACAGGCAGAGTGAACACCATATATATTTCTTGCAGAGTTGCAGGTTTTCATCAGCAGCTGAGGTAAGAGACAGTTTCAGTCGCTTCATCTGAAAACCTACAGAAATCAAGCGGTTGGGAGTTGAAAACCTGTTGCCTAGCAATGGCAGCAATGCAACAGAGAGGCAGACTGCAGCCGGCTGGGCTCTACAGAGGAGTAGGCCACCAAAATCCAGCTCCTCTCAGAGACAACAAAACTCTTGGTGCTTCTCAGCCAGCAAGAAGGTATGGATACCTTAGAGAAACTGTCTCACTTGGATACTGCATTTTGGATTCTTCTTTGCATTCTCTTCTGATATTCAACTCATGTTCAACCATAGCAGAACTACTACCGCGATTCATGGAGGAGGCTACCAAAAGAGCACTGGTGTTAGGAGCCACCAAAAACAAGCAGTTGTTCAGCCAACTGTAAGGTACTAGGATGGTCTTGGAGCATTGCCTTCTCCATTAATCTGTCACAGTATTTTGGCGTATCTTTCCTGCTCCTAGATTTCTTGATACTCATACTAATAGTTGATCATGGCAGACCATCATCATGGCTCCCTGGAGGAACTTACAAGAAACCTGTTACCTTCAAAACTCAAAAGCCACCAAAACCAGCCATTGTTAAGCCGGTTGTAAGGTACATTGATACTAGTTTTATACACTCCCTTCAGTAGGTAACGCTTTACAATGTTCATTTGTGATACTCGTACCTTGTCTGTGGTTTGGCTCATTGCCTCCCTTCATTTCTTGTTTGCCTTCTTTTGTTCATTCTTGCTCAACTTGAAGTTCATGTTAGCAGACCAAGGCCGTCAATTCAGCAAGGGGGCTACCAAAAAAATGTCATTGGTCAGCAATCCAGGTAAAGTGACTTCAAGAATTTGTCAAAAACGCAATCTGAATGTTCTGTTTTGTTTCACTTGAATTTATATTATATACGATTATTTTCCTGGTCAAACTTGGGTGAAATTCAGGGTGCCCGTTTTGTAATTGTAGTTTGGCACATTTCTCCCATTCACTTCTTGGCTCTCTTCTTTCTTGCAACTTAACTTTTTTCTATTAATCTTTGATCAGAAAATACCATTCTGTTAATTTTTTTCTATGGCACTTTTCTGATTGTGTGATCATGATTGATAATAAAGGGCAAAGCCAGCACCTCATCTGCAATTCAAGAAGAAGCCTGAAGGCCTCATTTCCATTCCAGAAGTAAGCATTTACCACGATATTCATATATTAATAGAATAGAACCAATAAACATTTTATCCATTCAAAGTGCATTCGCTAACCAGAAGAACCATGAGCACCATGAGCAGAATAAGGTTAAACCTGCCAGCTCTAGTGGCAAGGTGAAGTTCACCGAGTTCAAAGCTTCAGATATTGATGCTGCGGTCAGCAAACCAGTGATGCGGCTCCATGAAACGACAGATTATAGTGTGTACAAGTCAAAATTCGGTGCTATCATGATTCCAAAAGAGGGAGCTTCACCAAGCATGGAAGAGTTTACTCGAGCGGTAAGTACAATTGAACACTCATTATCTAGAAAAAAAAGTACAATTGAACACACAATAATAATATAGTATGCATTCTGCCCTGCATTTTTGCTCAGGTGCATGTAGTAATGGATGAAATGCATCATCAATAACCCAATATTTTTTAGGAAAGGAGTATAAGGCTTACGCATCATTACATTTAAGATTGGAAGGAAACAAAGACAATAACCCAATGTGACTGAAGTTTCCCATTGAAAATTGTTGAAAAATAATGACAGCAATAATTTGACATTGCATATATAACATTTCAATATGCAATAGCTGTATATTTTCATGCAAGTTATAGATATTATATATTCTTCTGTTTTTCTGACTATATCTCTGAAAATGCAGCTTGAAATCTTCAGAAGCATCCAGCACAAGAACCTGGCAAACCTTATAGGAGCATGCTCACTAAGGCGTGCACTTGTCTACGAGCTTTTACCCGACACACTGGAAGATCGCCTCACTGACATAAAGCTCAAGAAATCTTTTACTTTTAGAGGAAAGAAATCTTTTACTTGGGGAGACAGGGTTACAACAGCAGCCAGCATATTCTCAGCTCTCGATTACCTCCACAGAAATAAGCACAAGCCAATCATTCACGGTGACCTTCAACCAAGAAACGTCTACTTCACTGCAGATAATATATGCAAGCTCAGAAACTTTGGAATTTCCACTCTGTTACATCCGACAAAACATGTATCATCCGCCATTGAGGAAGTTATTCAGGGAATGCCCGGTGAAAAAGTTATTCAGGGAATCTTTCGGACTTTCATGGACATTGATGACTGCAAGATTCAGATTCAGACAGATGTATCAGCTCTGGGTATCATACTACTTCAGCTAGTTACAGGGCATTCAGATGCAAAGGGTCTGAGAGATTTTGTGGCACAGAAACTGGGAGATGATAGTGAATTCCAAAGGAAGAGCATTCTGCAGAAGAGAGAAATCCTGAAAGGGATTGTGGATCCTGAGCTGAAAAGGTGCCAAACACCAGTGGAAGGTGCAGCTAGGATGCTGTTCTTGGGCTTGAGATTCAGTGATCCAGCAGGGAAACAGTGTCCTCCATTAGCCAGTGAAGTGCTGCCTCAGATTCAATCGATGCATAGTTCGACTTACTCTCAGATGATTTGGATTCATCGCTCCTTCTTTTGAGCCGGTTAAGTTGGTTGATGGTTTGTCTGTTCATGAAAGAAAAAACCTCAAATTTATTCGATTTGTTTGGTGTGATTGTGTGAAAATGGTAATATGATATGTAGTAGGCATACAGCTTCCTCTGTCCCCTAAGAACATACTTAACCTGTGTGTAACAGTTTCAATATGCTGCATTGTTTTGATGTTCAGTTGTCAAAAATAAAATGCTGTTGTCCCATTTTCTACCTTGAGTTTTTGTTCCGAGTATATTAACTTTGAGATGCTTATGGCTGCTAATCACTTGTCAATCAAGCAGTACTATGCTGATAACTTGTACATATTCTTTTGCCTATTGCTGTCCAGTGAGGCAATGAAGCTTATTGTGTTTTCAGATATAAAATAGACGACTACTAGGTGGTGACATGGACAAATCTCATACATCCATTTCTATTGTCTTACGATAGTTTTCAGATATACAAGTATGGAGTTTATACTTCATATTTTCCCTGATCATCCAACATGTTCTTTACCCAAAAAAAAAAACAAGGAAAAAGTCCAAATACCCTCCTAAATTTTAGATAGAAGTCCGTCTAGCACCCTAAACTGTAAAACCGGACGTCCAACTCTCGGAACTTTGCAAAACCATTCATATTACTCTTAAGGTGGTTTTGTATAATGATTTTTATCTTTGTATATAAATTGGATAAGTTTGATCACATGGCATACACATTGAACATATATATTACAATCTCCACTTAAATCTTTCTTTTACCACTTGTTAGCTCTTACTTATAAACAAGTACCAACATAATAATAGGATGGTATCACTGTATATATATAAATTGATGACTTACAACTAATGATATGCAAATATGATATATTAGTTATTTAAAGTTGTGAGTTTAAGCTTTCAAAATATGCAAAACCACCATCCAGAACCACCTTAGTGGGTAATATGAACGATTTTACAGAGTTCAGGAGGTTAGATGTTCGGTTTTAAAGTTTACGGTGTTAGATGAACTTTCATTCAAAGTTTACGGGGGTATTTGGACTTTTTCAAAAAAACAAAATGCTAACAGTTTCAAAGATGACAATTGGTGGGCCTCCCATATTGAGCTGGGCCGGCTCGCGGCGAACAAAGTAGCCCATTAGGCCCTTTGCTATAATGACACTGGACCCACATTTCATAGATACAGATGGGCCCATTTGTCATCCACTCGAAGTGTCAAAACAGCAAAGCTCCAATGTTTACGGTCCCAATATTGCAATTTTCTCGCAAATATGCCCTTCTAGTGATCGCCACCATTGAAATTTTGTGAATCCAACGGAGCATTTGTGGTCTGCAACCTCTTCCTCCCGCCGGCGAGGCAGCGGCGGCGGCCGGTCTCGCGTCGCCAATGGGCAATGGCGGGCATCGCCACGTCACCGATCCCCGCCGGCCGGACTCGCCATCCCTCGCCGCCTTCCGTTCGCTGGAAGTGCAACTTTTCCGATCGAACAGAGCACGGGAAGCCGGAAGCAAATGCATATGGTTGGTAATGGTCGCCACGGCGCGCGAACTGCAGCAGCGCCGTCGTAAGACGGCGTGGCCGGCCGCCGGCCGGTGCGCCGCCACCTCCCGGGTGCACGGGGTGCAAGCTACTCCATCGCCCAGCCACCGATCGAGTTGGCCTCCTCTTGACTCTGCTTGGCTGGTCAATCTCTCGACGGAGCATTTCTGGTCTGCAACCTGCTCGACGAAATGCCTCTCTGCTGCGCTGCGTTTCGTTGCTTGTTAAGTCATCAAAGTTGTGTTTCGAAGCCTTGCCATCAGCATAAAAAATTGCATCGAGCGAGGTAATGTTACATTGTCTTTTTTTCCAGTTTGTCAGGCTCGTGTGATCTTTACATTCTTAATTGCATTGCTGGAATTCAGAAACCATTGGAAATTGAGAGCAGAAAAGTGGTGATGTTTATTGCGACTCGTCAGCAGTAAAAGGTACACACTCCTCCATGATCACTGACTCAAGCTTATGCTATTATTCTTACTACTACTACTACTCAGTTTATTATAACGAAAATGAAACCACAATCAGTAGTACAATTTAGCAAGTTGAGAATTTAATATAATCATCAGTATATGATTAGCAAGTTGATGGGGGGATGCCATGACGATCTTTTCTGACGCGTGATACTAGATTGGTAGGACTATGTAATGTCTATCCAGGGGCGGATCTAGAAAAAAATAGTAGTGGGGGCTAAATAAACTACATCAATATAAATCGAACCTTCAGTCCTCACATCATATGGATCTATGGAAAAAAATTTAGTAGGGGCTTAGAGGGGTCTCCACTGTCCCGGGGGCGGTAGTGGGGTCTCAAGACCCCTCCGCCCCCATTGTGGATCCGCCCCTGTGTCTATCAATACCATTCTACTCGTCTTTTTTTAGACAATGACTATTCTACCAGATAACCACTCCAACATCCAAATCATCTCACGCGTTTAGCCCCAGTATTATAACCAAAGACACAGGTCAAGTTGACGGAAAGCAATGCACAGGAGACTCCTGACGTGTATGCCTTCCATCACCCACTACAAAAACTAATTTAAAAGTGCAACAGCATGCTGCATTGATCAACTTCAACCTGAAGAATGTGCCGTATACCACTGCAGAAACACAAACAAAAAGACCTCGTACCTCCCATCAGTCAAGCTGCTTTGGCAGCGCCTGTTGTTTATCACGGACAACCTTCTGGTTCTGGCTTCTGCCCATGGCATATATAACCAGCGACCGGCAACACCAGCATTGCTCGTTCATAACCAGTTACTTTTCATCTCAAACCTGCAGTCATTTGATTGACCTGCTATCCAGTTACTCAATCTAAAATCTGCAGAGATCAAGCATTTGCAACCTGTTTACCAGCCATGGTTGGAGGAGGAGGCCACCAAAATCCTGCAGCTGCTCAACCAGTAAAAAGGTAAGGCGAATCTGGAGAATGTTTTTTTTTTAACGAACCGGCACAAGATGGTGCCAATCTGGACTCTTTCATTCTTGTTTCACTTGAACACTTCGTTTGGCCATGTTTGCTGAAATCTGTCTGATCATGGTTGGTGACAAGGGAGAAAGCGAAGGTTCAAAAGAATCCTCGTCAGCAAGCAGAGGAAAAGCCTATGGACGTTGCTGTTGGCATTGTTGTCGTCGTTGTTGGCGCCATCATCGCTATTGCGACCTTCATCCTTCTTGGTGCTGTCATGGTCACCTTGGCGATTGTTACAATCATTGTCGTTTGTGTAGTCACTGCTTCCTACAACATAATGGATGAGATCTAGCTGCTGCAGACTGATGATTCTCAGGCCCTGCTTATGTTGCTGTTCGTTTTGTTCTGTGCAGGCATCCAAACTGTTCTCTCTTGCCCCACACTCCGTTGCCATTTTGGCTTGCAAAGCTTGGTGATTGGCATTTTTGAAGCTTCAATGCAGAAAGGGGTTACTGCATTTGCTTGAGTAAGGAACAAAAAATAGATATATATTACAATAGAGAAAACAATTCTTGAAATTCCTTCTTCGCATCCCTGATGTGGAACACAAGTATACCTCAATTCACTTTATCTGCCAAAACATGAAAGTCGTACGTGTAAGGAAAGACTGCAGCAAATGGAGCACAGCTTGTCTAGAGTATTTATTCGCTCGAATGCAATTTCCTTTCACAAGAATTTGCTATGCCGATGAGATCCTGTATGCATGTTAAAAGGTGTACTTTAATGTTATAGTAAGGAATAGACTGAAGCGTATAGTGGATGATATCTTGCGTATCATGAAACTGTTGAACATATACGCTTGCCTACGGCTACAAATACTTATTCAATGCTGAGCTTCGTGAATTCCGAGGATCTGTACTGTTGGAATGGATCAGGGTTGACGTTTGTACCTTCCGGTGCTATTAAACCTTTGACGCAACGAACATGAGAACATGTTCAAATCGAAGTGCTCTTATGTTCAAATCAACTGCTCTTGTCCACCGGCCAAGGTCTCCATATGAATATGGACGACTAGTGCGAACCTGGAGAAGTCACAATTTTAGACGCCTACCCAGTTTCAACAGTATATTCTATTACGGCTCTTTGATAGTTGAAAATCTGCAGGTTCTGTTTATTGTGTCATGAGCTGCAGGATCACAGGGTGTCTACTAAAGTAAGGCATCATAGATACCAAGAGAGCTAGCAACATCCAGTATGATGTAAAGCAAGGGCATCATACCATATGCTCAGAATTGTGAGAAATAGAGTTTGTTATCTAAATACTCTACTAAGCTCCAATAGAGTTTCTTTAGGTCTTATAATGCACGGGAAATATACCATTTATATTAAGACCCTGTTTGGCCTGGCTTCAAGCCTAACTTCTCGACTCTCACAGAAAATAAGCTTGTCTAAAATAAGATGACAACTTAGTGTTTGCAAGGTGGTACCAAAATTTTATGCTTATTACTAATCAAAGTACTACCGTATCCAGTACCTCCTTGTACCGTAGAATCACTCCTTCCAATATTTTGAGAAAAAGCACAAAATTTTAGCGAAAAAAGCAAAGGAGAAGCGATGGAGAGAGTAGAGTGGAACAGAATGATCCAACTGTCGGCATCTCTGTAGGGCCATTGTTTCTAGAAAGCAGGACAGTAGTGCGACAAGCAGCGGCAGTCACACACGGATGGCTCAGAGAAGTCAGGTCACGGCAACAACAACGGTTTATACCCATTTCAACGGGAAACTATTCTAATCCCTCGAGGGGATGTTCCCTCGTTTGTTTAAAAACCATCCAAACGGTTATGAAAAATTCTGGAAAAATTTGACAACATTCATACAACACATATATACAACTCCATAAAATCTTAAGTCCAAACTCAACTCACACGTCGATATATAAAAAAAGACAAATTCAACATATGAATAGTAGCGTACTGTTTATATCTAAATTTGTCTTTTTTGTTTCTCGATGTGTAGATCGAATTTAAATATGAATTTTGGTGGACTTGTAGGTATCATTATACTCTACATTATCAATTTTTTTCAGATTTTTTTACAACTATTTGCATCGAATTTGGAAGAAAAATGTATACGAGGGGATATCCCCTCGAGGGATTAGAATCCACTCCCCTCAAATATTACTCACTGGATTCTAGCTTCACCCTGTGCTCTCTCACCAAGCCCAAACTGAACTGGATTCACTTATGACGATTCTAGCTTCTCAGCAACTACAGCATTCTGAACAAGATGTAAGAAGTTGTACACTAAGCCCGGTTGGATTAACAACAACAGCATACTACAGGCTTATAACATATCATGGCATTCTATGGCGCCCAGCTCCTTTCATATGGATCAAAGCAATACCAAACACATGTAAAATTTTTCTTTGGCTGGCCTTTCGAGGAAGACTGAACACAAATGACAATAGGGTAAAGAAATGCTGGGCATCTGATCCACATTGTGCTGTTTGCCCTACCATTGAGACAGCAGACCATATTATATTGCGCTGCCGACTAGCTTCTGAGGTTTGGAAGAAACTCAATATCTATGAACAGGCAACTCAAAGCACAGACATTCTCCACTTCGTTGAGCAGGTCCTGACAATTACGCCCTCACACCTCAAACCTGGATGGCCAATATGCTTTGGCGCCTGCGCACACAACTTATGGAAAGCACGCAACCATAGAACATTCCAGTAGCGAGATCTTACCACAGCAAATGTGACACATCAAATCAGAGAATGTCTACAATTATGGGGAAATCGCATCAGGCCACAATGTCGACCTCCACTATGCAGATGGATAGACCTACTAGCGTAGCTAGCTTTTTTAGTTCTTCCATGCTTTCTCCTGTTTTATGTATTTCTTCTTCTTCTTCTTCTTCTTCTTCTTCTTCTTCTTCTTTGTCCTTCTTATTTTCTCTTCTTCTTCCTCCTTTTCTCTTTCTTATTTTTTCTTCTTCCTCCTTCCTTATCCGGTTCTTTTGTACCTCTTTATGTAACACCTTGATTACCATTAATACAATGGTTATAAGGTAGAGTCTCTCTACCTTTTTCAGTCAAAAAAAAAAATATTACTCACTGTGGTCTTGAAAAACGATTATGATTCTAGCCCTAAACACATAATTGTCAAATTATTGGTTGTATTGGGTGTTATATTTTTCGCCGGGCGTGTTGGGTGCCAGTACAACCAATAATTTGACTTGATAAATATAATGATTGATATATCTATTGTGCTCAGTTTTCTAGTGAAAAATGGAAAAGGAGGTTTGTTAAGATTCCTGCTCAACAGATTTGTGACAAAAATACATGTTTGCTGCTGTGTTTCGAATTGTTCTTTAATCTGATTTTTCTAGCCATGCGCTTGGCTCATCTACACCATCAGCCCCCATTGGGCCATCACTCTACTAGCCTAGCTCAGCCCATCCAAAATTCGTTGATACTTGCCTTGCTGCTGCTTCAGCGAGCTGGTGGCTGGACGTCAGGCACTCAGGCTGGCTTTGCCATTGCTTTTGCCATCTTCGATATTTTCCTTCCATTAGCTCCCCTTTTACCTGCATCTTCTTTCACCTCAAATCCTCTGAGCAACAAGCTAAGGACAAGATTAAAGCTACAGGATTTATCTCTTTGTTTAAAGCGGCGACCGATTGATCGATCGATGCGTGTATGCATATAGGAAACGGCTTTCGATTTGTGCTTACGTTTAAAAAGAAATTAAGCCACTCTGCACTGTTGGGGCTGAACCAAAAGGACCTTTAATGTGCAAACTACAATTCACCAACCGGCAAACATATTTCACACAATCAACCCCTCGTCTTGCCATGAACTTTGAGAATAGTTTCAACTAGCAAATCAGCAGCGGAATAACAATAAACACATGCACACAAGGCACGGTGATTTACGTGGAAAAACCTCCTCGGTGTGAGGAGTAAAAAACCACAGGACCAACGGTCCACTCCAAGCTTCTACTATGATCAACAATGGGTATAAATGGAGTCTTCTCTAGAACATCTAAACGCACATCACAACAACAGCCATAACATCAAGCTACACACTTTGCATCATCAACATCAACCATAGCAACTAACAAGAGGTAGTACAACAACAAGCAGAGAAAAGGCAGATTCTGTCCTCTTCGGTTCTCAGCTGAGATCTCCCAAACCACAGATGGAAATTGCACGAAACTTGGCAGAAATGATGGTCTATGAGTCCCTTCCAAGCTGTCCAAAAAACAGCCCAATCGGACACCGTTTGACCCCTCAAACTGACAGATTACTAACTGCTGCACAATCTGTAACTGCAGTGACTCAAGCTGACAAACCACTGCTCAAATCCAGTGCTCTACTCAACCAATCCTTATCCAAACTGACCAGATTGAAGTGCTCAAAGTGAGGAACAAACTCACCAAGTTTGGTGCCAATCTAACCACGTTTGAGCCTCCAATCGCTGACTTGATGTAGATCGGGTTAGAGCCACCAAAGCTGAAAATCTGCTAGTGGTAGGAGTATGTATTTGTTTATGGCCACAGTGGGAAATAGTGCGTACGAGAGAAAGAAAGCACATGTACCGAGTCCGAGTCGGAATTAGGGCTACACTTTACTGCTATAAGATCGGCGTCTTCTCTCCACACATTCTATCTACCAGTGCATCCCGTCGCGAAGTACTCGATCAGCCTCTCTTCCTCGCTGGAACTCTGGAAGGATGTCGCCATGCGCGCGTTCGAGAGCTTCACCGGTCGTCGCCGCCTCGCCTTCATCAAGGACGGCGTTGAGCTGCGCGCCGGGCCGCCGCCCGTCGGCGACCCTTGTTGGCCCAAAACCAGGAGACGTTGGCCCAACCGGTTGAAAGCCTTTCTACACCCCAAAAGCTAGTTCATGAGGTGAGGGACCCCTCCCCTTTTAAGTTGGTGCCACTCCCCCTAAACTTTCAATGTGGGACTATTCCCAACAATCTCCCCCGTCACACATTGGTGCCCCTTAGCCCTGACCGGGCTCCACACACGAGCACATACAGGCCTCACACCCGCGGTCCACTGACCGGCCCAACACATAGGCACATACGGGCCTCACACCCGCGGTCCACTGGGCTTCGGGCTTACACCACACGAGTGTGCACGGTACTTAGAGAGATTGTGGGCCCAGCTCTGATACCACCTTTTGGCCCAAAACCGGGAGACGTTGGCCCAACCGGGAGAAAACCTTTCTACACCCCAAAAGCTAGCTCAAGAGGTGAGGGACCCCTCCCCTTTTAAGTTGGTGCCACTCCCCCCTAAACTTTCAATGTGGGACTATTCCCAACAATCTCCCCCGTCACACATTGGTGCCCCTTAGCCCTGACCGGGCTCCACACACGAGCACATACAGGCCTCACACCCGCGGTCCACTGACCGGCCCAACACATAGGCACATACGGGCCTCACACCCGCGGTCCACTGACCGGCCCAACACATAGGCACATACGGGCCTCACACCCGCGGTCCACTGACCGGCCCAACACATAGGCACATACGGGCCTCACACCCGCGGTCCACTGACCGGCCCAACACATAGGCACATACGGGCCTCACACCCGCGGTCCACTGACCGGCCCAACACATAGGCACATACGGGCCTCACACCCGCGGTCCACTGACCGGCCCAACACATAGGCACATACGGGCCTCACACCCGCGGTCCACTGACCGGCCCAACACATAGGCACATACGGGCCTCACACCCGCGGTCCACTGACCGGCCCAACACATAGGCACATACGGGCCTCACACCCGCGGTCCACTGACCGGCCCAACACATAGGCACATACGGGCCTCACACCCGCGGTCCACTGACCGGCCCAACACATAGGCACATACGGGCCTCACACCCGCGGTCCACTGACCGGCCCAACACATAGGCACATACGGGCCTCACACCCGCGGTCCACTGGGCTTCGGGCTTACACCACACGAGTGTGCACGGCACTTAGAGAGATTGTGGGCCCAGCTCTGATACCACTTGTTGGCCCAAAACCGGGAGACGTTGGCCCAACCGGGAGAAAGCCTTTCTACACCCCAAAAGCTAGCTCATGAGGTGAGGGACCCCTCCCCTTTTAAGTTGGTGCCACTCCCCCTAAACTTTCAATGTGGGACAATTCCCAACATCCACCACCTCCATTTGTCGCAAAAATGGAACGAGCTAACGACGGCATTCGTGTTCTCGCATCTGTCGTGGAAGGAAGCTCGCCGAGGAAGCCGGGGATGACATCGAACAGCTGGCGGCTGTCAGAGAAAACGGAGGTGTTCCGGTACCCTTTGCCAAGACCTCGTTTCAAAAAGATTGTTCAAATTGTATCTCGCAGAAAACCGGCAAATATATGTCTGGAGAAATTTGATGCAATAGGGTGACTGCATCCACAAATCGTCGTCGTCATCGTTGTCTTAAATTGTGAAAATAATAATGTTAAAATAAATTTTATAAAATCCCACCTATTGTAATCACAAAACCTGAGGTATCCATTCTTTCTAAGACCCAAAGCTAAGATTTGGTGAAGCCACGTTATCATTTAATTGTCAGCCGTTGGATTACATCTCAGTGGTACTCATTGTGTTTTGTAGCAATGCCCTCGGTCCCTTTACTCCTCACCGCATATTCGCCTCCCCCGACAGCAACAACGACTACAGTGGCGACGGACTCTGTCGATGGCGACAGCGACGGCGGCGGCGGTAGCGGACGAGGGCGGTGGCGGCGGAAATCATTGTGATTTTAGTCTTAACACTTTGCTCAAACAAAAAAAAAATACAAGGATACTATTGCATTGGTCATGAGATAATAGACGAAACACATCGCTCGTGTATAAAAAAGAATCCTGATCTTTCATTCATAATCAATGATAAATACACTTCACAGATTACACGTTCTTCTTGCGAAGAATTCCAACAAACCATCCTATCTAAGACAAATACGAGATCACTGTGCCTTCCATGACACCAAAAGAACAGAGGAGGACAATGTCTGAATCCTACAAGCTTCTGCACCTACTGAAGAACACTGATCACAATGCCAACAAGGCCTCGGAGTTGGCCCGCAGCTGCTCCTTCTCCAGCATCTGCATCTTCAGCCGCGGCAGCGACTTGCCGGCCGTCTTCGGCCGCGGGGCCGCCATGTTTGCCAGGCTCGGGGTCGGGACCGGGCGCCGCGCGGGCAGCTTGACGTCCTTGACGGCGACGCGCACGGTCCGGAAGGGGTCGTCGCGCGGGAAGTTGCCGTTGTAGATGACCTCGAGGTGTCCGTCGTCGGCGTCGGAGACGACGACAGCGCCGAGCCACATGACGAGGCGCAGCGTCGTGGTCCCTAGCCTCCCCACCGGCGTGCGGACGCGCACCTCGTCGCCCTTCTTGAAGGACATCTTGTTGATGGGCGATCCTGATCCTGACGGCTTCTTGGAGACTACTCTCCCCTTCGGCTCGACGGCGAGCTCACTGCGGCGGTGGATGATGGGGCGCGAGGAGCGGGGACTCGAGCGGCGGGGAAGCGCAGGGTTTTTTTTTTTTTTTTTTTTTTTGGACGGAGGGAGTACGTAGCCAGCGACGACGTCTTCCATGGTTTAAGGACATGTTTTCAAAGTTTGGTGGTGGTGCCTTTTAATTTAGGCTTTTCGAGTAACGGGTGCAGCTTAATTATGTAAAATTGTACTCCCTCCATCATATTTTAACGTGCTAGAAAAGATACCCGTGCGTTGCAACGGGTGAAGACTATTTTAATTTTATTATTGTTACTAGAAAAAATGTCCGTGCGTTGCAACGGGTGAATGCTATTTTAATTTTACTATTGTTATACAGTCTAGTTAAGGTGAAATTCACTGTAGGAATTCACTTGGATATATATTTTATTAGAAATTCATGAGCAACAATTAGAAGTCCGGTCGTCTTAAGTTAGCATGCGAGTTTTTTTAAAAGATAAATCTTATACAACTCTTTCTATATTTTCAAAAGCGAACAAACTTAGAAACCGACTTAAATACAATATGTATTTCCAAAAGCAATCAAACTTAAAAACCGACTCATACACGGATGACTTACCAAAGTACCGACAAAAATATCTTCAATTTTTATAATAGTGGAGATAGAGATAGAGATACGGTTTAGTTAAGTTGAAATTCACAACGAAAATTCGTTTGGATATATATTTTTCTAAAAAATCATGAGCTGTAATTAGGAGTATAATCATCTTAAGTTAGCATGCGAGTTTTTTTTATTCTTATACAACTCCTTCTGCATTTTAAAAAGTGAACGAACTTCAAACCCGACTCAAATACAGATATATATTTCCAAAAACGAACAAACCTAAAAACCGACTCATACACGGATGACATACCAAAGTATCGGCAAAAACATCTTCAATTTTTATAATGGTAGAGGTAGATGACGCTGTTGATTTTTTAACCAATATTTGACTATTCGTCTTATTTAAATTTTTTGTGTAAATATAAAAATATTTATGTCATACTTAAAGAACATTTGATACTTAAAAATATTTAACGTAGGTGCCACGTCAGCCAAAACCGCCAACCAAACCATCTTGGAACTTATTTTGCATCGGTTTTGAACTTTTGATAGTTGAGGGAGCAGTTATATCTAGTTTTCGGGTTAAAGGACGAAAATCAGATTGATTGACGTGGACCTCAGATGAAGTTATTCTAAGAAAAAAAAAGCTAAGAGGAGAGGGCCCACGCGCGATGGATAAAACCCTGTATTTTGTTCGTGCGAAAAAAAAAAAAGAAGTTCAAAACTAATCGCGCGCAGTGATCGTACAAGCGATCGATCGCTCATTATCCTTTTCGCGCATATATACATGGCACCGTAGAAAAGGAAAGGAAAACCCAACACGGAAAATTAAGGAAAACCCACCTCGTCGCACGCGGGTATTCGGTATTCCACACCGAGTCCGAGTTAATTACGTTCTGCCCCGAGCGGCAACAGTATTTATATCACGTAAACCCGACCGCTGAAATACAAACCCCAAAGCAATTCGAGTGAGTTCTCCGACATGATGACCCGTCGCCAGGATGCCTACTACCGCTACCCAACCACGTCGACCATCGTCGCGTCGGCGCCAATGCCCACCGGCCACCACGTCCTCAGGATCGACGGCTACTCCCTCACCAAGGCCAAGTTCGCCGCCGGCGAAGAATGCGACGAGTCGTGCAGCTTCGTCGTCGGCGGCCACGCCTGGCGCATCAGGTACTACCCCAACGGCGCCGTCGTCTCCGGCTCCGGTGGCTTCGTATCCCTCATGCTCTCCCTTGATCATCAGCCCGGCGCCGCATTGCCGGCCGCCGTCGTCAAGGCGCGGTTCGCGTTCAGCTTGCTCGACATGGACGGCGAGCCGGTGCCGTCGCGCACCTACGCGAGCGACGGCGTGGTCAGCTTCAGCGCTAATTCGTCGAGCACGTTCGGGGCGGAGAGGTTCATCGGCCACGGCGAGCTCGAGGCGTCGGGGCACCTCGCCGGCGACCGCCTCGCCGTCCGGTGCGATGTCACCGTCGTGAAGGACATCGCCGTCGTGAAGCGCGACGGGCCTCCGACGACGTCGACCCTCTGCCCGGTGGAGCAGGACATGTTCAGATGCCTGCTCGACACCGGGGACGACGCGGACGTCGCGTTCAGGGCCGCCGGCGGCGAGACGATCGCCGCGCATAGGCGGGTGCTCGAGCGACGGGCGCCGGAGCTAGCCAAGCTCTGTCGTCGTCGCGGCGACGCCTCCTGCTTCATGGGACTCGTCGGGAGGCACATCATCGACGTCGACGACATGGACGCCGCTGCGTTCAAGGCTCTGCTTCACTTCGTGTACACCGACACGCTGCCGGAGACGATGGCCCCGCGAGAGGTGCCGGCCATGGCGCCGCAGCTGATCGCGGCAGCGCGTAAATACGGCTTGGACTGGGAGAGGTTGAGGCTCCTCTGTGAGGACAAGGCGTGGGGATGGCGCGTCGACGACACGAGCATGGACACGACGGCGGCGGCTGCTCCGGCTACCGGCGATGATCTGAAGCGTAGCCAGCGACGTCTTCCATGGTTTATAAGGAGATGTTTTTAAAGTTTGGAGATGCGTAGTTCTTTTTAAGGCTTTTCTAGCACAGATAGATACTCCCTCTGTGTAAAAAATAAACACGGCCATGAATTTACGTACACAACTTTAATCTTCCAACTTATTTAATCTTTTTTGAAAAAATATAAAAAAACATAAATCACACATAAATTTCTATTCACGTTTTATAATCTAATATCTAAAAAATACTTACTAATCATAAAAATATTCAAATAAGACAGACGATTAAAGTTATACACGAAAACTTATTATTGCACTTATTTTGGGACAGATGGAGTATATGAAGTACTAGTAGAAAAATGTACCTTAAGTTATTCAGCCTCACCTTAATAAGCTCGAAATATAGCGAAACGGAACCAATAAAATTAATATTGTTTTTTTTATTGTTTTCACATTCAATATCTCTAATCTATTGTATGCATGTTACATGTAAGGTTAATCCAAACGAGATGATGATAATAAATATTATTTATCTTTAATTAAAGGGATAATGCTTTATATTTTAGAATGGTGGGACTTGGGACTTGGGACTTGGGAGCTAGGGCTACACTTTACTGCTATAAGATCAGCGTCTTCTCTCCACACGTTCTATCCATCAGTGTCGTGGCGACGTACTCAGCTTCTCTTCCTCGCTCGAAAGGGTGTCGCCATGCGCACGTTCGAGAGCTTCACCAGTCGTCACGACGACCACCGCCTCGCCTTCATCAAGGACGACGCCGAGCTGCGCGCCGGGCCGCCGCCGCCGCCGCCCCAGCAGGGCGACCGTGAGGCGTGAGTCCGGCGGCCTGCGCCGCCGCCTTCTCTCCTTGCTAGACGGGACGGACGTCACCTTCAGGGTCGGCGGCGAGACGTTCGCCGCGCACAGCTCCGTGGTCGCCGGGAGCAGCGTCGAAGGTAAGGGGTGCCAAAGGGTGCCAACACTCCCCTATCCAAACACTACCACCACTACACCCTCATGTTTTTACTCTATATTAAGTTAGCTTAAGATAAGTATTTATCTAGTTTATTTTGTGTAGCTTAAAAGTATTACCAGTTTAATTAGTTAGCAAGTCTAAAAACATTAGCAAGAAACATGATCTACAAAATTAGTTTGTGATTTTTCATCTTTTTTAAAGTAAAATAGATGATACTTATCTGTGAGATTATTTAATAGTTTATATTAAAAGAATTTAGCAATAAAGACTAGTTTTAAATTTCCAATGATATTATTATAGAGCTAAAATTTAAGTTTTTCTTAAATGACTAGTTTACGCATTGCTTGTTATTGACGGTAACTATTCTTAAAGGACTAGTTATTCGGCCTCATGGCTTATCTTCACCGTACACCCCCTAATCTCAAATCCTGTTTCGCCCCTACGCTGCTTCACCCGAAGACGAAGACACATCCACGTCGACGGCGTGGACGCCGATGTGTTCAAGGCTCTCCTGTACAACGGGCACGTTGCCGCCGCCGCCGCCGGAGACGATTCCCGGCTCCGCCGCGCAAGACGACGACGGGGCGCCGGCGGCGGCCATGGCGCAGCAGCTGATCGCGGCGGCCGATAGGTTCCACCTCGACAGGTTGGAGACGATGAGGTTGAGGCTTCTCTGCGAGGAGTCGTGGACTACTGGTGACAATCTTCTGCAGTACTGTAGCCAGCGACGACGTCTTCCATGGTTCAAGGACATGTTTTTAAAGTTTGGTGGTGGTGCCTTTTAGGCTTTTCGAGTAAACGGGTGCAGATTAATTATGTAAAATTGTAAATGTATATATGGAAAAGTATTTTTAGAACTTGGTACGATTACACCTAGCCGTCCACTAGCTAGGTTATACATGCGTTATCATGCTCCTCTGCCATGACAAGCTGTGGCTGTGACGTGTCGAGCAGTGGCGGATCTAGAAAATTAATTCGTTGGTGTCATAGTTAATATGTACTCCTTCCATCCAAAAAAAAGCCTACCTTAGTATGGATGGGACATTACGTACAGGGGCGAAGCTACATTGATGGAGGGGGATTCCTTGGCACCCGGTTCTGAAAAACTTTTAACCTGTAATTAGCCCATATCCACCATAGGTGCACCCCCCTCGGAACAACAGTGTGTACCCCTTGACAAAACAATCAGCCAAGCAAGATAACAAGCAAGTAGCCAACACAAGCGTATATGCTCACAGACGTAGCCATAACAAATGTCACCGCCACCGCATGCTTATAAGCTGTTAATCAAATCACAGGGGGCCATGCGTGATGCCCAGCAGCCAACCTCATCAAGCTTATACCTTAATTACCTCATCAAATCTTTTTTGCCACTTAACATACTAACCAATATTATCATTTGGGTTTCCCGTTTTGGTAAGCACTTTCATCGCTAGAATTTTATTTCCTACATCACTCTTCTTGCTTACGTGAAACTATCGATGCTAAAAAAAATAATTGTACTGGTATTGTTATAGCGTTGTATGTTGCATATATAATAAAAACATACACCCTCCGTCCCATACAAAACAAAGTTCTAGCCTCTAAGCTAGACATACCTTATATCTAAATTCGTAGCCAGAAGTTGAATTTTTTCTAAGAACGAAGCAAGTATACCGCTAAAAATAGTGGTGCACCCCCTTCTATTTTGCGCTGGCTTCGCCGGCCCCGCCGCGCAAGACGATGACGGGGCGCCGGCGGCGGCCATGGCGCGGCAGCTGATCGCGGGGGCCGACAGATTCCACCTCGACAGGTTGGATACGATGAGGTAGAGTCTCCTACTCTCCTCTGTGAGGAGTTGTGGACTACTACTCGTGTCTGGTGACATTAATCTGCAGCGTAATCCCTCCGTCCCAAAAAAAGACAAACCCTGGGTTTCCGTGTCTAACGCTTGACCGTTCGTCTTATTTGAAAAAAATATAAAAAAAATTAAAAAGACAAGTCACGCATAAAGTATTAATAATGTTTTATCATCTAACAACAATGAAAATACTAATTATAAAAAAATTCATATAAGACGACAGTCAAACGTTGGACACGGAAACCCAGGGTTTGTCTTTTTAGGACGGAGGGAGTACGTAGCCAGCGGCGACGTCTTCCATGGTTTAAGGACATGTTTTCAAAGTTTGGTGGTGGTACCTTTTAATTTAGGCTTTTCGAGTAACGGGTGCAGCTTAATTATGTAAAATTGTACTCCCTCCATCATATTTTAATGTGCTAGAAAAGATACCCGTGCGTTGCAACGGGTGAAGGCTATTTTAATTTTATTATTGTTACTAGAAAAAATGCCCGTGCGTTGCAACGGGTGAATGCTATTTTAATTTTATTGTTGTTATGCAGTCTAGTTAAGGTGAAATTCACTGTAGGAATTCACTTGGATATATATTTTATTAGAAATTAATGAGCTACAATTAGAAGTCCGGTCGTCTTAAGTTAGCATGCGGGTTTTTTTAAAAGATAATTCTTATACGACTCTTTCTATATTTCCAAAAGCGAACAAATTTAAAAACTGACTTAAATACAATATGTATTTCCAAAAGCAATCGAACTTAAAAACTGACTCATACACGGATGACTTACCAAAGTACCGACAAAAACATTTTTAATTTTTATAATAGTAGAGATAGAAATAGAGATAGAGATAGAGATAGAGATACAGTTTAGTTAAGTTGAAATTCACTATGATAATTCGTTTGGATATATATTTTTCTAAAAAATCATGAGCTATAATTAGAAGTATAATCATCTAAAGTTAGTGTGCGAGTTTTTTTTATTCTTATACAACTCCTTCTGTATTTTTAAAAGTGAACAACTTCAAACCGACTCAAATATGGATCTATATTTCCAAAAACGAACAAACCTAAAAACCGACTCATACACGGATGACGTACCAAAGTACCGGCAAAAATATCTTCAATTTTTATAATAGTAGAGATAGAGATGACGCCGTTGATTTTTTAACCAATATTTGATTATTCGTCTTATTTAAAACTTTTGTGTAAATATAAAAATATTTATGTCATACATAAAGAACATATGGTACTTAAAAATATTTAACGTAGGCGTCACGTCAGTCAAAACCGCCATCCAAACTGTCTTGGAACTTATTTTGCATCGGTAATAGTTGAGGGACCAGTTATATCTGGTTTTCGGGTTGAAGGACGAAAATCAGATTGGTTGACGAGTTAAGAGGACCTCAGATGAACTTATTCCAAGCAAAAAAAGAAAAGCTAAGAGGCGGAGGGTCCACGCATGGATAAACCCTTCACGTATTGGGCGTATGTATTTGTGTCGTGCGAAAAAAAGAAGTTCAAAACTAATATCGCGCGCAGTGATCGTACAAGCGATCGATCGCTCATTGATATCCTTTTCGCGCATATATACATGGCACCGTAGAAAAGGAAAGGAAACCCAACACGGAAAATTAGGAAAACCCACTCGCGCACGCGGTATTCCACACCGAGTCCGAGTTAATTGTTCTGCCCGGAACGGCAGCAGTATTTATATCGACTGCAACACACGACGTTGTTATCAGTATACCGACCGCTTGAAATACAAACCCCAAACATTCCGACATGATGACCGTCGCCAGGAGGCCTACTACGCTACCCAACCACGTCCACCATCGTCGCGTCGGCGCCAATGCCACCGCCACCACGTCCTCAGGATCGACGGCTTACTCCCTCACCAAGGCCAAGTTCGCCGCGGCGAAGAATGCGACGAGTCGTGCAGCTTCGTCGTCGGCGGCCACGCCTGGCGCATCAGGGTACTACCCCAAAGGCGCCGTGTCTCCGGTCCGGTGGTTGGCTTGTATCCTCATGCTCTCCCTTGATCATGCAGCCGCCGCGCGTCGTCAATTGGGCGGTTGCGGTTCAGCTTGCTCGACATGGACGGCGAGCCGGTGCCGTCGCGCACCTACGCGAGCGACGGGTGGTCAGCTTCAGCGCTAATTCGTCGGAGCACGTTCGGGGCGGAGAGGTTCATCGGCACGGCGAGCTCGAGGCGTCGGGGCACCTCGCCGGCGACCGCCTCGCCGTCCGGTGCGAGTCACCGTCGTGAAGGACATCGCCGTCGTGAAAGCGCGACGGGCCTCCGACGACGTCGACCCTCTGCCCGGTGGAGCAGGACATGTTCAGATGCCTGCTCGACACCGGGACGACGCGGACGTCGGTTCAGGGCCGCCGGCGGCGAGACGATCGCGCGCATAGGCGGTGCTCGAGCGACGGGCGCCGGAGCTAGCCAAGCTCTGTCGTCGTTGCGGCGACGCCTCCTGCTTCATGGGACTCGTGGGAGGGCACATCAATCGAACGTCGACGACATGGACGCCGCTGCGTTCAAGGTCTGCTTCACTTCGGTGTACACCGAACACGCTGCCGGAGACGATGGCCCCGCGAGAGGTGCGGCCATGGCGCCGCAGCTGATCGCGGCAGCGCGTAATTACGGCTTGGATGGGAGAGGTTGAGGCTCCTCTGTGAGGACAAGGCGTGGGGATGGCGCGTCGACGACACGAGCATGGACACGAAGGCGGCGGCTGCTCCGGCTCGGCGATGATCTGAAGCGTAGCCAGCGACGTCTTCCAGGTTTATAAGGAGATGTTTTTAAAGTTTGGAGATGCGTAGTTCTTTTTAAGGGCTTTTTAGCACAGATAGATACTGCCCTCTGGTAAAAAATAAACACGGCCATGAATTTCCGTACACAACTTTAATCTTCCACTTATTTAATCTTTTTTGAAAAAAATATAAAAACATAAATTACACATAAATTTCTATTCACAGTTTTAATAATCTAATATCTAAAAAATACTTACTAATCATAAAAAAAAATTCAAATAGGACAGACGATTAAAGTTGTAACAGAAACTTATTATTGCACCTTATTTTGGGACAGAGGGAGTATATGAAATACTAGTAGAAAAATGTATTTAGTTATTCAGCCTCACCTTAATAAAAGCTCGAAATGTAGCGAAACAGAACCAATAAATTAATATTGTTTTTTTATTGTTTCACATTCAATATCTCTAATCTATTGTATGCATGTTACATGTAAGGTTAATCCAAACGAGAAGATATAATAAATATTTTTATCTTTAATTAAAGAGTAATGCTTATATTTTAGAATGGTGGGACTTGGTACTTGGAGCTAGGGCTACACTTTACTGCTATAAGATCGGCGTCTTCTCTCCACACGTTCTAAATCCTCAGTGCGGATGGCGATCGTACTCAGCTTCTCTTCCTCGCTCGAAAGGGTGTCGCCATGCGCGCGTTCGAGAGCTTCACCGGTCGTCACGACGACCGCCGCCTCGCCTTCATCAAGGACGACGTCGAGCTGCGCGCCGGGCCGCCGCCGCCCCAGCAGGGCGACCGTGAGGCGTGAGTCCGGCGGCCTGCGCCGCCGCCTTCTCTCCTTGCTAGACGGGACGGACGTCACCTTCAGGGTCGGCGGCGAGACGTTCGCCGCGCACAGCTCCGTGGTCGCCGGGAGCAGCGTCGAAGGTAAGGGGTGCCAAAGGGTGCCAACACTCCCCTATCCAAACACTACCACCACTACACCCCCATGTTTTTACTCTATATTAAGTTAGCTTAAGATAAGTATTTATCTAGTTTATTTTGTGTAGCTTAAAAGTATTACCAGTTTAATTAGTTAGCAAGTCTAAAAACATTAGCAAGAAACATGATCTACAAAATTAGTTTGTGATTTTTCATCTTTTTTAAAGTAAAATAGATTATACTTATATGTGAGATTATGTAATAGTTTATATTAAAAGAATTTAGCAATAAAGACTAGTTTTAAATTTCCAATGATATTATTAAAGAGCTAAAATTTAAGTTTTTCTTAAATGACTAGTTTACGCATTGCTTATTATTGACGGTAACTATTCTTAAAAGACTAGTTATTCGGCCTCATGGTTTATCTTCACCATACACCCCCTAATCTCAAATCCTGTTTCGCCCCTACGCTGCTTCACCCGAAGACGAAGACACATCCACGTCGACGGCGTGGACGCCGATGTGTTCAAGGCTCTCCTGTACAACGGGCACGTTGCCGCCGCCGCCGCCGGAGACGATTCCCGGCTCCGCCGCGCAAGACGACGACGGGGCGCCGGCGGCGGCCATGGCGCAGCAGCTGATCGCGGCGGCCGATAGGTTCCACCTCGACAGGTTGGAGACGATGAGGTTGAGGCTTCTCTGCGAGGAGTCGTGGACTACTGGTGACAATCTTCTGCAGTACTGTAGCCAGCGACGACGTCTTCCATGGTTCAAGGACATGTTTTTAAAGTTTGGTGGTGGTGCCTTTTAGGCTTTTCGAGTAAACGGGTGCAGATTAATTATGTAAAATTGTAAATGTATATATGGAAAAGTATTTTTAGAACTTGGTACGATTACACCTAGCCGTCCACTAGCTAGGTTATACATGCGTTATCATGCTCCTCTGCCATGACAAGCTGTGGCTGTGACGCGTCGAGCAGTGGCGGATCTAGAAAATTAATTCGTTGGTGTCATAGTTAATATGTACTCCTTCCATCCAAAAAAAAGCCTACCTTAGTATGGATGGGACATTACGTACAGGGGCGAAGCTACATTGATGGAGGGGGATTCCTTGGCACCCGGTTCTGAAAAACTTTTAACCTGTAATTAGCCCATATCCACCATAGGTGCACCCCCCTCGGAACAACAGTGTGTACCCCTTGACAAAACAATCAGTCAAGCAAGATAACAAGCAAGTAGCCAACACAAGCGTATATGCTCACAGACGTAGCCATAACAAATGTCACCGCCACCGCATGCTTATAAGCTGTTAATCAAATCACAGGGGGCCATGCGTGATGCCCAGCAGCCAACCTCATCAAGCTTATACCTTAATTACCTCGTCAAATCTTTTTTGCCACTTAACATACTAACCAATATTATCATTTGGGTTTCCCGTTTTGGTAAGCACTTTCATCGCTAGAATTTTATTTCCTACATCACTCTTCTTGCTTACGTGAAACTATCGATGCTAAAAAAAATAATTGTACTGGTATTGTTATAGCGTTGTATGTTGCATATATAATAAAAACATACACCCTCCGTCCCATACAAAACAAAGTTCTAGCCTCTAAGCTAGACATACCTTATATCTAAATTCGTAGCCAGAAGTTGAATTTTTTCTAAGAACGAAGCAAGTATACCGCTAAAAATAGTGGTGCACCCCCTTCTATTTTGCGCTGGCTTCGCCACTGATTACGTAGAACCACGAATCTGGACATGAAGTATTTCCAGATTCATTGTCTTAGATAATGTCCCATCCATACCAAGGTTGGCTTTTTTTTTTTGAGACGGAGGGAGTATATCGGTGTCATAACATGTTAATTATACTAGTTACCGGTGATGACACAACCCGCCACACGTAGGCAGCGACATCTTCCATGGTTAAGGGGATGTTTCTGAAGTTTTTGGAGGTGGTTTTTTTAGGGATTTTGGTCACACATAAATACTCAGTCAGTTTCGTTGTCGTTTTACCTTTTTTTTTTTCTAATCAAACTTATTTTATTGTGGTATATTTTTCTATAAACTTCATTAGACATAAGGAAATTTGGCGGAAAAAGAAAATCAAACCGACTTATAATATAAGCGGGTGCACTATTAATTAATTATAACATGTTTTATCTCAACTTTCATGTTTTCAAACACGTAAAGTGGGTTTACAAAGTGGTCAAAGCTGCAGATCGATGTCATCATCAGGATTGCTTTGTTTGCCTTGCCGACGGGTGTGTCTGTCATTTGTGCCTTTTGCTACTTCGCCTCGTTCCCATCGCCGGCGCCGCGCCGCCGGTCGCCGGCACGGCACAGGCGGCGGTGCTGGCCCGCGATGAAGGTGGCAATGGGCCCATCCTGGTGACGCAATTTAGGCCCATATGTTGACTAGTCAACGGGCAGTCTCCCCTTCATATGCTGATGGGCCGATTCGTGGGCTTTAATAGACCTTACGGCCCGTGAGTGCTTTGGTTAGGCCCCAAGATGTGTATTAAACAAAATAAAATGTTTCTACCTGAAAAATAAATTGTTTCTGTAAAATTCTCCTGTTCTAAATGGCGCTTCATAGTTTTTTTTTATAGGAAGAAACAGCTACTTGCCAGTACTAAAAATAACAACAGTAAAATCCTAACTATACTGGCCATCCAAGGGTAATGATGCAATCTCTGACCCATGCTGTAAGCCTGTAACTGTAACTCTGTACGTTCTCAGTTCAATGGAAGCATCAAACTCACTCACATGAAGCCGCAAAGTATAAAATTAAGCTACCTACAATTAATTGATGAAAGGATGTGTATAATGAATCTAATCCCCGTAGTATGCTCTTAGGAAACGATAGGCAAACAAACGATAAAAAATAATAGATCAATCACAGAAGACACGAGATTTTAACGTGGAAAATCCTCCTAAAGCAGGAGAGAAAAAACCACAGGCGCCAGCCAGCAAAATATCTTCACTATATCTAGGGTGAGGTTACATCGCTGCACGGCGACGGGCCTCCGCTCCACTACGGTAGAAGCTGTCCTTTATTAAGTGCAAATGAATTTGGATCATAACTCAAAACATGCTGCATGATTACTGAACAAAGCCTACAAAACAAAGTGCAAAAACGCCCGGATAAAGTCAGAAACTAGCCCCTGCATGACACTATTATTCCAGTCACTCTACCTACAGCAAGTACAGCTACAGCTAGTCGAGTGTAAAAAGAAAGTCGTCGTCTTCGTCGATGGCTTTGGTCAGGTAAAGAAGAACTGATGATGCAGAAGCAGTGGCAAACTGGCAATGGACAAAGGAAAGCAGCCCAGCTTTGCTTGCCGGCTAATGCTGTCCGTGTCCGGCTCACTTCACTTCAGTGTGCAGCGGCAGAATTGCCTACCAAATAGGCTTTTTTTCTCACGTCTGCAAATCTTCATTTGTCCTTACCTTTGGGCCTAGATAATGACCGGCTCCTCCTCCTCCTCCTGCTGCTGCAAGTCTGCAACCGGAGCTGGGAAAAATCGAGATCCAATGCTGTACCACCCACTGTGCAGAATCTACTGTTCTCCATGCAATTCCACAGTAATGCAAAGCTCATGTGATTTCAGAAATGAAATTCGAAATGCAAGATTTTCAGGTAAACCATCTAGCATTTCTGTACTTGGAATTCCATTCAGAAGTCTTTGCACTTGCTGAAAAGCACATTGTATTTTTCTTTGAAAACAATGAAAGCACATTTCAATAAATCCTTGGAAACAAAATTATTATTACTACTACAGATTTCAGATATATCAGGGAGATTCTGGAGTAGTTTGGTCAAAGATACAATCTTTTGTTTTACTACCTCACAAAATAGGACTGCACAGAGAAATGATGAATGATGCAAATAGGGATGGTCCTACACTCCTACCAAGCAACAGTAAAATATGTCAGCATGGGTTAATAATACAGGCAGAGATCCAGGAGACCAGAGGCATGATTCAGAAAGGCTAAAAACAAGAAACAAAAAAAATGTGACATGCAAAAGATGATCAGTAGTACTAGTGGCTGTTTATCTCCATTGCCTCTGGGTGATGCAGCTGTAATCACACACCAAATGGTGAAACAGAAGCTTCCTCCAGTAATTCAAAATGTATTGGTCCAAGGGATGAATATGACCAACAGTCAATGGTTGGCTGATCATGCTCATACTCATACTAGCAGACCAGCTGCTGTTGCGGAGTAAAAATTTATCCTTTCTGACAAAAGCCTGGACTGCTGTATATTTATGCTTTGATAGGTTATTAGAGTTAAGTGCAGAGAGTGTCATGGAGTGTGAAAAGAAGCAATCAGTTTTATTTTACGAATGCTACATTAGGTAGTAGCTAATTCCAACACTAGTACATAGACGGATAGACCGTGTTTAGTTCCCAACTTTTTCTTCGAACTTCCAACTTTTCCATCACATCAAAACTTTCCTACACATATAAACTTCCAACTTTTTCGTCATATCGTTTCAATTTCAATCAAACTTCCAATTTTGACGTGAACTAAACACACCCATAGAACATTCAAGGACTGCAACTACTAAATGGACAACACTAGGTTTGATTTGTAGACTATGTTTTATTGATGTTGGAGCAATTGTGCAAATATATAGGGTGTGTTTAGTTCACGCCAAAATTGGAAGTTTTGTTGAAATTGGAACGATGTGACGAAAAAGTTGGAAGTTTACGTGTGTAGGAAAGTTTTGATGTGATGAAAAAGTTGAAAGTTTGAAGAAAAAGTTTGGAACTAAACTTGGCCATACTCTCATCCAGGTTGGAAGAATTTTGTGTTTTCTTCCAATGATACAGAAAGGTTTTAATGAATCCTTTCAATATTATCTAAAAAAAAATGAATCCTTTCGATGAATCCTGGTAGAAAGTTTCACTATCCACATAAGTGCAGAGCCCAGAGGGTCAGTGTCACAGACTGAAAAAAGCAATGAATTCAACATGCTAAAAGGTGCTGCCCAACCCTAAGCAACAACCAACAGTTAAATAGGCGTGAAGCAGAGCTAGGAGTGACCAAAGACTGAAAGAGTCATCAAACTACTCCTACTTGGCTACACCGAACATTCAAATAGTAAATGAAATAACTCAAGTTTAGTTTTGAACATTTCCAATATTGAGTAATCAGCACTCAATTTACCATCATTCAGAGAGGACAAGGCTCCTGTTTGTAGAGCTTTTACAAAGGTAACATCAAGTTCACCCTTTTAAAAAGATCCTAGAGAAGGACCTACTTGCTGTATATATTTAGTGTAACAAAGTGTTGTAATGACTGTCATTAAGTAGGATTCAGACCAGGGACCCCTCCTAATCATAGGCTTAGAGCCATAGACATAAGGTGGTGCACACAAAATCTTGACCTCTGCACTTCATAGCTCATGCCCAGACAGTGACAGTCCTCAGTTCATAGAACTTCACATAAGCTCACCAAGTAACCAAAACACATAAGCTCAGCTTCAGCTCAGTCTCCTCCATGGAGCCCAAGTCTTCTTCTTCCTCACACTATCTGCAGCCATCTGCAACATTGCCATCAACAAGAAGAGTAAGCAACAAACACATCTCCAATCCCTTCTTCTACTTGATTTCTTGATTCAAGAAGACCAGACAAATCAACAACAAATCAGTTTCTTGATTGAAAATTTCATCGTTTGATCCATCGATTTGCAGAACTCATTCCAAGGAGTAGGAGCTGAAGCTGGAGGAGGAGGCATGAACCCATTCGGGCCCACATTCAGTGACCCACTCTGCACCCTCAACCTCAAGGAGACATCAGAGTTCGTGAGGTCATCCTTCCCCATGGCCACCATGGCGAGGAGCAACAGCAGCAACGGCGCCACCGGCAATGGCGGCCATGGATACCACCGCGAGACCTCCACGGCCTCTTCATCCTCTTCCTCCTCGGCCTCAGCTCAGAGGAGGCGAGCCGAGCAGCATCAGCAGCAGCAGGTGCCAGCAACTCCGGGGCGGCCATTGCTGTTCTTCAACTCCTCGAGCCCCGCGCATCACCAGCTCGTCTCCGCGAGGAGGTCGGTGCCTTCCAAGTGGGAGGATGCGGAGAAGTGGGTGAGGCAGGCGTCGTCCGACCACCATGGCGGCCATCACCACCACCATGGCAAGGGCTCCAAGCTTCAGGAGGAGAAGAAGGCGTCGGCGGTGAGGAGGTCGGTGGATGCTGACGTCACTGCTCTTGCTCTCTACACTGCTCCTGCTGCAGAAGTGTTCCTCAAAGGTGAGATGCTGAAATATTTTTTTCAGTTAATTTTTGTACTTCTTTGAGTTTTTCTTTGTGTTCATAGGCAGATGAAATTTCAGTGAGGTCACTGTCAGAATGAATTTCTGAACTTTCTTGTAGAGTAATTCTGTGTCAGTATTTCTTAACTTTCTTGATGTGTATTTCTCTGCACTTTATTAGTTTCTTAAGCTCTCATTTGTGTTTCGTATTTTGTTCTGAATTTGCCAAATGTTTTGTATCTTGATGTGATTCATACGATTCCTTCACATGTCACATATGCATCCAAAGTTTCAGTTTTGTTCTGAATTTGCCAAAAATTCAGTACCATAATTGTTCATCAAAGAACTAGAACTGAATCTCACAAGTTTTTTACGTTTCAGACAAGTTCACTGACAATGTGGAGCCCTCCAAGGAGAGCTTCGTGTTCCGGAGCTCCTACTGGCGAGCCAACAAAGAACACGGCGCGCAGGCGGCTGGCCGCCGGCGACGGCATCGACACCGGCGTGACCATCGGCACGGAGATGACGCCGCTGGGCAGCTCCACACCTCGAGGTGCCACACGCCGATCAAGAGCACCTCGCCGGCGAGGCACAACACGCCGGCGAGCCGGTCGGCCCCTGGTGCCGTACGCCGGCGGCGGCGGCGGCCAGGACATCTCGGACCTCGCGACTGCCACTTCGCCAAGCTGGACCTCGGCGCGCAGTTCGACGCCATGCTCATCAACTGGAGCTCCAAGGAGGAGGAGGAGGAGGAGGTGTCCAAGAGCTTGAGGGCACTTCGAGGCCAGCGTCGCCGCCGTCGGCGAGAAAGCGGGCGCCGCCCGCGACTGCCGGTGGGAGGAGATGACAGGGCCAAGAGCTGCATAAGGTTTGCACAAGAAATTTTAGATAAATTTGGCAAAGTTTAGAGATGAATTTCTCATATGATGAAAATTTTCTTGTGTTTTGTCTGATTATTAGGTATCAGAGGGAAGAGGCAAAGATTCAAGCTTGGATCAACCTGGAGAGTGGCCAAGGCTGAAGCACAGTCCAGAAAGCTAGAGGTAAAGCTAAATAATTTCATCTTTTTTCATATTGCAAAGTTCAATTATGGCATCAGAAATAGCTATTTTGCTTCTAGTCCAAGATTACACTTTAAGAACAATGTAGATGCAATGATAAAGTAGCCAAACCAAAAGTTGTAGTAGTGAATTTAGAAGGGTATATGTGTGATCATTTTTGAGCCTGTGCATATTGCAAAGTAAAATTCTGCATCAGAAACAGAAGCATTTTTTTTTTTCTTCCAGTACCAAAATTACACTTTTTAGATCATTGTAGATGCATGTATGAGTTGACAATATTTGCCAAAGGTGTAGTGGTGACTTCACTTCACTAGTTCACTAGGGTAGATGTGTGATCATTTTGAGCCCTGTGATCTTTTCCTTGTGGTTCACAGAGAAGAAATTGCCTGTCTCAATCTTCTGTACAACAAAAGAATCTGAACCTCTGGACCCTACCGGTTTGACGTGATGGCATGACTGAGAATCTGAAAACAGTTGAACAAACCGAATTAAGTACTTAAATCCTGCAGCAGAGTATCAGTTTATAGCTGGTTGATGATGCCTGCTGCAAATATGACATATTGGCCTCTAGTTATGGTCAAGTTCAAACATTGGATTGGAGTAAGTGTGATTTGTTAATTGATAATGGTCAGGTGGTCACTGTGGCTGTACACGCTAAAACCATTTTTCAGAACCATTTGTCTGAACCCAAGTTTATTGATCGAATAACTTGGTATTTTTCCAGTATCGATAAAACCAGAATTATAAATTACAGACGAAGATTGGGATCATGGCTATGTCATTCCCATGTTTCTTTGCCTTTGCAGTCTCGAATATGATTAAATCCACTGCAAATTCTTGTTTGTTTCTCGTGTGTCGCTTTGCTTATCCATGTTTCTTAGAAATGGTGGAAAGTATGATTGTTCATTGCTTTCTATGCCATCCCCTACCCTTTCAACCAGTTCACCATGATTCTTTAAGATTTTGTTCCTGACTTACTATCATTCCAAAAGCCATGTGAAGTTCTTCGATCCGAGAGCGCCACACGATAACATTTCTACCCATAATCAAAGATCAAGGCATATGCTTTCAGTGATATTGTCATGATCTGTGATACTACAATACTAGTACCAATGCATATGCACTATATTCTAGTGAACACATTGAATTCAAAGTTTGAAACCTTTTCCCTCCATGCTGCATTCTCCCAGGTCATGGCAAGACCAGCTGCATGGTCCTTCAGAATAATCCTCTGAACCTGACAGAATTTCTGTCACAATTTTGTTTTTCAGGTGAAGATTCAGAAGATGAGATCAAACCTGGAGGAGAAGCTGATGAGGAGGATGACGACCGTGCACCGGCGCGCCGAGGAGTGGAGAGCGACGGCGCAGGCGCAGCACCTGCAGCAGCTGAAGCGCGCCGCCGAGCAAGTCCGGCGGGCCAAGGCCACCAGCCACCATCACCACCACCACCACCTCGCCGGCAGCAACGCCTCCTGCGGCTGCTTCCCCTGCAATGGCGGCAGCAACATCATCAGTGGCAACCTCCTGAACTACTATTAGATATGATCAGCTAGCCGCCATGGAAGAAAGATCAAGAATGCCAGTTTGTTCAGGAGATCAACAGGTTGTTGATGATTGTAGTGGATGTTTGGAACGTGTGAAGATGGAGATGTGGGGAGATATTGGTGTCATGTGTATCAAAAAACTGTGATTTTTCAAGGTGATATATACCAGATTGCTGAATGCCAAATGTCATGAATGGTTTGTGCAAATATTCAGAATGAGCATCATCAATATGAAGAACAAATTGAACAGCTGAACCAAGAATTTCTTAGCAAATCCTGAATTTTCAGTTCAGTGGTTCATCTAATGCTTTCTTGCAAACTTAATGCGTGGAATTTTTTCCCTGTCTCCTGTGGAAACTGAACTGTTTCATGTAAATTTCCAGCGATCTATAAACTTGCAGTGAAATTTGTGTACGAGTTCAAAATGTCACAGTGATAAATCTTGCTGGTACTTCAAAATGTCAGAGTACTACAATCTGAACTCCATGCCTCCTTGTCTTGCTCTGTCACAAGTCCATGGTTGCTGCTGGTTCACTAAACAGCACAACATGTAGCCTCATTCGGACAGTTCTTCCCATCAGGATTCAGGAATTTCTCACAATCTTGCTCCTACCCACAACAGGTGAATTAATTAGGCCATTAAGGAGTACTAATACTAAATTACTGTCAGCTAGAACAAGAGGCTCGTTGCCTCGACATTCGTGCCTGCCTGCCATGCCATGCCTACAAAAACAAAAACAGAATCAAACCCCAGCTTAGGTTCAGTCCTGCTGCTAAAATCAAGATTAGCTAAGCTATATCTTAGGTTCACTAACCCCAGCTTAGGTTCACTAACCAACACATCGCTTTTGCTGCTGGAGTGGAGTAGCTTGCTTTGTCTGCTTGTCTGAACAAACTAATCTCATACTCTGACGACGTTGCTGCCAAAACACCCAAAGAAGAACACACCAACATCGCCGCAAAGTAACCAAGTTAAATTAACCCGACTAGGCCATATTAATCTATCACTAATCCTCGATCAGTAGGCTGCCGACGGAGAGGAGGACAGGTCCACATGGGGAGGAGAGCCATTGCTTTGACCGGAAGGCCACAACTGAACTCACACGGGTGAGATGAGCCAAGCAGCATCGCATGCTCTAGCTAAGCTAGATGGTGTGTGGGGGCCTTGGAGGTTGTCCGTTTTGGAGGAGCCAGAGACGGCATTGTTGGCTATGGAGAATGCAGTGGCACGGCAACCTAGGATGCCATGGCCATGGCCTCGCGTGCGCCATGAAGAAGCTGTAGACAGTAGGCTGTACTGTTACTGTAGCCTTCTCTCTCACCTTGTCGTCGAGCCCTGTGTCCCCTGAATGCAGAGAGAGAAAGAGGGTGAGAGTGTGTCTCAAAGTGTGTGTGCAATAGTGTGAGAGAGAAGGAGAAAAGCGAGGTGGAAGATGATAAAGCCCAAGAAATGTGAACGAAAACAAAGAAAAAAAAATACTCTACTCTATTGATTTGTAGGTAAGACTAATACTACTTCCTCCGTTTCACAATGTAAGACTTTTTAACATTGCCCACATTCATATAGATGCTAACGACTCAATATAGATTCATTAGCATCTATATGAATATGGACATTGCTAGAAAGCGTTACATTGTGAAATGGAGGAAGTATATATTACTGTTATCAACAGTTTAGAAATGAAGGTATGAAAAGAGACTAAGATATATAAAAAAAACCAAAATCAATCCTCAAGGGTAACTTTAAAATGATTCAAACACAGAAATAGACAAAAAAAAAAAATTAAGGATAGGATGTCATGCCTCGACGATTCCTATAGTAAGTGAATCCATGTTTTTTTTTTAAAAAAAAGATGTTCTATAGGAATTTCAAAGGATTTTGAGAATGTCATTCCTTCGTTCCAAATGACCATATAAGACTATTTTTCAAAGAAATAAAATGATTTATTCGGATTGTAGGAAAAACAAAGGGAAAATGAAGATTTTAGATCCCTAAGGATTCGATAACTGTAGCATCGTTTGGTTCACATGAATTTATCTTAGGGAAAATCAAATGGAAAATTTCCTTTCATGCGAATTGTACTTAGATACAAAGATAAACTTCCGTACACTCCAACCTCCTACTGAGAAGCAAAGAAAATTTCCGTCCACTCCAAAATGTTCCTACGTTTTTACTTTGCCATGTCTGAATAAATGTTTTACAATCCAATCTAAAGAATTCCTAGTTTTTTCACACATCTATTTTACAAATACATTGTGATTTTCCTATTCCTACGTTTTTACAATATTGTGTTCCGAAGAAGCCCTGAAATTATTTTATTTTTCTTTTGTTTCAGAGCAGAGGTTGAAAAGCCAACAAGCCAGAATGTTGCTGATAGCAGAGGCATGGCTGCACTGAACGAGAAGAGAGAGGCTCTGCTTTTGTTGTAGGAGGTGACATGAGGAGAACGGGAAGGTACAGGTACTAGGACGGCCATGGCGTCGGATGTTACATGACATGCATGGCTCTGTAAAACTGTAGAAGAGAGATCGGTGAGAACTGAAGACGACGACGTGCAGGTGACAAGCTAGGGAAGAAGAATCGTGGATAGGCGTCGCATGGGTTTTTGCTGCTGCTCACCAGGAAACACGAGATTCTTCAGTGCAGAAAAGGATGTCGATTTTACCGGTTCATTTGAGTAATTTTTTTAGCTACTTCATCCGTTTCATATTATAAGACTTTCTAGCATTGCTTACATTCATATATATGTTAATGAATCTAGACATATAATGCGTTTAGATTCATTAATATTTATATGAATGTAGTCAATGCTAGAAAGTCTTATAATATAAAACGGAGGGAGTAAATTACAACCTCGTATTGCTGATATCTCCGCCAGTCTTCGTAGCAAAAGAAAACAAGGCAGCTAAATTAGCTAAAGAAGAGGTACTCTGACAGGGCTCTTTTCGAACGCAGGAATTTTGACAAGATTTTCGCGAAATTTGGTTCAATTCCTGAAAAAGAACATTTTGAAATTCCTCCTTGGGAGACCTATGCAGAGTTTTCTGGGCCATACAAATTACCTGCTAACTTCAGCAAAAGCAGAGAATTTCCTACCGATCATCCTGGGATAATCTCTCACAGTGGCACAGTTCGTTCATCTTTTCAGGGAGATGTACATGGCCCATGGCTTACATGACCACCATTGCTGCATCGGAGGAACATGAATGTATCGATCTCTGCTGCTGCTGCTGCTGAATGTCTGAAGAAAGCATAGCACTGCAAAAGGAGGCGCGGTACATGGGTACATTACATATGCTGCTGCAGCAATGGAGCTTGAGCTCATCAGCTGGATCAATCGGCTTGGAACGGCCTGCTTGTCCTCTGCATCCCCATCCCATCTGGATCTCACTGACAACAATCTCATGTCACAAAGAGCCCTCTTTTCTCCAGTACTCACCACTCCCAGCCATCCTCTGCCACTGCACACTACACTATAGACATCCAAGGCCACATGCATGTTTCTCCTTGCGTTTTCCGTTGCCCAATCTTGTCCATGTCCGGATGCTTTCATTTTTCTCCTGGTGAATGCTGATGAAGCTCTTCACACTCCTCTTGTTCTTCCATGAACATTCCATGAACAGATCAGATTCCAAAACATATGAACCGAGAAGACAACACATATCAGCAGTAGTGGTAACTGCTGCTGCAGTTTGAAAGTTGTAGCATCATCTGCTGTTTGGAGAGACCATATGATCGAGCAGCACCAGAGAACTGGTGTTGCAAGTGAACAACAGAACTTGACAAGGTGTGGTTTATTTGTTGCAGCTAGTCAATAGAAGTAACACAGATTGAATTAGGTACATAAATAATTACAATTGAGAGCCATGAGTTTAGCTGCTAAAATTGTGGTCAGAACTCAGAAGTCAATTTTCATGTCATTTGAGGGTAACTTATTTTGCCACTATTCTAGACACACTTCAGCAGGCATTTATTTACAATGCAGAACGTGACAACATTATAATGCTTCCTTGGTGAAATCCTTAGGGATGAGATAGTACAGGCAGGACAGTTGGAAGAGTTGTTGTCAAAACAAGGAACCAGTGTACTTCTCTGCTTTTCATAGCTCCAAAGGATCTGCCATTCAATCAAATTGACATCAAAATGGCCCGATCCTCCGCTTATTGTGCTGCCCGCCTGCCCCCATAGTAAAAAAACAGACCAAGACTGTCATACAAATAACATGCACATATTCTTGGGTCTCCGGTCTTTCTTTCTTTCCAGATCTTGCTGTAAACCCTCAGGACTCCAGTTATTTATTCTCAGTTCTTCAATCCATTGATTTTTCACTAGTTCTAGCAATTCCCTTGTTGAAATGCATCCAATTCTGAAAACATTTATACACCATTTCTTACCAATGCAGGTGTGTTGTTCAGTCATCGTCCTTAATATTGTTGTCTTCAGACGGAAAACTATCAAGCAAATCACTTCCTTTGTAGTTCGTTGCACCAGGACGAGGGTTGAACGGGTACTGACTGTTTGCGATACACAAGGATGCTGATGATGTCCTGTTACTACCAGCACCCCAAACGGCGAACTTTGTATTTTCAAGAAGACCCTCAGAAGCAATCCTTGCATCTCGGAAGGGTTCAATGCATTTTTCCTTGGCAAACTTAACACAAGCTTCTCTTGCTGCTTCAAGACAAGCGGCCATCTCACGTTCTTCACATCTCTCTCTTTCTTGATAGTCAGTTGGTGCTCCTCCCAATAAACCTTTCCACCAGGGTGGCTTGCATTTGCGTGATGCAGTAATTGAACACCCAGACCGTGCACCAGCCTGTAGAATGAAACACAGATCCTTATTCATCATTTCGTTTTAAAAGTAAATTCTGTACTAAAATAGACTTTACTAAGTACACTACACAAAACAACGGTGGATGAGAAGAGAGATGCAAGACATATTGATTCAGCCTGTTGGGAATCAGTTATTATACTAAATGAAATGCCTAATACAGATCATGGCACCCTAGAAGATGAACATTAGATAAAAATATTGAAGGCAGCTTTATTTGAAAGCAACAGTCTTACAGGAGAGAGAGAGAGAGAGAGAGAAAGGAGGGCAAAAACTGAAAACTGGGTACTACAGTTACAAAACTAACAGCTTCATGTCTCGTTCAGACTCATTAAAACCTTGTGTATGAAAACAAAAGAAGGGCAAGCTTGGATAAACTCAAACATCTTCAGTTGTTGGGTATTTAGTCTTTTGATGATTTACTAACATACATGAATTGTTTCTTGACATATAACAGTTCTTGATCAACACAGTATTGTTGTCCATAAGCAACACCTGAACAGAATATTTGACAACCTCTGTTCACATAAGTACTGTCCAATCCTTCTGAGAGGATAAATTCCTAACAGGAGCTGATCTCACAAAGAGGAATCAATAGTTCCAACACAATGCTTTTAAAATTATAACTCTGTGCATCGTAATAGGAACAAGCTGAAAGGTATGATTCATATTCTTTATAATAAGATACACAGATGACAGCACAACACACTAAAAGGTACATACACATGTCAAATCACCGTTGAAATCTAGTTCCATCGCAAATAATTATTACTTCCAGAACCTAACAGTAACAGTATTTCAGTAGAGAAAACTGCAAAATTGTAAATGCAATTGAAGAATATACTGTGAAAGCATTGTCAATCATGGCAACTAAAGGTAAGCAGTCATGAGCTGGTTGTTTGCTCTCTTTACTGTATGCAGCTGCTATACTTGCCGACTGCCAGGGCTTTAGCCAGTCAGCTCGGCCAGCTGCAAGAGTAGGTCTTCTTGGTTTTTTTATGAGTGATTGATGCAAAAAAGAACATAGTTAATACGACACAACGGATAATCTTGTCTTGCATATGGAATCAATGAAGTTTGTTAAAAGAATGAAATTCAATTGCGTAAAGCATGTTCAATCCTAGCAAATGTTGTAGCAGCGCATACATGAGAAGCTGTCTTCCCGAGTAAAATTCTAAAGATATACCAGTTGATGCTCATGCACACAGGATCATTACAACTTACTAGTTGAGTGGCCATGTTGCTCCAAAAAACTAAAAAGATTATACTGTCATATACATAACGATGTACAAATGACTCGCTATATCATTGTGCTGTGCAAAAGAAACAAAGACTGTGGAATGAACAATGTTGTGGAGCATTGTCAACCCCAACCACTAATCTCCAGTAGCCAGGAGCTGGTTTGCTCTGTTTGATGTATGCAGCTGCTAAACTTATTGCCTAGCATAACTAGCGCAAGGCAACTCGGCCAGCTGCAAAATGAATCACAATCTCAGGAAAAAATAATTCTAACTGCACAGTTGCACTGGACTAATTAAATTGCCTTTATCATCACACACAAAAAAAACCATACACTAGCAAATGGAACAATATCTGATGTACCCTAATCCATCAGTAGACTATTAAGGAAAATCTTTCAATGTTCTAGAACCAAATTTGCCTATTAACTATTTGGATTAGCCAATGGAACAATATCTGATGCACCCAAATCCATCAGCAAATTATTTGCATTGCTCATAGCCGCACCTGTAAACTACCCGAGAACTCACATTTTTCCAGATAACGAATTTTACTCCGAAATAGTAAAATCCTACTACAATTTTGCCAATAGGACACGGAGGAGAAGGGGGATTCACCTCGCATTGCGACAGGAGGCTGGCCTCCGCGGCCTCCCACGCGGCACGCCAGCACGCGGCGTCGCGGAAGGCGAGGACGGGTGGCTCGCCGGGGGCGGCAGACAACGGGACGGGCGCACGGAGGAGCGGGAGCGGCGGGTCGAAGCGGACCACGGTGGCTGCCGGGGAGTAGTCCTCCGACTGGTCGACGCTCCCGCCGGGCAACGGAACGTCCATCGCGCCACCGGCGTGGGGGCAACGAGGTCGCCGGCGGCAACCGCGGCGGCGGCGAGGGAAGTGGCCTTCGTCGATGCAATTAGTTAGGGTTTGGAATATAAACGAGTAGGATTCGTTTATTTGGGCCAAAAACCCGAAATGTTGGCTCACCAACGTAACGGGGCTTTTAACTATTTGCCACTTTTAGATTTGGCAATTAACTATTTGCCACACCTATCTCAATGACATGTGGGTCCACATGTGTCTATGTCATGTGGGTCCAGTGGCAAATAGTTAATTGCCACGTCTAAAAGTGGCATATAGTTCAATATCTCCCAACGTCTATGGGCCGATATTAGGCCCATATAAATATATTAGCTGAGATTACGCCCATCTAAGGAATAAGTCAACTTGCCATCCTTCAGCCGAGATTGCTAGTTAGCGCATACGCGCGAGTTGCTTTCCTAGCGCATACGTACACGTGTCTCTCGTGGAGCGAACGACAGAACGGCCGTACGACGCTTTCATCGGACACAGAAACCGCGATTAGCGTCTAATTAGGCGCAGACTAACCGGGAAAACTACGTCTAAGCGCAGTCTCAACCCTCCACTTAGGATGATGTCTATGGCATTAACTATATTGCCATATAAAACTTTTAGCTTATGTGGCACTATATATATTAATTAAGAGAGAGAGAGTGAAGAGAGGAAGAAACTGGGTCTCATGCAAGACACAACTTTAACACGAGAACATATACACTAGACACTATCAAGTTTTGCATTGGGAGAGAATAATGTCTTCATAATAGATAAAGAATAAATATGATTGGTAGAGAAGAGAGATGTTATATTTATTAATGGCCCACTTTAAGAAACCATGGGTTGTAGAGTGTAGTTTCTATTGTGATGTCTTATTGATATGGCACCATAGACACTACTTATGGACACTATGGGTTGGGACTGCCCTAATGCGGTTTTAGATAATGATAGTATGATTTTGTAGATTCGTAATTTTTTCGAAGATTTTTTTAAAGTAACATATTGAAAAGAAAATCTATAGGTGAAATGAAAATTTTAAAACTTTTAACCCAGATTTGAAACTTTAAACTCGAAATTTGAATTTTATTGAAGTCAAATTTTGAAAAATTGGAAACTTTCAAACCAGATTTAAAAACTTTCAATTCGGGTAGAAAGTTTTCAAATTTGGGTTGAAAGTTTTCAAATTTAAAAACTTTCAACTCAAAATTTGAAAATTTTCAAACAAAATTTGAAAACTTTCAAGTCAATATTTGAAAACTTTTAAGTTAAAATAAAAAAACTTTCAATTCTACATTTTGTAAAGAAGTGTGAGAAAGATTAAAAAAAATCGGAAAGAAACGGCGGAAAAAAAGAAAAATGCGTCTAAGATCAGGAAAAAAGTACGAAAAGGAGAAAAAAAGGGCCCGGGGGAGGGGATAGCCGGCGTGCACGCCAGCTAAATTGCTGGCGCGTACGCGCCCATTAGCCATCCCCTCCTTCAACTTTACGTCGAGTCTGCATGACATACCTTATATCCAATACCAGGTATCACCCTAAACTATATAAAACGGTGCAATTTAGGTCCCATAGCAGTATAGATGTTTGCTTTCGCTGATATAGCATCAGTTAGCAATATATATATATATATATATATATATATATATATATATATGTGGGGCCTATATGTCAGCTGCCTTTCTTTCTTCTCTTTTCTTTCCAAGCCTAGGAGGGAGAGGGAGGCGCCTGGCGGGAGGTGGGGGGAGGTGGCCGAGCGCGACGAGGGCGAGCTGCCAGGCGGTGGTGAAGCCGACGACGAAGCCGGAGACGAAGGTGACAAAGGTTTCTGGATGAGGTTGTCTAGCTTCTTGCTGATGGCGTCCTGGATGATGACGGCGTCGACGTTGATGGCGTGGATGAAGTCGGAGGTGCAAAGGTCGGTGTCGAAGAACGAGATGTCCTCCACGTCGGAGGTGCGGAGGTCGGTGTCGAAGGAGATGTCCTAGTGGAGGGCGGCGTGGAGGTAGCGGATGTGCATCCGGGTGGACTAGCGCTCGCTGTCGTTGGTCCACATCCAACATGAGATCTCGACCCAGGACCCAGGAGAGGAGGCCCAGATGGCGGCACCGACGATTTGGGGCGGCGGCGGCGACAACTTGTTAGGAGGAATATGGGGAGCCGGTGGCGCTGGTTGTGCTGCTGCTGTTGCATCAGGTTCAAGATGAGGATGTGGAGAGTGGTGGTGGAGGAGGTGCGAGGGCTCGTTGGCGGAGGGGAGATGGAAGGCCTCGAGCTCGGAGTCGGCGGCAGCATCGGCGCCTAGGATGACCACGCGGGCACGCTCGTCACGCTCAAGCCACAGCATGACGCGGTCGGCCTCCGAGCACAGGAGGGGACGTGGCCGTGCCGCAGAAGACGGAAGACGAAAGGCTCGGCATGGAAGACAGAGACCGCAGGTCTGCGTGGCTGTGTCAAAGGCACTCCGCGGGACAAGAAAGGACCATGGAGGTGGCGGCGGCGGCCTCGTCTCCCTCCGGGCGGCGACAACAACCTTATCTCCCACTACGCGAGCCACTCCACCGGTTGACAGCAGGGGCTGCAGGGTAGCAGGCATGGGAGGGGACATCAAGGACGGCTGGCGGTGTGCCGGAGAAGGGCGCGACAACTTCGGTAGCGATGGCGGGGACAACACGGACGGGTGGCAGGTGGTAGCTCGCTGGCATTGAGGAGACAAGTGTTGAGTTCTCTTTGAGTATACATACCTTTGGTAAGCCGCCGTTCGGCGTTGTAACCTCGTCCCGATATAGTGAAGATATTTTGTTGGCTGTCACCCGTGGTTTTTCTCTCCTGCTTTGAGAGGATTTTCCACGTTAAATCTCGTGTTTCTATGATTGATCTATTGTTCTTTATCGTTTGTTTGTCTAGGGAAGAGAGAGAGAGAGGAGGAAGGAGGATAGGCCAGTGACATGTGAGCTCCATATACTTTTTTATTCTACTGATTAGAATGTCATGTCAGTGAAAGCATTCATGCATATTGCCATGGGACCTATTTTGGCTGAGTTCTTTACCTCACTTGATTCAATTCAAAAGATAGATCGACCCGCAGAAGTGCTTGCAGTTCACTACGCCCAGCTTCAGGGCGGCGAGAGGCCGTGCACAAGCCACCAGCACGCCGCCGCTGCCGCCCAGCACGATCACTCCTCGATGAGTGATCAAATTCCATCGATTGATCTCAACCTTGAGGGAGATGTCCCTGAACCTCTTGGCACGGCTAACGAGGCGGCGCTTCACTCGGGAGCCGGCTGCCGGTCGCGCCACCGCCGCCGCCTCCATCATTGTCGGGCTTGGCGGTGACATAACCGACGAACATCGCAGGCGGCGGAGAGCGACCTGTACGGCTTCTCAAGAAACATGAGGGCGTGTTGATCTCTGCCACGAGCCCCTCCACGCCGGCGGCGACGAGCGACATGACGGCCTCTCGTCGCCCTGAAGTCGGGCGCAGTGAACTGCAAGCACTTCCGCGGGTCGATCAATCTTTTGAATTAAATTAACTTGAAGTTTGTAAAGTTCTATCCTTTGGGGCAGGAAGGAGAAATGCCCGGGCTCTTCCCGGCTAGCAACGCAAGCTGTGAGCTAGCTGGTCCGAGTTCAAGCCTCACCCCCTCCTTAATTCAAAATCAATCTAGTCCTTCCTAGATTGGTCCCCCTTTTTTTGGGGCAGGAAGACGTCGAGCAACAAGGAGACGGTGGAACGTTGGGCTTGGGCGACGAGCCGGCCAGTTTCGCCGGATGTGTGGACGTACGTCGAGGCGCCGCCGGAGCGCCTGGAGCTTCCTTTTACAGACCTCGGTAGTCTGCAGCTGCCGGCCGTTAGCGAAGGGCTTATCAAGCTCTCTTTCAATTCTGAATGCAAGCCAGAGATTTTTAAGCTGCATCTTGTTTGAAATAGTTAGCCATAGCCAGTCGGTGATTTTAATTTTTAAGTGATGATTCGGTGCGAGTTACAGTTCGCTGCTGATTGACAGTTGGATAAAAAGAATACGCAAGGTTGTAAAATGATGTGGTGATATCAAGCATGGATGACAAACAAGTGAACGGTGAAAACCACCGGAAACCATATAAAACACACCATAAACATTCTTGATTTTCTTTTAAAAAAAATACTCGCTATATATAGCTAATGTAGTCATACAAAATTAAACTTCTTCAATGAAATAAGTATCAGTTGATAAGTAGTGAAGAAAAATATATGAAATGAACAATGTTCAGGCATATCAACTAGAGCTCTAAAAAATAAGAGATCATCTTTTCGTAGAAGACTTTCAGTTCAGTACTGAGCTAGTCATTTTACTGAGAGGCTGACACTGAACATTGAACAATCACGCTTGTTTTCCGACAAGGGCAGGCATAAACCATGTCCTTGCATTTTTCTTATGTGCGGATTTCCATCCTTGAATTGCACAGATGCTTCACATTCGTGAGACTGAAAAACAAGGCACTACGCTCGAATCCTGGTCAAGTCCAAATACCCCTGAACTTTGCCATACCATCTAAATTATCCTCTAAGGTGGTTTTGGATGGTAGTTTTGCATATTTTGAAGCTTAAACAAACAACTTTAAATAACTAATCTAACATATTTATATATCATTAGTTGTACGTCAGCAATTTATCCTTATGTAGTGATATCGTCCTATTAATATGTTGGTACTTGTTTGTAAATAAGAGGTAACAAAGAGTAAAAACAAAAGATTTAAATCGATTTTTTTTATATATGTCCAATGTGTATGTCATGTGACAAACTCATCCAACTTATATACATATTAGATAAAAACCACTATGCAAAACCGTCTTAGGGGGCTATATAAATGGTATTGTAAAGGGAGTTAAATTTTAACTCGTGATGACGTGAACGAATCTCAGCCGTTGGATTTGTTTTGGAGGGCTGAGATCTACGCTATGTCACCTTGTGACATGCCTACCCTATGTCACCCAATCTGAATCTCTTCAAGCAGAGGCGCGAGGTCCTCTGGAAGCACAATCCATCAGCGCCCTCCAGCCACTTTTGCTTCCAATTTCCCTTCCAAAGCATGGTAATCCTGCAATTGTATCTCCTTTAATCCCCTATTCTGCTTGACACACGCGCAGTGGAAAACGCTAAACGTTTGGTTGCGTGGCGGATCCATGCAGCACAGTCTGTGAGATCGGCTGACCTCACAGCTTTCTAATATGAGCAATTCTATCATCCTTGATAAGGTACCATGAGATAACAAAAATATAATGTAAAATTTGGTACCTCTTGGTACCTAGGTGCTATGTGGTACCAAATTTACAATAAAAAAAGGTACCTCATGGTACTTACCTCCTTAAGGATGGTAAAATTGCTCCTAAGAGTAAATTTCAAAAAACTACAACTTTAGTGACAAAACTTTCAGTTTGCTGCAACATTAGCAACATGTTTCAGTTTAATTGAAACATGTCGCTAATGCTGCAGCAAACTGAAAGTTTTGTCACTAAAGTTGTAGTTTTTTGAAATTTATGAATTAACATCTCTAGGACTGATAGTTAGATTGCAAGAGATGATGACATAGAGTTAGAACTAGGCATACCTATTCTGACATGACGGATGCCAGAAAGCTTGTCCCATTCAGCGCTACCTTTCCTTTTCCAGCTCTCCGCCACCTCCGGTTTACAGTCTCTAATAATGAGAGACTTCAGAGAAGATGGCAAAACAGGAAACTGCAGGTCTACAACCGTACCTAACTCCAGTCTCTTGAGATGGTAAAGATCTCTTAGTGAGAGAGTTCCTGATGGTTTCAGTATCTCCAGGGTTTCAAGCGACTTCCTATTTTCTCTAACCCATAGCCTAGGTATGCCGACACAGGCAAAAGAAATAATCAAGACTTTTGTGCACAATCTTTTAAGCGGCTCCACTATTAACATACCAGGGGAACGGACCCAGAGAGAGTAGACCTGCAGGGGGAACTCCTGCAATGAATCTTCACCCACTCCACCATATCCAGCAGACCTCTCTAGCTTCTCGCAATCCATGATTTCCAGCCAAGCGAGATACGAAAGAGCTCCAAGCCCACCCAAAGATTCCAAGTTTATGCAGTTTGTCACAACCATCTCTCGCAGTGCCTTGAGACTCCTGAACACATCTGAGGATGGAAGGGACTTCACCCTGGGGCAGTCACACAAACTCCAGGACGTAAGATTAGTCAGACCAAGCAGTGACTCCAGAAGTGGAAGTTGGAGGTCACCACACAGCATTATGGAGAGTTCTTTAAGTGAGCGAGGGAGTACTACATGATCATCATTTTCCATCATTTTCAACCAGTAAGATCTACCAATATGGAACTCTGCAAGATTATCCATTTTCGAAAATAACAAAGGAGCACGCTTCAACTTTTCACAATTAACAATGCTTAGGATTTGAAGACATCGGATATGGTGCTCCTGCAGTAGAAAGCTCTGTTCCAGAGAAATTAAATTTGAACATTTGCTGATGATAACTGACTTCAGCTTAGTTTCTGTGCCTAAAACAATGTTGTTACCATGGTGATCATTTATTCTTGGAAGGGTGGTCAATCCAACATTATTTACTTCCAACTGTGTCAAACTCAGAGGTAGAAGGGGCAGTTCCCCTAATTTTACGCAACCTTCCACCACTAGAGTCTTCAGGTTTGGAGGCAGGGAATTGTCTGATGATTGACCGATCTGTTCCAGTTCAATAAGTTTGTGCAACTCAAGATGATTGAGCAGTTGTAGATTTCCAAGAGTTGGGAGGTATTCCCAATTTTTACAGTTTCTCAGCTCAAGTGACACCAGATTTATCAGGCATAGATGGCTTATCCAAGTTGGAAATCGAACACCACTATACCCTGCAATTTCAAGATTTTCAATATGAGAATGTGGCTCAAGTTTATCAAGAACCAGGTCATCATCATTCTTCACCACATTGTTATTTTCAGACCAATTTAGTGATAATGACCTAAGATAGGATTTATCTTTTAACTTAGCCTCAATAACCTCTTTGTGGTTCCCAACATTCTCAAGGTTGAAAACTTGTAGCTTGCAAATACTGCTTAAATTCCTCAATGAACTTATTCTGTAACCTTCCTTCGGTTGAATCTCAAAATTTTCTAATTCTTGAAGAGAAGTTAATCTGCCAACAAGAAATTCACCAAATCCATTGCTACCATATGACACATACCGCAGACACAAAAGGTTTTCGATATTATTCACTTGTTTTGGTGCTGCACATATTCCCTTCGCTGTAGTAAGCACTTGTAAATGATAGAGTTTAGAGATTCCATGTATATCCTGCATCCCAGAGAAAGAGATATAACGAAGGTGCTTATTAGCAACTTCTTTTGCCAAACAGAACTTGGTTATCCCTTTTAAGCTCAATAGCCGCAATCCTTTTAGAAGTTGCACAGCTTTCTCCAATGCAACTATGCAAACATCATTAACATGATAGGATTCTTCAATGATAAGTGAACGCAAATTCTCAAAACGGGAAATTTCCTTGATCTCCTCAGTTGTTAACTTGTTAAAGTTTGCAATCCACAAGTGTCTAACTGTACACTTGCGCTGCATAAAGCCACCAGATTCAAGTCTTAGACATTCACCAGCAGAAACACTGCATGCCAATTCATGTAGTAAATCATGCATAATATAATATTCAGTGTAGAATTTGCTACAAGGATCTCCCATTGGCGCAAAAGTAAAGAATGATTTTCTTGCCAATTGCACCAAGTATCTTTCTCCGATGTCTTCTGGCCTTTCTGTTCCACCATCAGTTAGGATCAATCCTGAACCCATCCACATTTTCACTATTTCATCCTTCTTAAATTCATAACCTTTTGGAAATATACTGCAGTATCTAAAGCAAAGCTGTAAGTGTTCAGGTAGATGATGGTAGCTCGACTGAAGAACTGTTGTGATGATGGCACTCATTCTTCCTTCTAAGTTTTCCAACTGCCTATATAAATTCTTCCAGTGATGATCACTTGCATTGCTCCTGAGATGCTCACCTGCAATCTTTGTCACTAAGGGACACCCTTGAAACTTCTTTGCTATCTTTTCAGCAAGCGGCAGGAGATGTGCATAATCTTCAGTTTTCATACCATAAAAGGCATACTTCTTGAACATCATAAAATTGTGATCTTCATCTAATCCATCCAGGTGCAAATAATCCCTTTTGCCTAAAACCACACTTGTAACCATATCAGCCACAGATCTCATTCGAGTTGTCAACAGGATCCTGCTTCCATTATGGGGGCTGTTCTGGAAAGGAGCTAATAATATTTCCCATTCATCCCAATTGGTATCTTCCCAAACATCATCCAATATGAGCAAAAACTTCTTAGGGTTGAGAATCTCTTTGAGAATTTGTTGTAATGCTTCCAAAGTATCAGCATTAGGTTTCTGTTTTGTAAGTGCCTCCAATATCTTTTTTGTTATCCTTGTTGCACTGAAAGAATTGCCAGACACATGTACCCATACAACATAATCAAAGTATGCTGCATCTTCTGATTCTTTGTATACAATCTGAGCAAGAGTAGTCTTCCCTATACCCCCCATTCCAATTATTGCAAAAATAGGGACACTGTTCCTTCTGTGAGTGCTTGGATTTCCCTCTAAATTATCAAGCAACCACCTCATGATTGTATTCTTCTCCTCGTCACGCCCAAAGATCTCAGTGGTGGCCAAAGTGGAGCTAGTTTGTGGATTACTTTCAGTATGTTCTGGCATGACAGCAGGACTTTCAAAAAAGCTTATTAGATGAAGGAGTGTACCTACATCAGCAGCGATGTCATCCAACCTCACGAGGGCCTTCCTAAGATTCTTTACCATGTTCTCTTCAGAAGTATACTTTGCAACCTTATGAACGTTTCCTTTGAGAAATTTAGTGACTGGATTGCATGCCTGACGTTCTTGGGCTCCGGCCTCTTCCTCAAGCTTGTAATAGTCTATCTCATCAAGCACATCCTCAGCCCCCTCGACAGCATCTCGGAACCGCCATAGCCACTCATCCAGTGAATCACTCTGCCCATTGATCTGCTGATGGTCAACAGCATCATACACCACTTGGATCTGGTTGAGCCTCAGCAACAGCCTATCCTTGGTAGCCTCCATACCTTCAGCCTGGTGCAATTTACTGAGGTAGCTGAATGCCTTGTTCACAATGAATGAAATGGCAGGCGTTGCAATCGACTTCCCTGCAAAGATTAGTGCAGCAGTAGCAGCCATTTGTTAAGAACAGGAGGGCTTGTTCTTGCGCTCCTTTGGATGAAAACAAAAGGATCAAGACTCAGGACTCTTCCAATGGAAGGAAGTGGAAATTCTGTGGAAGTGTATAATACAGGCATACAGCTTCTGTAGATATCACATTGACTATATAGCCTTATAGGCCTTTGTTGACTTTCCATGGTCTGCTAGATGGATGAAACTTTAACCAATAATTTCTGTGATAAAATGGACATAGTATAGAGTTGCTATCAGAACATACTGATATGGATGGATTTTTTTTATAACAACAAACAAAATCATTGTCTTGAAGCAAATTAGTTGCCTTTTTTCATGTTACATGTGTCTTGAAGCAAGTGCCTAATGGATGCACATGTGTTTTTGCAGTGGTATGTGTCCAACTGTATTCTCAGAGAAAAGAAACATGAAGCAGAATCGATGGACTTGCTCGTACAAAACAATTAACTCCTGCAAATCATCGGCTTAGTTCGATGTATACCATGAGCGTGCCTAGCGGCTAATGCGCTGGCTGTTGGTGCACTGTGCAAGCACAACCGGTTACAGAGTAAACTGCCCTTCGTAATCTCTTTGGCAGATTGGCAGTGCACCTGGTACTTAGGCCGAGTTTAGTTCCAAACTTTTTCTTCAAACTTCCAACTTTTCCATCACATCAAAACTTTCCTACACACACAAACTTTCAACTTTTCCGTCACATTGTTCCAATTTCAACCAAACTTCTAATTTTAACGTGAACTAAACGCACCCTTAAATGATTGCTTTTTTTTGAGGGAATACTAAAATGATTGCTCACCATGAACGTTGAGCATGGATACAGATATACAATCACTTCCGTCAAAAAAAGATATACAATCACTCAATCGGCTGGCGGCAAGGTCAATGGATTCTGGCTGTTGGTTTTGTGATGCCCTACGGGTGGTCAAGTATATACACAAGAAGCAACCGCGTGAACGCCCAAATTGATCACCACATTAGTTATATACTACTAGCATCGAACACCTTAGAAGCTTCTTTTGCATAATTCTTTAGAAGATTCTTTTATACATTTTAGTACTAAAACAGCCAACATGGTACTACTCGCGGATAGAGCGGGGGAGAGCTAGACAGATTGCTGCGGGATTGTCTTGTCCAACACTCCAAGACACCCATTTCCACAGTAAACATAAGCGGCGAAGGGTACAGTTGAGCTACTTATCTGGGCTAAAACTCTGAAATCAGCAATGCTTCCACCGCCGGAACTCGCGGCCCAGCCATACCGCGGCCGCCGCCGCCTCCGGAGTCGAACGGGGGTGGGCGGCGCCGCCAGCCTCCGGTGGCGGTGGCGGAGTGGTCGGCCGGAGCTCACAACGGCGCAACCGCACCCCTTCCCCTCCCTTTCTTCCCCCACACTGCCGGATCTGATTTTTCGCCTCTCCTTTAGCGGGCCGAGCAAACCTGGGCTGGACTGTCGATATGGCCCATGAGGTTGAAAATAACAGAAAGTCTACATTGCATGGCACGTTTCCTCTCGATAAGAGAAGGCGAAAAGGAAAATTGAACAAAAACTTGGAACTCAATACAAGCAGTCGAAATCAAATTGCAGGGACTAACACTGGTATCGGCTGCTAAAAGAACCAATGAAATATCTGGACCTGTCTTACAAATCATCAAAATTTCGTCCGTTGAACAAAAATTTGATGGCAGGAGCCTGCAAGTAACCAGGTTGATAACTGACGACTCATCAGAACTAAAATAACAAAATCATGATCACGTTAATTGGAGCCACTAACTCCTTTATCATCAAGGGCATTTGATTCAATCGTGCAGTTCATAATGCATCCAGAGATGTGCGGGCATAATCCAACACAGCTCATTCAGTAAATACAATGCTAACTGAAAAATGCAATACAAACTGGAACAGGGATCAATGTTGAATCAGCAAAAACTAACTTCAATTCATTCATATATCTGTAACCAATGTCACATTACATGCATTGCAGCCTTGCAGTTGCAGGGCAGACAATGTTTTATACAACACTACAACAGTGACACGGATGTGCCTCCCATCTATGACAATAAGCGGTTGTCAGAAAAGGAGGAGCAACACATCAGTTGAACCCATTCGGCTTCAGGGGTGATAGCGCAATGAGCAGGACAGCAACACATGTGAGAAGCTGTTGCCAGTTAGCACTGAAAAGAGATTGTCTCAATCCTTGACATCTGCAACGCCTTCAGATGCTATCTGAAACCTTGCTTCAGCTTCAGCCAAGCATGGAGAGCTTATCACTTTACATATTCGCTCTTCTCCTCTTCCCTTGCGAAGAGCAAGCCTGGTACACGGTATTTGCATTTCAGAATATAGTAATTAGCAACATGAAAGAACTCGGAGAATTAAGAAATCTAATTAGATCTCTGAGAAATGCACCTTGTTGTGGAAGCATGAGCCATGATGTTACCACCGATGGGTTTGATCTGTGGCCCAGCAAACATAGCAGAACCATCCACTTGTGCCACTACTTGATTAGTGATAACCACAGCCACTCCAAACTACAGTGAGTAAGCAAACCAAATTTATCATATCGAAACATGCATGAGTAATGACTATGGTCTATAATGGTTACTCTGCTGATATAAGCATCATGTTTCCTTTCAAGAAAGACAATAGAGAAGAACTGACCTCATCTGCTAACTTCTGAAGGCTCCTCAAAAACTTAGCCATGTGCATTTGCCTCGCTGAGAGCTCCCCTCGACCTGAGAAATCAGTTCTGTACAAAGCTGTTGCGCTGTCTACAATCATGAGAGCAAACCTGCACATGTGAAGATTCAAATAAGTACTATGGCGGAACACCTAATTCAATATTATGTAGGTTCTTGTCTGAAGAACAAGCATAAATAAAAAATCAATGAAATATGTATCAGTTATTTTGTCATGTTTAATTAAGGATTTTGTGCAAACAGAATCAAACATAAGTTGACCTTGAAAGAAAATTAACAAGCACCACATAACAAAATTTAGCTCGAATCCATTCATCATACTAGAAGCATATGTAATCATGAGCCATTACTTTGGGCATCCTACCATTCCAAGTTGCATGAAGTTTAAACTCAGTACAAAAGCAATAGACAGCAATGGAGTATTGAAGTTCACTTCTGTTTTGATGGAAGAGTTGCATGCATAGCCAAAAAGGTTACTACAGAAACTAAGGTTTTTTGGCAATACATAATCACTTAGATTCATAAGGATAGGTACTATAAACTTAGTTTCCTACTGCTGGCCACCTATATCTAAATCAAGTAAAGCATATACTGGTGTAAGTTGTGCGTACGACATAGCATAGAGTTCAGGGGTACACCCAAAAACTAAAGAGCAAAAAACTTAGAACTTACCTAGTCTCTATCATCATGGAAGCTGCCTCCAGCAAAAGTCTGGATTGATGATCAGTATTATATGCTCTGGCATAAGCCACATTCTCTAATACATCAGCACCATTCAACCCGAACCTAGAATCCAATTTTCACTTGTTTAGCAATCAAATTTATGTTAGAGCACAGAATAATCATTAAACAATGAATCACCTGTCAGCTATCTGGAGCAGCCTTTGTGGTCTGAATGTTCCCTCTGCATCAATGTACAAAGCCTTCCCTTCACCACCACCTTGGTCCAATGGAAGCTGCAATATCAATCATTAACATAATTTAGCTTATCAACAGGATTCAGGTGCGCAATGAAATAAGAGTTGGATCAATAAGCTGTCACCTGACATGTGACACATAGCGTGTGGCAGAGCTGAGTCTTCCCTGATCGGAATTCACCATAAATCTCTGTGATAGAACCAGTTTCTATCCCCCCTGTTTGGTCAAAATAGAATTGCTCAATGATCTCAATTCTCAAACAGTACATTTCTGAAGAATCAAAGAAAACCATGAAAGTTAACAGTTCAATACCATCCAAAATCTTATCAAGCTCTCTAGATCCAGTTGTCACTTGAATAATCTCCAGCCTTTGTGCATGAAGTTGGCTCGCACTTGTAAATCCCAAAGGGACTAGCTTCGATGCTGTAAAATTTTGATGGTTAGGAATTTTACATTGTGAAATACGAAGTCATACAACAGAGCATCATAATTACTTGCCTGCTTCTACTATCTTGTCAACTTTGGCCTCACTGATTCCTTTAATTTGCAAAAGGTCTTTCCTTGGAGTATATGCCACAGACTCCACTGTGTACAGACCAGAATCCTTGAGCTTTTTCACATCCAGAGCAGCAATTCCAGATGCCTGAACCACAAATTACGCACAAGAATTAACAATAGAATAGCAATGGACTATGATACTTTTTACAGAGAAACAGACACTAGCTTGTCACTAGCTACACCTCAGAAGCTTTTTAGATGGCACTGAAGTAGTGAACATACAACTATACAAGAAATAAAGGCACTTCTTCTTCTTGCAGTTGAAACCACCATTAATAATGGTTAATTCTACTAGGCATCGTTGATGCGGAGAAATATCATGAAATATTATTTGTACAGCAGGTCACTTGCATTGCAAAGAAATTAGCATATCACTAAGGACTAGGAGTGCATTCATTCTTAACTTATTTACCATATTAACAACATTATGATCAGACAATGATTTCCTCTTTTTTTAACATGTTATTCATAAAGGAAAAACCTGAAACATCATACATATTATAGGCTTTCAGGAAGTAATAAATTAATACAAGCTGCTACAGCCTACCACCACCAGATCGATTTGCAAACAAGTTCCAAAAGTGAAAACACAAGAATCCACAGGAAGCCTACGGTTAAGATATGATGGCAATTTGAGAGAATTAGCATTTTAAAAACTGGCTTCGCATGCCCTAAATAGTGAATAAAATATCATTTTACTGCCAAATACAGGGAGAAAAGACAAGTTATGAACTCCCAAGAAACGCCTCCCCAAAAGGATAATCAAGAATACGCCTATTTGGACTTAAAGGAATCATGACCTCGCCACAATAAACTGCACAGATTTCAGAAAAGCTTAACCTTACTCCATTTGGGGGATGAACGAATCATGAATTCCTAGATGCCCCTAATCAAGATTACGTTTTCTACATTAAAGAAAAAATAAATAGCCAGCTTCAATACAGAACTGGGAGAATATCCCATCTTTGGTAAGCCGCAAACACACAGGAAATTCCAAGAAATGCTCGTTCTTGAATCTGAGAAGGGGTGAATCAGGAACATAGGGTTTCACCAGCAAGAATCTGCGGAAGCACCTAATTCGCCCCAAAGCAGCAAAAATACCAGGAAAAATCCGTCCCAATTCACACACAATCGTGGCGATGATTCCAAGAAAGGCGCGACCTTGACGCCATCCAGGGGGCAAGAAACTGAACCAAGAACCTAGGGTTCTTCCACCAAGAATCCCCCGCAACACCTTAAGAACCCAACCACAGACCAAATCTCCAAGAACCATCACGATGCCCCCCGCCCGCCCCCCACCCACCCAACTACGCGGATCGGAATCCCCAAGAAACACCCGCCCTTGGAAACCCCCCCACCCCCCATTTGGGCGGAAGAAGAGGAACAGCACAAGAACTCCGCTAGGGTTACGACGAGCCAGTACCTGCAGCTGCTCAATGGGGAACGGCCCGTGCTCCCCCTCCTCCTGCTGCTGCTCCGCCGCCGCCGCCGACGTCGACATGGGGCCCACTCGCAGCGACACAAACCCCCCTCTCTCTCCCTCCTCTCTCCGCGTTTCGTTTGAATGGAACTCGAGGCGGCAACACGGAATCCAGGAGGCTCTTATTGGATCTTAATTGGGCCTTCACGGGCCAACATGTGGGCCCACATGGGCTTTCATGGGCCTCGATGTGGAAGTCCAAAAAACCTAGATGCTGCGCCACTGCCAGGTGGGTCCCACATGTAAGCGACACGCCTCATCGTCCCCCCAACTCTCTTCGTCTCTCGGCTTGGTCCGCAAGAAGAACACGAGAGTAAAAGCACCCCTCTTCGTCTCGGCTTTCGGAGCTCTCGAGACTTTAGCCGCGATTCGGAGGGAAACCCTAGCTCCCGCTCTCGATCCCGCGCCCGCCACCGCACTCGGCAAGATGTTCCTCACGAGGTAATCAGATCGTGTCTCTCTCGGGAAGGCTTTTCGATTTTGTTGCGGGAACTCGATTCGATTCGATCTGTGGGCGAGTTGGGGACGATGGAGATGTTGATTTTATTGGGATTTTGTGGGTGATTGGTTTGTGTTGGGTGGATGCAGGACGGAGTACGACCGCGGGGTGAACACCTTCTCCCCGGAGGGGCGGTTGTTCCAGGTCGAGTACGCCATTGAGGCCATCAAGGTGAGCCGTCTTCCCATCTGTTTTTGTTTGCTGTATCTGAGGGAGAAGATGTGATGGTAGATTGTGTGAGAATTAGGGGTTTCTCTCTAAGGATAGGTTCTAGATTTGCAGGATGAGTTGGGCGTAAATCTCAAGTGTGAGGTTTTTGGTGGCGAAATTTCAACTATAGATCTATAAATTTTGGATGGGGTTCGTCGAGAGGTTTTTGTCCTGTATATAGCTAGCTCTAGCGAGATGTGATGTGCGACTTGCTGTAGCGAGATGCGTGCTGTCTTTTCATGTGTAACTGGTGTTAATGATGCTGATCCTGCTGCTATGTACTGTAGTTGGGGTCAACTGCGATCGGGTTGAAGACCAAGGATGGTGTTGTCCTTGCTGTAGAGAAACGTGTGACCTCGCCACTGCTGGTAATTGCATCTTATCCTATTTCTTCTATCAGGCTGGTGCAATTGTTCAATAGCACCTATGATTGCTTACTGCATTTTGACAATTTAGTTCAAGATTTGACTGAATTTATCTAGCTAATGTTTGAATTATCGATTTCTTACCAGTTCAGGCAAGATAAATCTTATCATTAGGTAGACCCATTCTTACATGATTCCATCAGGATGATCCTGTAAAACATGGATGTTGCTGGTGTTGTTCCTCATGATCTTGCTGCTTTCATTTTTCACAACTACATGCTTTTTGTAATCTCCAACAAACAAAAAGATGTAGATTAGATAATGCTGTTTAGAGTAATTCTGATGGAATCTCAATCTTGTTGAATTTTATGATTTAATAATATGATCAGTTTTTCTGGCATGTGTTATTTGTATTTATGCAAATGCCAACAAAACAAGGACATTCAGTCAAACAAACACAGAAATCCAAGTATTTCACATCTCAAAGCCTGGAACCTAATGGTTCACGGATATTTTTATTTAAAAATAAACAAGGAATATATTGCAACTGAACTCTGAAGTGCTCATATAGGAGTTCTTTTTCGGTTAATGCATAAACAATTCTTTTCTTTCAGCAAATAGCCCAGTTTGTTTTTCTTGTACGTCAGCTTTATGGGTTGTGACAATCTGACAATTTATTATATCTTACTCTCTGCGTACTGTAGTACTTTGTATGTCAGTGCTGTTGTTTTTTTTTTTTTGTTTAAATGATATCATGTAGAAGTTTTTTTACACCCTATAGGCCTATTGCCCATATATGTGTTATGTTAATTAAGAAGTTACGTAATACCTCTGCATAATTTGTAAAAGTTAACTACTTGATTCTGACAGAACTTGATGTTAGACTCCCCTTTCACTCCCAAGTTTCTAGTTTTTGTGTGTGATGCCACTCAAGTTATCTTTTCTATGATTATGCAGGAACCAAGCAGTGTGGAGAAAATCATGGAAATTGACGAGCACATAGGCTGTGCCATGAGTGGCCTTATTGCTGATGCTAGAACATTGGTTGAGCATGCTCGTGTTGAAACCCAGGTACATTCTTATGCAATTTTCTACATGTTTTACATATTATGGTCATTGTATGTTAATTTCACCTAATGTGTTTATAATCAGAATCATAGGTTCTCATATGGGGAGCCAATGACAGTAGAATCTACTACACAAGCTATCTGTGACTTAGCTCTGCGTTTTGGTGAAGGTGATGAAGAGTCGATGGTGAGTCTCATTTGCATGAAAACAAATATTTTGTGAAGGATCAAGATTCAAAAATTAATTAGCAGGGGAACCCTTTTTTCACTTTTGCATTTTGATAAATAGGATTAACACCATAACTTTGCATCAGTGTGTTATCTTTGGAGGAAACTACGCATCTAGAAATTTTGGGTGTTTCAAATAATCCCATGATGGCCACTAATACTGAAAATTATGAATAGATAGGCTGTAAATTAATCATTTTTTCTGCATTTTATTTTGTCTTTTATTATGTGACTATTGTCTTATTAAGGCTTAGTGGACATATGAATTAATTTTCTAAGGAGTAATTGCTAAAATACCTGACTATAACAATTTTGCTTCACCCCACTGGGCCACTGCAAATTACTTTGCTGCATTCTTTTCACCCTTTTGTCGACATTTCTTGTTGCCAAGCTTAAACTGATATACTTGTTTGTTTTGTGCAGTCACGACCATTTGGTGTCTCTCTCCTTATTGCTGGTCATGATGAGAATGGACCCAGCTTGTAAGTATTTATCCCTTTTTACCAAAGGAATTTCCATACATTAGCGATATCTAGATACCTCTTCTGTGGTTCTGCCCTATGCGACCATTTGTTCCCACTTCCCAGATCGCATGAACTAACCTTTATCGCGCCAAGTTATTTTGAGTATTTGTCGAGGAAATAACTCTATAACAAAATGGTCAGGACAATAGCCATTTTCATTCATCTTGTTTTGTTCCATTGCTCTTAAATTAAGTTGATGTGAGTATCATCAAATTTAACTTTGATGGTTTCTAGAATAGCTAGTTATTTTTCGCTTGAAGATTCAACAAGTTTTTCAAAACTCAGCCACAGTCGGCATTTGAAAACCTGGTATATCAAAGAAGAGTTGTCCAAATGTTGCCCATATGAGGTTCTATAGACTATATACATTGATACTTTTATTTCCAGTTTCTTCATAAGGAGCAGTGTCATGTCATTTTTTCCTGAATCCAGATAAGTGATAGGTATTATGTATTTCATTGTAGCTGAGGTTCTTTATTAGTGGTAAGTAGTGGTAATGCTGCCATCATGGCATCTCTATCCAGAGACAGGCTCATTTTTCCCGTCATGATTGCATTACAAGGCCAACTAGACTCTCCTTGTACCAATCTGTGGATGAATTCCTATGTTTTGCAGGTACTACACTGACCCATCAGGAACCTTTTGGCAGTGCAATGCCAAGGCAATTGGATCAGGTTCTGAAGGAGCTGATAGCTCATTACAGGAGCAGTACAATAAGGTACTATTCATTAAGCTATTGCTAATCACACAGTTTTGAAGAACAATAACAGATAGGAAATTATAAGGAGATGCAAATATGCAAGACACTTTTGTTTGAGTGCCAAATCAATATGAAAAAAAAATCTGAGTATCTTGGAGAAAATATGTTGTGTATGAGCCGTAGTAATAGAACTATGCAGCAAGGTTTGATCCAAATTTGAAGTCCCAATCTTTTATTACAGTTGAAATACTTCTCAGAAGCCAGTTTCACACTTTAGCTATCCACTTAGCATTACTAAATTTGCTGCCATTATTTAGCAGGATTCATGCCAATTGAATTGTTTATTTAGAGCTTAACGGTTTTTATGTATGAAAAGAAAAGGAATATTGAGAATGCTATCTTTATGCAGGAGTTGACCCTTCAGGAGGCTGAGACCATAGCCCTGTCTATCTTGAAGCAGGTTATGGAAGAAAAGGTATGGTGTCGCAAGCCACTTCATATTTCAGTTTCTCATTTCTATCACACCAAAAGAAAATTAACTAGACATCTGAGTTTATCTCATTCTGAACCACAGGTTACTCCAAACAACGTCGATATCGCAAAGGTTTCTCCCAACTACCACCTCTACACCCCTGCAGAGGTTGAAGCTGTCATTGCACGGTTGTGAGAAGATTGCCGTCGCGTGTTATTTTTATCAGCCCTAAGACAGCCTCTGTATGAACTTCCTAAATGGATTATCAGTCCATTGTTTGCTATGGCTGTCATGTTATGTTAACAAGATAGTGGCTGCTAGAGTTTATTACTGGCTCTAATAGTCTGGTGTGCAGCCAGTCATTTGCTTGTTTTCAGCAGTGTTGAGACCATGTACTATCAAAAAAGAGAACGACAATCCTTTCCAAGATTTGGTTGCAACATTTCGACAGTCATCTTGATCTTCGGTTTCTTCCCAACCATAGTTTATTTTTTATACTATATAAAGTAGGAGTATACATATAGAAAATAACTGGTAGTGCCGCCAAGCGGGCGTCTCAAGTTAGTTCGCTTTCGTCTCATGTTTGGCCAATTGGCCTGACGCCCTGACCCAATTCGAATTCGTTGTGTTGTGTCAGGTCGGACCTTCCTCAGTTGGCCGGTTTGGGCGACAGGGAACGGTCGCGATGAAACTAGCAAAGCGATTCGACTTGTTTACGTCAGCCGACTAAATATATTACTTCTTTCGTCCAAAAATATGTGCAGTTTACGTTTGACCGTTTATTTTTATTGTTATTATATGATAAAACATAAATAGTACTTTATGTGCGACTAAGTTTTTTTTAATTTTCTCATAAATTTTTCAAATAAGACGGACGGTCAAACGTTGGACACGGATTCCCACGACTGCACTTATTTTGGGACGGATGTAGTGATAACTTAATACCAGGATCCAATATTCCTCTGTTTCGTACTTTTTTATGTGTGTACAGTTTCTTATCATTGCTAATCATTGCTACTTCCTACGTCCCAAACATAAGGTGTATGTCTTGTGTTCAGATTCATAGTTCTAGGATGGGTTTAATCTTATCCTAGGTTATTATATATTAGAACGGTAGGAATACCTTCGGATCGTTACATATTGGGACGAAAGGAGTACCTTCGTTCCACTAAGTACAATTCGTACAATTCTATATTTAATAGTTCTTCTGAAATAAATATAGCTTTATCGTAGTGCTTACCACATCAATCACATTCCATTTAAATTTATCTAATTTATCTTCGTCTTACCCTCGATTATCCTCTTGTTTCATATCATCTCTCGTTTAATTTCTCTCTCTCATTTTTCTCCTCTCAAGTGCACCTAGTGGGATGGAGGGAGTAAAAGTTTGGGTGGCCAACGTTATCGCTATTAAGTTGTGGCACATGTAGGCTTGTGGGGGTGGCTCTGCAGTGTTTTTAAAGTAAAAAAAGTTGGCTTCCATGCTTCTCATAGCCAGCTTCCCAGAAACTAAAATCATCTTCCCTGTTCTTCTCGCTCCCTATTAGTGAGAAAACGTGTCGCATCGGCCCCCAATAACGATTTTTTTTCTGTTTAGTATTTTAGGACGGTTCCACTTTTTATTATTGAGTCAGCTTTTAGATAATTAGGAATCTTAAAAACAGAATTTTGGGATGAATTTCGGGCATCTTGGCAATTCTCTAAGTAGTATTTATACTGTTAATCACCACATATATTTTTTATAAAAAAATTATCTTACTTGCAACCACCCTCACACTCCGTTACATCTACCTCTTTTATAAATGAATGGGAATGCACATTTGTTTTTTTTAAAACTGGAATGCACATTTGTGGCATTCCAAAGTGTCACTGTTTTAGTGCGGTACTCCTTCAAACGATGTCAGCCTTTGAATTACATGTAAGGTAACACTTGCTAATCTCATCCTAGGACTTTGAATCTGGACCCATCCTAGGACTTCGAAGTCCTAGGATGGGTCTAATCCCATCCTAGATTGTTGTATATTGGGACGGAGGGAGTAGTAAATTAGTTCTGATGATCTTAGTAGTTCTCCCAGTTCGTAATTTCTTATTGCATTATTCATTTAGCATGAAAGTAATGAAAATCAGCAGCGTGATAGTGCAGCTCACTTAAAGGGAAATCGAACAAGATTGAAGATAATCTGGACACTGTAGCATTAAGAACCCACTAAGCTTCCTGATGATCGATTGGCCCAGCCCATGAGGCAACCCAAGAGCAAGCTCTCAAGCAAGTCCATGGTACATCATATATAAGAAAAGGCACCAATCCTAGGGAGGTATCGAACAGAAGATCAGGCATCGACGGCTTCAGCCACGGCGGCGGCGACTTGGTTCGGTTGAACCTCGTCAATCTCTATCCCTCCCTTACTCTCTCATGTTCCTCTTCGCTGTCACTTCTAGAAGCTCTCTCTACCTTTTCTCATTCAATTCCTCTTCTATTTTTCCTAAGATTGTATCGAATTTGGTTGTTATTGAGATTACTGAGTTTAAAAGAAAAGGGTTGTTAATAATCCGGTATCTGAGACGTTCGGATTCACTTGGTTTCTTCTCATGGAGGTGTGGGGAGGCAGCCAACCAAGTGGGCGGAAGAATCGGTGTTCATTTGAACAGCGCCCACCAACTGTTCGACAGAATGTCAAGCCCATTGGAGATGTTTGAGGAGGATGTTCTTATTGTCATGCGTGAGGAGAAGATCACAGGGGTTAAAGCACTCCATTTGTTACAAGAGGAATTGAAGGATGCCTAATGTAGAATTGATGAGAAGCTAGATCGTTTTTTTTTTGGAGGTGTTCGGCTTGATGGAAGACAAAATGAGCAATGAATATGAGGAATTTAGTGTCTCCATCAAGAAGCTCACCCCCACCACCGAGGATGGTGCATCTTCACCACCCCAAGAATCTCCTTCTTCAGCGCCCACTAGGTGTTCGACGAATTACCCCCACAGCGACATGACAGCGAGCTCAAACCACATCGTCGAGGAAACTGCTCCGACAGTCACGATAAAGCTTGGCGATAGTGAGGAAAAGGATCATGGTCCCTTCATCATCACCAAGGACCTTTCTAAGTTCACGTCCCCCAAATGCTCGATGAAATGCTTCAGCCTGGATGTCAAGCCCAATCTTTCCGTGGCTACGCCTATGGTGCTTACATGTACCACCATTGCCACGACCTCCATGGATTTGGTAGCTGCTGAGGAAGCAACCAGCGCCACCTACATTGACACCGCTGACCAGTCCAAGGTGACGCATGCCTAGTGTTCGATGGTTGCTCAATGTCAATGGTGGCACCAATCGAGCCGTGATTGCGTTCCAGACTAGGACGGGTGCGTTCAAGGTCCTATCAGCACCGTTTGCATCATTGGACTTCCTCTGATCAACAGTTATTGCTGACATCAAATAGAACATGTCAATGGCCACTAAGTGTTGAACGGAATGCGTGGGGCATGACAAGGTATTGATGACTACAAACCCTTTTGATGACAATCCATGGCCACCTCCTTCTTGATCCAGTTACTAAGGTATACGTGTCGAACAACAGCTAGAACCATGGCCATCTTTTTGGGACAATCAAGGTAGAAAGGAATGTCTGCAATCTTTATTGTTGCTATCTCAAACAAATGTAGGTCTTGTGTTCCTGGTGTCATTGCTTAATGAAATATCTAGGATAGAGTGTATTGAGTTGTTCAAAAAAATAGTGTATTGAGTTGAAGTTGTGGCGACTGCCTCAAGGAAGTTCATATGTTAGGAGAAATCATGTTACTACCATGCAAGTGAAAGAGGGGGTTGTTGGGATGTCTCCATTGTTTGTTCTAGCTATAAGACAATTTGTGATATGTGCTTTATTTCTTCCTGATGGTTCGTGGAATTGTTTCGAACTACATGGTGTGTAGCCTTGGGGTGATAATGGAGAAATTGAGCTAATTCTTGTGTTAGATGGCTGGAAAGACGTAGAGTTCGTGTACTGCATTCTATAGTTAGAGAATAAAGTTAATGATAAGGGTGCACATGGCTATTGCTTCCTGGAGTAGATGTGAAGATGCTTGAGTTTTTACAAAGTGCTATTGGAATCAACAATAGCTACCATGCTGAGAGTTGTCATAAGAGAATGATGTTACGAAAGAGAACTAAAGAAGGAGGAGTCACATTGCAGTGCATGCGAGTAAATCAACCACCCTATGACATGAGGAAGGAAGAAGCATCAGTAAATGGAAACATCAAGGTCAATAAATCCAACAACCAACATAGCTTACTTCTGTGCTCAGAGGATCTGTTCCTTCTTGACAATAGTTGTTTAACTAAATCTTGGTTGCAAGCAAATCACGTGAAACTAAATGCTGAAGGAACTTTGCTAACTCCAACTGTAGAAGATGAATGCTACATGAGGTTGAAAGGCTTGGAGGAAGTGGCTAATTTAATTTGAGATGAGAAGTGTCCTTTTATGCTAGTTCCTGTAGAGGAGTTGTTTGGTGGCTTGGTGTATACTACATCAAGATCTACTTGGCAAGGCAGAAGCTTGATTGATGAAATTAGAATGCCAAGGAATGGACTAAACCATACACATATGGGGGCTCTGCAGCTTAGAAAGCATGGTTGTCACTATGTCCAACATAACAAATTGTGGGCAATCACTATTGGCAAGCAATTCGTTGCAATGCTTTTAGCATGCATCACAAAGGGTGTCTTCAAATCGAGTAAGATGCTATCTGAGGTGAAATTATTGGCTCTATACAACCTCAATGATAGGTTAATATATAGTAACAAAGATTTATAGTGGCCATGGGATCCAAGAGATTTACTTCATCAGCTTGGGGACAAGCCGAAACTTAAGGAGAGGGGATTATTAAGAACCCATTAAGCTTCCTGATAATTAGTTGGCCCAGCCCATGAGGCAGCCCAAGACCAAGCTCTCAAGCAAGTCCATGGTACAACATATATAAGCAAATGCACCATCCTAGGGAGGTATCGAACAGAAGATCAGGTATTGGCGGCTTCGGCCACAACGACAACAGCTTGGCTCGGTTGAACCTCGTCGATATCTATCCTTCTCTTACTCTCTTGTGTTCCTCTTCACTACCACTTCTACTTCTAGAAGCTTCCTCTACTTCTTCTCGTTCAATTCCTCCTCTATTTTTCTGAGATTAATTGAATTTGGTTGTTCTCGAGATTAGTGAGTTTGGAAGAAGAGGGTTGTTAATATATAGTCGTTAGGTTCTCACATTGTGTGTTCAACTTCAACAGAAGAATTGTTACATGGGTGTAGCTAGCACATCTCACAAGATCTTGTGTTGGTGAACCTTATCTTTACCTGGATCCCAATGCTTACACATGTTCTGTTCTTGCTCACAGACATGCTCTTGAATCAAACCAATCAATGGCAGCCAAGGTGGCTTCCATTGTAGTTTGATCCCAAGACAATTGAGGACAAACAACGTTAGTTGCAGCGCCTGCCCATTCCCCAATGCATAGTTGTGAGTAGGGGGTGGCCATGGATTTCTCTTGGGGTGCTCCATTAGTGGCTCCTTGTCATCATTGGGGCATTTCAACAAACATCTGACGGGCATACTTGTGTACTGTTTGAGGTCAGTCATCAACCTTTGCAAGAAGATGTCCATTGGTTCGATAGATATTGGAACGACCTTGGAAACACTCTTCATGATCAAGAACACGACCACAGCTTGGCTCGTGCCATCATCGATGTCGAGGCTAACTGTCGAACACTTGGCGTGCGTCACCTTGGAATAGTTAGGGGTGTCGATGTAGGTGACACCAGTTGTGTCCTTAGCAGCTACCAGCTCCATAGAGGTAGTGGCAGTGGTGGCGCATGTAGCCACTGCAACCATGGTGAGATCAGGCTCGGCGTCGGGGCTGGAGCATTTCATCGAACACTTGGTGGGCGTGACCTCGAGAAAATTCTCGGTGACGATGTAGGGGTCGGGAACCTTGTCCTTGACATCCCCAAGCTCCAGGAAGATCATCGGAGCAGTCTCCTCGTCAAGACGGCTTGAACTCTCCATCACCTGAGGGTTGACATTATTGGGGCACTTCGTCGAACATGTGGTGGGCGTTGGAGAAGGTGGTGCCTGGGAAGGAAGAGATGATGCCGCCCTGAAGTCAGGAGTGCTCGCCTTAAGGCTGGTTGTGATTTCCTTCATGATATCCAATCTCCACTGCATGGACTCCCTTTCTCTTTTCCCTATCTCCTCAAATTTCTCTAGTAACCTATCCAGGTACCAATCCATGGATTTGTTTTGACTGTTCATGGTGGACTCAATTGGAGATTGATGGCTCTGATACCAGATTGTTAGAGACCCACTTGTTTCAACTCAAGTATCAGTAATCTCCAATACAAATCACAAGTAGGTGGGGATGGAAGAAACAACAACTAACAAGAACAAGATTTAGAAGGGTCTGAAGGAATCAGTAAGCAAGAGGAAACCTTGGTGTGTAGGAAGAAGAAGAGAGGGAAGGAGAGATCGACAAGGAGGCAAGCCCGCCTCCAGGTCGCCACCGCCGCCGTTCGCCGCCTTGGTCAATCAATCTGTTCGATGGCTCCCCTGTGCTTTCTGTTGATGCTAATATATGCTGGTAATGGTGCTTGCTTGGGCCTGGATTGGAACATGACTAACACAGTCCATTTACAGCCCAATATGTTCCTAACAATCCCCTCTCCTTGACATTCGGCTTGTCCCCAAGCCGATACAAATCAGTGCCAACGTCACCAAGTTCCCTTGGTATTTGAAGTAACTTGATGTTAAATGTCAACTGAGTCTTGCTCCGATCAATGCTCCTGTAGCTATGCTTGCTAAAATGGAAGGATGGACTGAGATCAACTGGATACTTGGAGCATGATCTATCATTCCTGAAATAGTGCACCCCTCTGTTTCCATTGGCAGGAAATTGATCTGGCCTTGGTTCCATTAACATTTCAGCATTATGGTTGAGCACAATCTGACTATCTTGTATAGCTTCTAACTGCACAGTGAATCTGACAGTGTGCCCAAAATAAATCAGCATCTTGTTATCCCAGCTCACATCATTTTTGCTGACCACTTGTGCTTGCTTCCAGGTTGTTGAAGGTTTTGCATCCACAACATGGTCATATAATCTTCTTGCCATGGAATTGCAAACAATAAATAACACTTCACCATGTTTCTTAAACTCCACTAAAAGTTGTCTCACTTCCTTGTTCACCTCATTTGCTAAGAACATAGGTGTTGGTCCAAGCCTCATTTCAACATAGCATATCATCCCTAGAATCAGAGCTTGTGAAACATCACCTTGATAACCGAGGTTACCAGCTGTTTGGAGAAGGATTGATGCGGCCCAGGTTGCAGCAAAATAGCTCCTGACAATCCCCTCCCCTTCAAATTCAACTTGTCCACAAGTAGACGGCGAGTGAACTCCTGACATTACAAGCTGCCAACTCCGATTCCTCCGGCATTCTTGTACTGTCCCTAAAGCTTCTAAAATGTGGCCCTCATTTTTCAGCTTGCCAACAAGGAGTAACATCGCCCAAATACAGTTCAAGGAAATCCTAAAACTTGGCTTGCAAAGGATATAACTATCACCCAACAACAATTCGATGGTCCGGAATGCAACTTGCCCACAGGATAATATAACTGAGAACTTGAGGCAGTACAAACCACCAGGATCCCATGGCATTTGCAAAATCTGGACACTGGATATAGTTGAACTGCTGTTTGGGAAGGTATAATAATTCCTTGATTGCTCTCTAGTCCTTCTAGGTGAATTTGCAGCTTGCCCATCAGCACAAGCAATCCACTTAATAATCCATCCAATACAAATTTGCTGGACAACCTCACAGAGGTGCAGCCGCCAATGATCAGTGCAAATAACAGCAGTATGAAGCTTATATGGATTCTTCTTGGCATAAAACTCCCAAGTGCAAAATTTTCTTGCATCACCGATAGCACCAGATCTGCCTCTACCATCATGAGCATTATATGAAGCTAACATATATTTAGCTAGATGTAGGAAGTAGTTCTCTTTTCTATTAACTCGAGCATATGAATAGCAATGTGAGTACAATTCAGCCAGCGATTCCATTTCTTTGCCACATGATACCCTGCTCTGCTCCACACTAATACTTGACATAACTAGGGATTTCAGGACGGTACTGGGGTGAGCAGTAGCACAATAGAGAGCAATCAAGTGAATCTGAAAGTATACTGCATGCTGTCTAAATCTGATACGATGATCAGGAGTCTGCCAGTTATGCCCCAACTGGAAGGAATCTGATTTAAGCAAACAATCCAACCCAATCAAGTGCCCAGTAGCATTATCATCACCTAGGTCCCAAAACCTCAAATGGAAGTAGTATTGTGGAAGCCAATCATCCAACAAGATCTTGTGTTGGTGAACCTTATCTTTACCTGGATCCCAATGCTTACACATGTTCTGTTCTTGCTCACAGACATGCTCTTGAATCAAACCAATCAATGGCAGCCAAGGTGGCTTCCATTGTAGTTTGATCCCAAGACAATTGAGGACAAACAACGTTAGTTGCAGCGCCTGCCCATTCCCCAATGCATAGTTGTGAGTAGGGGGTGGCCATGGATTTCTCTTGGGGTGCTCCATTAGTGGCTCCTTGTCATCATTGGGGCATTTCAACAAACATCTGACGGGCATACTTGTGTACTGTTTGAGGTCAGTCATCAACCTTTGCAAGAAGATGTCCATTGGTTCGATAGATATTGGAACGACCTTGGAAACACTCTTCATGATCGAGAACACGACCACAGCTTGGCTCGTGCCATCATCGATGTCGAGGCTAACTGTCGAACACTTGGCGTGCGTCACCTTGGAATAGTTAGGGGTGTCGATGTAGGTGACACCGGTTGTGTCCTTAGCAGCTACCAGCTCCATAGAGGTAGTGGCAGTGGTGGCGCATGTAGCCACTTCATTCCTGCGCATGGGAGATAGTGATCTTTCTGCGCGTGAAAGAAAAAACGGAATTTTTTGTTGGTTGGTGAACAGAAGGGCCCACTTTTAAGTTCAATCTCGCACTCCTGCCTCTCTCCTCCCGTTTCCGTGTGTGGGAGATAGCGATCTTTCTACGCATGAAAGAAAAACAGGGAATTTTCTATTGGTAGTTGAACAGAAGGGCCCACTTTTAAGTTTTGGGGATTAAATTTAGGCTATCTATTGGAGGGAGGAGTTTTTTTACTTCCTAGGAAACCCAATTTAGGAGGAGATTATAGATAATCTGTTGGTAATGCCCTTATTCTATGACGGAGGGAGTATTAACTTTAGAAGAGAAGAGAGTCGGATGGTCCAAATTGAAACAAAGACAAGTTTACCTGGTCTAAAGTAATAAAAAAACATTAGTTAAAGGGTTAATTGGATTCATAGCATTTCAACTTTGCTTACCATTACTATTTATGAAATTGGTGGATGTCACTGAACTTTTCTTAAATTGGGTCCATCCACTCCACATTTTCTATGACCTCTGTCTACACCCCTTCGTCTAGGGTGAAAACGGATCAGATATTATCCGATCCGATCCGATCCGAATCCGTCCAAAACAAGGATATGGTATAGGCTTTTAGAAATCCGGTGGATACGGATGCAGATACGGATAGTATGGTGCGGATGCGGATCAGGATATGGTATCTTTAAAATCTGGCGGATGCGGATTATCCGATAGGCCGTTTTTCGGATAATCTGAAATTAACAACACATGTAACCACTTTATCTATTGCATACAACATAAGTTGGTCCATTCAATGGCCTAATTCATCAATTAACCTAGATTTTTTAGTCTGAGGCTTTCATCGTCTCATGTCACACTTGCATAGCTATATTTTTATATTATGGACATGTTGTTTAACACTTAAGCACATAATTATTACGATGAGCCGTTTATTGATTAGTGTATTATTATTCTTTGTATTGCTAACTCGATGCTGTATTGATTGCATACATACATGACATCCAATACATTTAATCCGTTTCCGAACTGATTCCGCACCGACTCCGCACAATTTCCGATATCCGAAACAATCCACTCCACATCCGCATCCATACACTATCCACACCCGCTCCGCCGTATCCACTTAAAAAATATGGTTTAGGATATGGTATGACTACTATCCGTCCGAATCCGCTTCGTTTTCACCTCTACCTTCGTCCTTCATCCTCATCATTCCCCTCTCTTAATTTACTATTCATTTTCTCCTCGTTAGTGATGGCCTCCATTGTCTCCTTCGACGGCTCTTCTCTCCCTCTCCTTCCACTGCCTCGTGCACCTCTCCCGCCTTGCTCTCAGTGACCATCCATCCATGCATCCACTGATCCACTTTCTCTCACACGAATGAATTGAAATTGGGGCTGAACCAACCGGCCAAAACTAGCCGATGGTATGATAAAAAAAAAAAAAAACTAGCCGATAGATCCACGCCGTCCGGGATGCGCGCCCTCCACACCGACTCCAAGATCGACGTGAGGTCGCCGGCGAGCCGAGAATGACGGTGGGTGGCCGGGCTATTGGGGCTAACGGAAGTGTTGACATTTGACACAGAATGTGATGAAGTAGCATCCACCCGATTTCACGAATAGTAATGATATTTATTTTTATCGGTAAATTTGTAATGGCATAAATCCAATTAATTAACCCTTAGTTAAAAGGTGATCCAAATTAATACATCGGGAATAAAATGTGGCTCAAAGTGAAATTTACTTTATATTCCTCCCATTGCATATTATAAGTCATTTTTACTTTTTTTTCTAGTTAAACTTCTTTGATTTTGAATAAGTTTATAGACAAATCTAGCAACATCTACAACACCAAATTAGTTTTATTAAATATAATATTAAATATATTTTGATAATATGTTTTTCTGTTAAAAATATTGTATGTTTTTCTATATATACTTTGATCAAACATGAAAAGTTTGATTTGGAAAAAAATCAAGGGATTTATAATATAAAGCGGAGGGAGTATATGATAAATCACTTCAAGAATATGTAAACTGAATGGGGTTGAACTTCTAAAATTTCAAAAACAAAAACAAAAATGACCGTGGCATACTAACTAAAGCTTAATTTGTTAGTATTTTGTTGCAACTGGTGGAGGTTTCCATGTTTATAGAGTGACATTTTATTTAATAATCTATCTTATCAAAATATTAATATAGTTATTATTTAACTGATAAACAAGAAACGTTCTCGAGAGGAGAAATGCCCAGGGGTCTTCCAGCTAGCTCCACAAGGTGGTGGGCTAGACGATCTGGGTTCGAAACCTCACCCCTTCTAAATATTTGATATTAGGTCATTTCCTAATATTCGCGTCTCGAGAGTTGATTCATTTCCGTGATAACAGCTTTGTACCCAACCACCAGCTTATACAAATCTATCAGTTTTTTAAGGAAAATACTTTCAAATCTAACTAATATGTAATATAAGTACACTATAACTATAATATAACTTGTATATAAGTATTAAAATGTATATGCAACTTTATATCTAACTTATATAGAGATTGCAATGTAGTTATAGTGTAATTACGTTGTAATTATAGTTACACTTTAAATTATAGTTACATTTGAAAGTTTTTTTTGCTTAAAAAACTTGCGACAGTATTTTAGCAATTCCGCAAACGAAACTGAAAATCAGGCCTTGTTTATATCCCATCTCAAAATTTTTCACCCTGTCACATCAAACGTTTGAACACATGCATAAAGTATTAAATATAGACTAAAAAAATAATTAATTACACAGATTGCGACTAATTTGTGAGACAAATCTTTTAAACCTAATTGCTCCATGATTTTACAATGTGGTGCTACAGTAAACATTTGCTAATGACAGATTAATTATGTTTAATAAATTCGTCTCGCGGTTTACTGACGGATTCTATAATTAGTTTTTTATTAGTACCCAAACACCCCATACGACACCCTATATAATACCAATGTGACACGCCAAAACTTTACACCCTGAATCTAAACACCCCCTCAGTCACGTTCGTGGTCGGTGCTTTGAATCCTTATGCTTCTCGTCAGCTCCCGCCTAGATGCCGGTGGCGACGGGTGTGGTTTCTCCACGAATTTTGGTCTCACGGGATGCGCCTCGACTTGCCGCTTCAAATCCTCTGCCGCGACTCCACGAAAGCTGGAGGCAACCACCACCTCCTCGAGCCGGAGCAGGTGGTCGATGCCGGAGATGGAGCCGAGGCGAAAGCAGAAGAGCTGGAGTGACTCGAGACCCGGCATGGCCTTGTGCTGGATGACAATCTTGGGCAGCTCCGCGACGACCAAGCACAGGCGCTTCAGGTTCACGAACCCTCCACTCCGCCAGACAAACCCTTCTGCTCCAAGCTTGAAGGCAGCAGGTTCCTGCTCTGTCAGTTTGAGATAGAGCAGGCTCTGTAAACATTGCAACCGCGAGAGGGCTTCCCAGCCAAGATTACTCCCCGACAAGCACAGTTCTTGCAGGTTTGCCGACTCGATCAACTTGGGCAATCTTGTCAACTGGCCGCGTAGCTTGAGGGATTGGAGAGAACATGGGAATGGGACTTCCAGCTTATCCAGGAAATCCAGGTTACCTGAAGACCCGAAATCGATCGACAGAGAACGAAGAGGTATATTCCGTGGAGAGAGATCTTTCTCAAAACATTCCTTGAGGGAGATCAGAAGATCAGTGATAACCTCGTTGCTGGGAGCAGCAGTCTGACGACAGCTGATTTTGACCTTGTTCAGTTTGGGCATGCGAGGTAAAGCTTTCACAAAGTTGGGGCTTTTGTCGACGAAGAATCCTGCCAATGTCTGCAGACGACAGATCTTCTCTGACAAGAACGCCCTCATGCTGCTCGAGCTGGAAGTTATCTGGAACAGTCCAAACAGGTTGGTCAGCTCGGGGAGCTGGATGATTTCCATGGGCAGAGTGCCCACGCTGGTTCCCCTTGTGTCTAGTGTCTCCAAATGTTTCAGCTTGATCATCTTCCGGGGAATTCTGCTTACCCCGACGTTCCCTCTGATGCTCAGATATCTGAGCATTGACGACTTGCAGAGAGTTTCGAGATGCTCGTCATGCAGGTTACTGCATCCCTCTAGATCCAATGATCTCAACAATGTGTAGTCCTTGAAGTACATGAGAGATTTACTTGCCAGCCCGAAACATGTGAGTGACCGGACACAAGATAAATCAAACCTTTCACCTATCTTGGGAGGTCTTGAACTGTTATTATGGAGAATGAGCCGATTGATATTCTCCCCATGTCCCGGGTCTCCCATAATGCCATCTTCATGGATATTGATCCAATTGACAAAATTCTCAGAGTGTGCCTTGTTTATGATGAACTCGAGCATTATTCGGTGAACTCGAAACCTCTTCACCTGTCCATTGATGCTAACATCTGTCGGCAGGATGATATTATGGTCGACCAAGTCAGTGAAGCACTGGTTTGCCACATCCTCCTCGGATTGACCGTCTGTAACAATGATTACCCTTTCAGCCAACCATCTCCGGATCAGGCTTTTCCTCCTGAAAACATTGTCCTTGTGATACATAGTTAGGGACAGCAAGCATGCCATGGCATGATTGTTCAGGCTGTTATAGCTGCGATCAAGCACTTGATGCATACCTAAGAAGGCTTCATTTTTGGCATCGAGCAGGAACCGGAAGTTCTCGCAAGCGTGCACGCACTGGCTTCTGTCGCACAATCTTTTCCCTTTGATATGATCAGCCATATTAACTATCGCAAGAGGAAGGCATTCACACGTGTTCAGGATCATATCCAAGCTTTCCTCCAAATCGATAGGGCATCCGTCCTCACCAAAAGCCTTTCGGGTTAGCAAGGTCCGGGCGGAGAGCTGGTCGAGTGGCTGCATCTTCTGAACCCGGCAATTCAAGTGGCAGTTCCTTGCTATTTGCTCATTTGTTGTGGTCACAATGATTCTGCTACTCATGTTGTTATCAGGGCAAGCATACAATATATCTCTCCACCAAACTGTTGTATGGACGTTATCAATCACGATGATGTACCTAATTAATTACAAAATCGAGATTCGAATTAACACACACTTGTACGTGTAACCATGATGAAGATTATGTACATATAATAAAAATGATAAGCTAAGAACATGCATTTATTTGGATCGATGATCTATAATTGTTCATATAATTGGCTCCATTTTAATTGATCTGCATGATTGGTGGAAAATTGATCAAATATATAGTGCAGGCGCACCTCTTAATCAAACAGCTGGTATTACCTGCAGTGAGAGAGAGGAAAGAAGGTTGCTAGAACAGAAACTGGGCTTTGTAATATGGGAGGAAAAAATAAAGTGGTACCAGAGAAGCAAGGTTAAAGAGGTTCTGAAAGGAGATTGTAATACAAAATATTACCATGCAAAAGCAAATGGGAGGAGGAGGAAGAGTCAGATTCATTCTCTCACCCAGGATGAAGGTGAGATTGTGGGCCAAAGTAATTTAATAAATTATATAACCCAATTCTACAAAAAGTTGTTTGGCCACTCTAGAGAAAGTACCATGAATATTGACATGGGAGGGATCTGTTTTCTGAGGAAGATAAAGCAAGATTAGTTCAGCCTTTTAGTTTGGCAGAAATCAAGATTGTGGTTTTCGATCTAAAACACAGCAAAGCTCCAGGTCCGGATGGGTTGCCTGGAGAATTTTATACCAAATTTTGGGATTTAATAAAATTTGACCTCCTTGAGCTTTTGAATGATTTTCATAAGGGGATTCTGCATGTAGAGAGACCCAATTATGGTATCATCACCTTGGTGCCTAAGATTAAAGATGCTGTGCAAATTTAAAAGTTCAGGCCCATCTGTCTCCTAAATGTGAGTTTTAAAATCCTAACCAAAGTTTTGATGAATAGGATTGATAGTGTGATGGCCTACATCATATCTAGAAATCAAACTGCTTTTCTCAAAAACAGATTTATCCTAGAAGGGGTAGTTATCTTGCATGAAATTTTGAATTCTATTCACCAAAAAAAAAAAACAGAGTGGCATTCTTTTCAAAATTGATTTCGAAAAGGCTTATGACAAAGTGGATTGTATCTTTATTCATAGAATGTTGGTTGCAAAGGATTTTTCAGTCCAGTGGTGTGACTGGATGATGAAAGTGAATTAGAGGGGGGGGGGGGGGGGGGGGGGGGGGGGGGGGGGGGGGGGGGGGGGGGGGGGGGGGGGGGGGGGGGGGGGGGGGGGGGGGGGGGGGGAGGGGCAGTGAAAGTTAATGATGAAATTGGTCTTTTTTTTTCAAACTCATAAAGGACTTAGGCAGGGAGACCCTTTGTCCCATTGATGTTTAATTTAGCAGCTGAAGCACTCACTTTGTTGGTGCAGGAGGGCAGAGGAAAACTCTTTGTTAGAAGGATTAGGTGTTAATGAAGAAAACAAAAGTTGCTATGTTACAATATGCTGACACTATTTTTTTTTATCCTGGCAATTTGGAATATGCCAGAAACTTGAAATTCATTTTATGTCTCTTTGGAGCAGCTATCAGGGCTTAAAATCAATATATCTAAAGTCCATTAAACTTCCTACAACGCTCTCAAGCCGCCACGTGGCGCTCTAATAAATTAGAGAAATCCTAGAAATTCTAAGAAAAAAAGCAAAACATCTACCCTTAATTTTCACTTAAATTGGTGGTCTAATATTATACACCGTTAGATGAAATTGATCTTAAAATAACCAAACCAAATACTATGGGCCCCACCTCTCCCCTCCCTAATATAATACGTACGTACATTCTTTCCCTTTCTTTTTTTTTTCATTTTTCTTCTTTTTCCCATTTATATAATAGATATATATATTATTATATTTTTAAATAATCATAATCATGCGTACGCTTCTTCTTTCAATTCTTTTTTTCCTTTTTTTACTTTTTCATTTATATAATAGATATATATATTTTAAATAATTATATTTTACAAACAAAAATCTACCATCATACAACTCAGGGGTAACTAAATTATCTCTACAATTTTGAAAATAAAATTTTCACCATTATCTGTTACCCATTAAATTAATAATAATGTAAGATAATTTTCATTTAAACTGCTGTACTCATTACTTTGTACTATTATGTTTAAATAATACACTATTTTAAAATAAAGTTTACACAGTTATATGTGTATATATGTACGGTGTACGTACGCTTCTTTCGCTTATTTTTTTTCTTTTTACCATTTATAATGGATATATATTTTTTAAATAATCATAATTTTACAAACAGAGAATCTACCATCATACAACACATAGGTAACTAAATTAGCTCTACAATTTTTTGAAAATAAAATTTACACCATTATATGTTACCCATTAAATTAATAAATGTAATATAATTTCCATTTAAAACCGGTGTACTCATTACTTGGTACTATTATTTTTAATAATGCACTATTTTAAATAAAGTTTCACACATATATTGTATACATACGTATGTGTACGTACGTTTCTTTCGCTTATTTTTCCCCTTTTTTCTTCTTTTTTCTATTTATATATGATATAATAATATTTTTTAAATAATCATAATTTTACAAATATAGAATCTACCATCGTACAACTTGCATGTAACTAAATTAGCTCTACAATTTTAAAAATATAAATTTAGACCATTATATGTTACCCATAAAATTAATAATTTCCACTTAAACCGGTGTACTCATTACTTTGTGCTATTTTTTTCCAATAATGCACTATTTAAAAATAAAGTTTACACATTATATTGTGTACCTATCAAATAAACAATTTAAGATCTATATTAACCTATTTTATACGTGCATTTAACCGATGGACCTCATTATTTAATCACTGGATTTATTTTTTATTACATTGGACTATTATTCTCCAATAATGGCATTGTTTCAAAATTAAGTCTACACTATTATATTATATTATGTACCCATTAAATTAACAATAAAACTATATTAACTAATTTACACTTACACTAGAACCGGTGGACCCATTATTTAAATCATCGGATCTATTGTTTTCTTATAAATAAAGCTTTCGAAGTTCTCTTTTTTGGCCCGCTACACAATGCACGTCTGCACTTTTGCCTTTTGCACGCGTGACAAAGCGTCGTGTCTAAGGCATCTAAGGTGATTACGACCGCCGCTACGCTACCACTTTGCCACATATCAAGTCATATATGGAGTTGATTAATTTTATTAATAACATGTAAAGAAAATTAAAGGTGTGATGCCGTGAGAGAAGAATTAAGCACCGCGGGTTGAATTTTTTCCAACACTTAGCTCTGTTTAACCTGAAACTAAGAGTTGATTATAGAATAATTATAATGTATTGTGTTATGTCATATTTGGATTTTGTACTATTTGTTCGTACAGGTGAAAGAAATCATTATGTTATAAATGTGGGCATAATATTAACGAATATCAATAGAACTTTTACTAAGACAAGCATGCTATAAGAGAGTTTAACCCTCTTTTTTTCCCAATTCCATAGTTTGGGTTTTCGTTTGCACGCTTTCCAAGTTTCTAAATAGTGTCTTTTTTAAACAACAGTTTATCTTTTTAGAAGTCAATTCATTCATTTGTACCCTCAAATAGCTATCATATAAATAAGCTATTCTAAATCCTAAGTAGTACATGTTTTTTTCATGCGAGTCATGGTGATCAGTAAATTGGGGATCAACGGATAATCAAAGTCGTAAGATAAATATGTAAGAGCTACTATGAACAACTGTAAATAGGTGTCAAAATTAATTGCTATTAATTAGACATCTAATGGCTTGCTAGCCACATAATTAATTTCTCTCTAGATGTATATAAACATGGACGAAGCTGGAATAAATAATACCATATGCCCCATGCATATATATTATGTGGTTAATATTCTAATTACATGTGTTAAGTCCTTTAAAATTTCTTAAAATGCTCTTAAACTGCCACGTGGTGCTCTAATAAATTAAAGCAACTATTAAAACTTGTAAGAAAAAAAGCAAAATATCTATTATTTGATTTTCACTTAAATCGGTATGTCCAATATTAAAAACCATTAGATTAAATTGATCTTAGAACAAACTAAATACTACGAGGTTCCACCTCTCCTCCCGGGGCATAGGTACGCACCTACGTACGTGGGTACGTATGCTTCCTCTCCCTTTTTTCATTTTTCCCTTTCTTTTTTTTCCATGCATGCGCTTTCCTCCCGTTCTTACTATATCATGCGTCTTCACGAGATGATTTAATCATAAGAATTTTAAGTATCTTGCTCTATAAATGGATTGTATAATAATTAACTTGCAATAGTTTCTTATTTACTCGAGAAAAAAAACATGATTCAAAAGTCATAAGTACTTAATCCATCTCCTACTCAAAAGTTTGTGAATGGTTTTTTTAAGATACTTTAAGAAAAATAGAACCCTTAAATTATTATAAAATAACATTATCCAAACATTAGTTTGCCCTTAATTTATGAAACAAAATTTTTGAACAAACAATAATCTTATCTTTCAATAATATAATGCCCGCGCATCCGCGCGGGTCACCTTCCTAGTTATATACTAAAAGTCCATTAAACTTCCTCAAAACGCTCTCAAGTTGACACGTGGCGCTTTAATAAATTAGAGAAAATCCTAAAAAATCTGAGAAAAAAGAAAAACATCCGTACGTTGATTTTCACTTAAATTGGTGGGTCCAATATTATAAACCGTTAGATTAGATTAATCTTAAAGCAAATCGGACACTACAACTATGGTCCCACCTACCTCTCCTCCTCCCCCTAGGTACGTATACATATGGTATACGTATGTATATATCGCAAGAAAAAACAACCATGCCGCTCTCCTTCCTTCTGTATCCCCTCTTCTTCTTTTTCCTTGTATAGTTTCTATGAAATACAAATGCATACGTATGTCTTATTTTTGGCTTGGTACTCTGTAAAGGGGAGAAGGGTTAATGCAAAATATAAGTCACTGTGACCATGTGATAGGTAATTATTATGTATAAATATTCACGGACAACTAGCTACTAAGCTTGTAACTAAATATTGCACTGACGTTATATATAAGATTAATGTTTACAAACATATATAAATTATATCATCATATCACTCTTTTCAAATATATACATAACTAAATTAGCTATGCAATATTTTAAAATAAAGTTTACACCCATTATATATATAGCCATCTATTATCTATCTATTATATACTAAAAGTGGCGCTCTAATAAATTAGAGAAAATCCTACAAACGCTCTCAAGCCACCATGTTGCGCTCTAATAAATTATAGAAAATCCTAGAAATTCTAAGAAAAAAAGCAAAACATCATCCCCTTGATTTTCACTTAATTAAATTGGTAAGTCCAATATTATACATTGTTAGATAAAATTGATCTTAAAACAAACCAAATACTATGGGGTCCCACCTCTCCTTCTCCCGCACATACGTAGGCATACGTACTTACCATGTACATACGCTTCCTTCCCTTCTTTTTTTCCCTTTTTTCCTTTTTTTTTTCATTTATGTAGTGGATATATTTATTTAAATAATAATAATTTTACAAACAAAGAGTCTACCATCATACAACTCACAGGTAACTAAATTAGCCCTATAATTTTTTAAAATAAAATTTACACCATTATATGTTACCCATTAAACTAATAATGTAAGATAATTTCCATTTAAACCGGTGTACTCATTACATTGTACTATTATTTTCAAATAATGCACTATTTTAAAATGAAGTTTACACAATTATATTGTGTACCTATCAAATAAACAATTTAAGATCTATTAACTAATTTATATGTACACCTAAACTGACAGACCCATTATTTGAATCATCGGATCTATTTTTTATTGCAGTGCACTGTTTCAAAATAAAGTTTATACCATTATATTGTGTACCTATTAAATTAACAATTTAAAATCTATATTAACTAATTTACACTTACACTAGGACATTATTTAAATCATCGGATCTATTTTTTATTGCAGTGCACTGTTTCAAAATAAAGTTTATACCATTATATTGTGTACCTATTAAATTAACAATTTAAAATCTATATTAACTAATTTACACTTACACTAGGACCGGTGGACCCATTATTTAAATCATCAGATCTATTGGTTGCTAATAAATAAAACATCCGAAGTTCTCTTTTTGGCCCGCTGCACACTATACGTCTGCACCTTTGCCTTTTGCACGCATGACAAAGCGTTGTGTTTGAGTCATCTAAGGTGATCACGACCGCTGTAGTGCTATAGCTTTGCCACATATCAAATCATATATGGATATCATTCATTTTGTTAATAACATAAAAGGAAAATTAAAGGTGTGATGCTGCGAGGGAAGATTTAGGCACCGTGGGTTCTGTTTTTCCCAACACTTAGCTCTGTTTCAGCTGAAACTGAGATTTGATTACATAATAATTATAATGTATTGTGTTATCTCGTATTTGGATTTTATACTATTTGTTTGTACAAGTGAAAGAAATAATTATGTTATAAATGCGAGCACAATATTAATGAATATCAATAGAACTCTTACTAAGACAAGGGTGTTATAAGGGAGTTTAAGGCCCTCTTTTTTCCTGATTCCATAGTTTGGATTTTCGTTTCCATGCTTTCCAAGTTTCTAAATGATGTTGTTTTTAAACAACATTTTAATTTTAGAAGTCAATTCATTCGTTTATACCCTCAAATAGCTATCACATAAATAAGATAATTCATCAATTTCACCTGTCCTAAACCCTAAGTTGTACATTTTTTTTTGCATGCGAGTCATGGTGATCAGTAAATTGGAGATCAATGGATAATGAAAGTCATAAGATGAATATGTAAGAGCTACTATAAACAACTGTAAATATGTGTCAAAATTAATTGCTATTAATTAGACATTTAATGGCTTGCTAGCCACATAATTAATTTCTCTCTACATGTATATAACATGGACGAAGCTAGAACAAATATTACCATATGTCCTATACTTACATATTACGCGGTTAATATTCTAATTACATGTGTGAAGTCCTTTAAAATTCCTTAAAATGCTCTCTAAGCTGCCATGTGGTGCTCTAATGAATTAGATCAAATATTAGAAGTTCTAAGAAAAAACGAAGTATCTATTACTTGATTTTCACTTAAATCGGCACGTCCAATATTATAATCCGTTAGATTAAAATGATCTTAGAACAAACTAAATACTACGTGGTCCCGCCTCTCCTCCCGAGGCACAGGTACGCACCTGCGTACGTGGGTACGTACGCTTCCCCTCCCATTTTTTCTCCATGCATACGCTTCCCTCATTTTCTTATTATATCATGCGCCTTCATGACACGATTTAATCACAATTTTAAGTATCTTACTCTCGCATTTTTAATCTGTGGCCATACTACACGGTATGTATATAGATGGACTGTATGATAATTAACTAGCAATAGTTTCTCCTTTCTTATTTACTCGAGAGAAAAAAAACATGATTCAAAAGTCGTAAGTTTTTTTTAAGATACCTTAAGAAAAATAGAACCCTTTAATTATTATAAAATAACATTATACGAACTTTAGTTTGCCTTTAATCTATGAGACAAAATTTTTGAACAAACAATAATATTACCAATCAATAATACAAGTGCCCGCGCATGCGCGCGGGCCACCTTCCTAGTTTTAATAAAAGTGAAATTTTCTGTGTTGGTCTGACAAAGGAAAGACATGAACTGTATAGCCATCTCTTTACATGCAACATAGGTGATTTACCTATGAGATATTTGGGGGTGCCTATAGATAAAAAAAAAAGATTCTTAAAAAATACTGGAAAATAGCTGAAAACAAAATGGAACACAAGTTGGGGTGTTGGCAAGGGAGGCTCCAATCAATTTTTTTTTTACTGAAGGGAGGCTCCAATCAATTGGAGGGAGATTGATTCTGATCAACTCCAGTTTAAGTAATGTCCCACTTTATATGCTTTCCTTCTATAGGATTCCCCAAGGGGTGAGAGAGAGAATGGACTTTTTTTTAGAAGAAGGTTCTTTTGGCAAGAAGATCAGGGTATTAGAAAGTATCACCTAGTCCAATTGCCAGTCATTTGTACTCCTAAGGACGTGGGGGCTTCGGTTGCTGGATTTAGACCTTATGAATAAAGCTTTGTTGGGGAAGTGGATTTGGAAACTTGAAAATGAAGAGGGCTGGTGGTAGGACATTCTGAGAAGTAAATACTTAAAGAAAAAAAAAACCATGTCTGTGCTAAGGGTTAAACCTGGAGACTCTCATTTTTGGCAAGGTCTCCTTGAGATAAAAGAAAAGTTTTATAGTTTTTGCTCAAAAAAAGTGGGGGATGGGAGGTCTATCATGTTTTGGGAGGACATTTGGCTGGCTGGCCGGCCTCTGTCTTCTCAGCATCCTGCTCTGTATAATATCACTTTGACAAAACACATTTCCTTGGCTATGATTAAGGAAAAAGGATGGCATGTGATCAAATTCAGAAGGACCTTGGCTGGTGATAAACTGAGAGATTGGAATCGTATTAAGCAGAGTTTTGCTAATTTGCAGTTCCAGCCAGGTTGTATGGATAGACTCTGCTGGAATCTAACCAAACAAGGAACTTTTTCTGTTAAATCTTTCTGTGATGCCTTATGTGTCCAGCAGTCTAATACTCCTTTTAAGAAAATCTGGAAGTTCAAAATTCCTTTAAAAATCAAAATATTTATCTGGCTCACTCTAAAAGGGAGGAATCTTAACAAAGGACAACCTTTTTAAAAGAGGCTGGAGGAAAGGTGACACAAAATGCCAATTCTGTGATCAACAGGAAACAATCCAGCACCTCTTTTTTTTTTTTTTGGTCCTATTGCAAGGTTGATTTGGAATATCATTTCCTGTGCTTTTGATTTAAAACCTGTGTCTAACAACAATCAGTTGTTTGACTCTTGGATTTTTGCTTTTGGGAAGAATCTCAAAAACCTAGTAGTCACTGGAGTGGCTGCTATATTCTGGGCTATCTGGAAAACCAGAAACAAAGCTTGTTTTGATAGGAAAATGCCTAACGACCCTACTGATGTAATCTTTTTGGTTTGCCACTGGTTGGAAACTTGGGCTCCTTTGCAGAGAATGGAGGCAGATCAAAGAAGGTTGCTCTTGGGAGCCAAGCTCATAAGACAGGTAGCAAATGATATCTTCAATTCCAAATATGGGTGGAGGGCTGATGCAAGAAGAATCGGGTACTGAAGACCAGGTGGTGTTGAAGATCTCCTGATGGCTGCTATCCTGTTGTGTGCTAGCTCTTTTGATAGGATATGGAGGTGGTAGCTGTTGATGTAACGGTCTGGCAAAAACTTATGGTCCCTTAGTTCTAGTTTTAGTGCTGCCTTTTGGTGTTTGCTTTTGCTGTCTCCTTACAAAACCAGCTATCGTGATAGCTTGTCTGCCTGTGGATGTATCCGAACCTTGTAGCTCTGTTCATTTCTAGTAATGGAAATGGAGGCGTCATGCCCTTGATAAAAAAAAAAAAGAAAAGAAAGGCGCACCTCTTATTCTCCAGGAAATCTCTCAAACGCCGGCCTAGATCTTTCGATGACCGCGGTATCTGCTCGCTGAATTCGCCAAGTATGTCCGCCAGGAGTTCATCGATGTCGTCGGACGCAGACACCCAAGCCCTGCAATCGAACTCTCGGTTGACTTGCTCGTATGACACCTTAGCAAGAACAGTCTTCCCGGAGCCACCAAGCCCATCAATGGCGATCACCCTGAGCTGCTTCGCCTTGCCGTCGCCCTGAGACAGCAGCCTGACGAGCTCCGCTTTGGGGGTGTCCAGGCCATCCGGATGAGCCTCACTGGCATGGCGGGTGGCTCCATTGTTGACAGTGCTGCTGTTCTTGTGGATGGTGGCTTGCTGAGCTTGGGGATGATACGCGGTGACCCTGGAATTAGCTTGCTCGACGAGCTTCCTGATCGCCTCGATGTCCTCGGAGAGCTTGCCGCGGGCAAGCGTGGTCCTGACTGTTAGATGGTGGATGGCGTCGCGGACGACCCCTGGCTTCTTCCTGTGCTTGCCGACGACGACGACCCTCAGGTTGTAGAGGTCGACGCAGTTCTCGATCTTCCTGCATATATCCCTCAGGTCAGCCATCCAGCTCCGGATCCCCTCCTGATCCGCCGTCCCGGAGCGCATGCTGATGGCTTCCTTGATGGACCGGAGCTCCCTCCTGATGAAGTCGATGCCGGCGGCGAGCCCCTTACCCTGCTCGTAGCTCTCATCGAGAAGGTTGAAGAGCTTCACGGCAATGTCCACCAGACCCAGGGCGGTCTCCATCTGCAGCTAAGCTTAATACTAATTTGCTTCTCTCTCTTCTCCTTCGCTAGATCTGTAGACAGTGTTGCTAAGCTAAGCTGTGTAGTAAGTAGGGATCCAGGCGATGAGGATATGCCAATTGGCAATTGCTGTCCCCTTTGTGTGTTTTGGAAGAAGAAGAAGAAAAAAAATACTCTTCACTCCTCATCTCCCCTAGCACGCACAGTGATGATCGACGAGTGAGCGTGGACCGGTTCCAAACAGTAGTAGTAGTAGAACAAATAAAAGGTTTCTGTGAGTGTTGCGCTGAAAACTCAGCCAAGCGGCGAGGTGTTAAGTTCACATTCTTAGACATTTTGGTACCTGAACATAAACTAGATCATTCAACAAAACTGAAAATAGATTATTAGATAGGGACTTTTGAAGAAAAAGCAGGATCTGTGAAGAATTCTCCGATTCACATTTCGCGCAGTGTCCAAACAGATCGAGACAACGGTACTTCTGCTTTGCCTTTGTCAGGAACATTTTTGTTTGGTACAGTATAGCCGTCCCAAAATAAATATAATACATTTGACATGTTCTATAGTTATAAATCTGAACAGGTTATATCACATCTATACTATGTTATATTTATATTAGAATGGAGAAAGTATACTTTATACTATTATTATTTTTCAAGATTTATTTATGTACTTCCACTGTCCCAAATAAGTTTATCCTCTTAAAAATAATTATCAAATTAAAGTTTGGAAAAGTGAGAGACAAATACATATGTGGACTAAATAAAACTTTGGAAGGGAAGGATGACCGAAATGATAAATCTGACAAGGGTAGACGTGTAAAATAGCGGAGAAAACGATATAATAGTACAACTTCAGCCAGGCAGGCCGGGTGGTTGTTCTACTAGTAGATATCGATCCCCAAATTTCTTGTCAACTCCATTCCATAGCCTCAAGCCGGGCGGCGATCGATCGTCGATCATGGCGGATTCGGCTTTGTCCGCGGTCATGAGCTCCCTGCTCTCGAAGATGCAGGTCATGGTGGAGAATGAATCGGCGCAACTCAGGGAGGTCAAACGGCGGATCACATCCCTGCAAGCGGAGCTGGAGGCCATCCGCCAGTTCCTCCCCAAGGCGCCGGAGGTGGACGATCCTCAGACCAAGGTGTGGATGACGGAGCTCCGGGAGCTTTCGTACGACATAGAGGACTACTTCGACAAGCTCATGGTGAACTACGCCGGAAGCAACCCGGGGTTCAAGCCGCGGCGCGGCAAGGGGTTGATGGCGCGGACCAGGAGCTTGCTGAACAGGGCCAGGACCAGCCGCCGAATCGACAGGGAGTTGGAGGAGCTCAAGGGCCGGGTCTCCCAGGTGAGCAAGCAGCGCGACAGGCTCCGCCTCCGCGCAGATCCGGCAGCAGCGCCGCCCGCAAGCGACAAGATTGACGGCGGCGCCTCCGTCGATCCTCGGATCCAAGCGCTCTTCGCAGAGGCCTCCAGATTTGAAGGTATGGACGGCCCGCGGGATGAGCTTATCGACCTTCTCAAAGAGGAGGAGGAAGAGTCTTCGGAGTCGGCAGCGCGGCTCAAGGTAGTCTCCATTGTTGGGTTTGGAGGCCTGGGGAAGACGACTCTTGCTAAACAGGTCTTTGGCGCAATCGGGCCACAATTTGACTGCCAAGCTTGGGTGTCTGTAACCCAAAGCTACAATACTCGGGGGATTTTCACTGAGCTACTTCGTCAAGTTCAAATTCAGGAGGATACTATCGACGAGGAAGGCAAATGGGATGAGAGGGATCTCGTCAACAAGATCAGAGAATCCCTGCAAAATCGACGGTAAACCATAATGATTTTGCCTTTTCTCCTCATCTTCTAGCTTTGTCACTATTGTCATATACTATATTTTGCATGAAATTTGCATATTGCCATAATGAAATTTTACTTCTACCCTTTCAATCAGTATACATATTTCTCCTTATGACATGCTTCTGCTTAGTTTTTGTTTTAAGGAATGATTATGCTTTTTTTTTAGTTGAGACACCCATAGATATCTCCTAGACTACAACATATTGTTGCTTAGATTTTTATTTGAAACGATGTACTTTACATATATACCTTTTAATTGGCTTATGGTCAATTTTTGTTTCATCTTGAATCGACTTGCTCTTCTCGTTGAAGTAACAATGCTGTTAACATACCTACAAAAATGGCATAACAGGTACTTACTCGTTCTTGATGATGTATGGAGCTTGGAATCATGGGAAATCATTAAGCTTGCTCTGCCTATGAATAGTTTATGCAGTAGGATAATCACAACAACTCGAGTTCAAAGGGTTGCTCAATCATGCTGCTCTCATTGGAATGATGTTATTTATAAGATTAGGCCTCTCAGCATGCATGACTCCAGAAGGCTGTTCCACACAAGAATCTATGGGTTTGAGGATAGTTGCCCTCCAGACTTGGTAGAAGTATCTGATAATATCTTGAAGAAATGTGCTGGTGTGCCACTTGCCATAATCACTATTGCTAGTTTATTGGCCACGAAAGGACATACGAAGGAGCAATGGTTGAAGGTGGGGGATTCTGTTGGTACATCTTTTGCAGGAAGTATAACACTTGAAAATATGTGGCACACATTATACCTCAGTTACTCTGACCTTCCTTACCATCTCAGGTCATGCTGTTTGTACCTAAGTGTTTTTCCAGAGGATCATGTAATTACCCGTGATCGTTTAGTGATGAGATGGATAGCTGAAGGATTCATAGTTGAAGAACCTGGAAGAAATCCAAAGGAATTAGGAGAGAGTTACTTCAACGAGCTTATCAATAGGAGCATGATCCAACCAGTTCACTTTGGCTATGATGGTCAACCAGAGGATTGTCGAGTCCATGACTTGGTGCGTGACTTCATCGTATCCATGTCAATTGAAGAGAACTTTGCAATATCTTTAGGTGATCAGGAACCTGCATCTATATCACATAACAGAATTCGCCGCTTAGCCCTCAACAATATCAATGAGAAACAACATTTCCCAGATTTAGTGTCCCAATCTCAATCTCATATGCGGTCACTAACTGTCTTTGGCAGTTTGGGATCAATACCTTCTCTTCAGAATTTCAGTCTTTTGCGGGTGTTAGACTTGGAAGATTGCCAGAATTTGGGCAACCAACATTTCAAGGAGATTGGTAGTCTCTGGCAGCTAAGGTACTTGAACATCCGGCACACCCGCATCAGTGAGCTCCCAGATGAAATTTTGGCGCTAAAATTCTTGGAGACACTGGATCTTCGAGGTACTGGGGTTCTAGAATTGCAAGCCAATGTCGTGCAGCTTCATAAGCTAGCATTTCTACTTTGTGACAACAGGTTGAGGTTGCCAGAAGGTATAGGGAGCATGAAAACACTTCACCTTGTGTCACAGTTTGATGTTCTAAGGAACAAAATTGCTGTTGTAGAAGAGCTTGGTAATCTGTCCAATCTAACAGAGCTTGTAATATGGTGGTCTCCCAGCGTGGACTCTGATAATATCGGTATATATGAACGATTTGCATCATCACTTTACAGATTGAACAAGCTCCAATCCCTGACTATACATGGGACTGACAGTTCTGTGGACCTCTTAGATCACCTGTATCACCCTATACAGGAACTGAAGAAGTTCAAAATCAACAAGGACTGTTATCTTAGAAGGATTCCAAAGTGGTTCAGATCACTTCCAAACCTCTCCTATGTTTGCATTGATGTCAAGGAAGTAAAGAATAAAGACCTGCAGTTGCTCTTAAGTCTACCTTCACTTATCCATCTATCTCTGTCATCAAGAGTTGTGCCAACAGAACACCTTGCCATCCGTAGCAACGGATTCTTGGTTCTACGGGAGTTTCATTTGCATTCTGATTGGGCAAACCTAACCTTTGAGCCAGAGTCTATGCCAAAGGTTGAAAGGCTGTTCCTTGCATTCAATGTCTTAGCTGCTGAGAAGTACGGGTTCTCTATCAGCATTGAAAACCTCAAATACCTAAAGAAATTTGACGTCAGAATCAATAGTGAAGGTGCCAATGCTTCGCAAGTGAAAGCTGTGGAAGATGCCATAAAAAATGCTGCAGACAACCATCCAAACTCCCCTATACTTAGCATTCTGACATTGAGAAACTTGGTTAATAACGAAGGAAGGGACGAAGCAAACAAACCTGTATATTGAAAGGCAAAGTACTTCGCATTAGCTACTCTATTATTGGCCATGGCAGGGGACATGCGAGTTTGATTCTTCCCATCTGCTCAGCTGCTACTTTATAAGCGTAGAAATTTTCGGTTTACTTATTCTATGTTGCCTTCAATTCACCCCTACTTCTGTTTGTACATATTTCTATCCTTGATTTTTTTGTCAATATCCATCAACTCCTATCAAAATATTTTTGCTTGTCAAGTTATAAGAACAATCTCTTTTGTCCTAGATTCATTCCAACGTCTGCAGCTTCATTTCTGCTTGATAAAAATGTGAGAAACGTTTTAATCTCAAACCAGCTGGCATTACATAGGGATATTTATTGCTAAGTAACAATTTGCAGATATTACTAAATTATCCAGGCAATTATAACAATTTGCACATATTGCTTAATTATCCAGACAATTGTAAAAATTTACAGATATTTATTGTTAAATAAACTTTATTTCGCTCCTGAATATTACTGAATTGAAATGAATTTTTGAAAAGCATCTCGTTAGTTGGTAGTGTGTACTATGTTAATTTTGCTTGTTGGCCAGGGCAGCCTGCGTGCATTCCTAAGGAATAAGTTCACTTTGACTCCCTTAAAAGTTACCCCAATTTAATCCATGATCCTGAACCACAGAACCAGAAATCTTGACCCCCTAAATTGTTAAAACCGGTGTATTTTGACTCCCTGGATAGTTTTGGAGGGCGGTTTCACTAACGTGGCGAACCGATACAAAGTGCCAGATTTTTCAAAGTTCTTAGGGCAAGACAATATTTCGACGTACGAGCATGTCAGCCAATTCTTGGCTAAGTGTGGAGAAGCATCGGCTGTCGATGCCTTAAGAGTCGAATTTGAAAATTTTTAAAAAATTGAGAGAATTTGTGTGTTTTATATGACCTTGGAGTCCGGTCACCATGGAGTCCCATATGGTATCTCATATCTATATATATATATAGGGCACGCTAAACCGCACCCAGGGTGCGTAATAACTAAAATGCTTCTCTCACAACCTACCCCCACCCCACCCCATCCCCCCCCCCCACCCTCGGTAACCCCCACCACCACGTTTCCTTTTTTTTTCTAGAGTCGGTAACCTCCGCCTCCTTTTTTTTTTTCACCTTCTCTTCTGTTTTTTTTTCTTTCCTCGTGTAGCCATGAGTAAATAAATTACTAATGGGTAATTTCGCACCAAACATTCTGTTAGTAAATGAATTATTGTTTTTTACCATGCTGAAGCCTCGGTCGGTAAATCAATTACTCGTGCATATATTGTTTGATTAGTTCCATATATTGTTAGTAAATTTTGTATTGCCATGTATCCAGCCATTAGAATTTTTCCACGGACACTTATTATTGCATAGTAAATGTTTTCCTGTAAGGCAATATGAGAATAGTAATTCTTTTACAAACAAGCCTACACGGCATGATGGGTGTAGTAATCAATTACTCGATGACAATATACATAGAACTAGGGTTGGGGCGGTGGTTGTGGCGAAGATGACCGGCCATGGTTCCGGACATCGATGGCGGTGCGTCATACAGGTGGCCACCGATGCTCCTCCATGGCCGTCAGGCCGAGCTCACCCGCCGTCGCGTGGGCGGAGCGGTGGCCCGGCAAACACACAAACAACACCCTAGCAGCAGGCTTACTTCCCACCTTTGCTGTACTGCAAACGGTGATTGTGGAGAAGCTTGATGCTCTTCCTGCAAGACCCACCATTGCTCCCTCCAATTTCTGCATTACACACCAATTCCATTTAATAATATTACACAATATGCCACATGCTTAGTTGACAGGATAGATAGGTACGGGAAAACACCAAACATGCAATTTTCAGTTTAGAGATGCAAATCAAACTGTGGCAAACTCATATCGAATCGGGGTGTTGTTAGTTCTTTGCCAAACTCAACCATACAAAAATTTTGGTGTTGCCAAAAAATTGTAACTTATTTGGTTAATGCCATTTTTTTTTGGTTTGGTCGATTTTGGCAAGTCAATAGAGGAATACTCTATGTAGCAACCAAACACTAGCCTAGCCACTCGTGCCAAATTTTGGAAAGCAATCAAAACATGTAATTTGCCAAAATTTTAGCAATAGCTGATCTTCCATCGCCAAAAAAATTGGCAATGCTACAAATGGCATTAAACCAAACAGACATGTATAATGTTTAGTCTTCAAAATCAAATAAGGCAAGTCACATTGAGAATTTAGATGGCTTTGGCAAGAGTGGAAGAACCTGAAAAAACAATTATAGGTCTGGAAAATGCAGACTCAATAGCCATTCATGTTCGCAGCAGAGAAAAAGACATGTCCTGTGACGAAAAAATGGCTATAGCAAGTGCAGCTACAAAGTTACATATGTATTTAATAACCACACATGACAATGTTTTATAAAAGAAACTCTTTATACAAATATAGCTAGTTACTAGCTAGAACTGTAAATATAACAAGATGTGAGAGAGACAGAGCAAGCACCTGAGGTTGTTGGTCTTCCTGTTCCTGTTCCTGTTCGTCCTATTCCAGAGGCTGCAGCTGGAGATGTTCCTCCTCCTGCCTCTTCGCCCCGCTTCCAGCGGCTGCAGCTGGAGCTGTTCCTCTTCCTCCAGCCTCTCGAAGAGCAAATCCTGCACAATACGGTACAAGTCGTTCTCCAGGAACGACCACCCATCGTCACCACCATACACCTGCTCATCCAACCCAAGAGGCCAAGAGAAAGAAATCGATAGATCGATCAAATCAGGGGCTGGAAAGGCGCGATTTCTCGCTACATATAGACACAAATCACTCGAGGAGCATCAAAGACGCAAGTGACACCGTCGTCGCCGTTCAGGAAGACCCACCCGACGGTGGACGAAGAGGAGGACGGCCAGGCGAGCTCGTCCCTATGGCTGCTGCCACGGTCTTGGCATGGAGGGATTCCCTAGCGGCGACGCTCGTCGTCCTCTCCGTTCAGAGTGAGAAGGAGCAGCGCTGCTGTCCGCCCCGTTCGGAGCGAGAAGGATAATCGCTGCCGCCCGTCGCCCTCCTCGTTCAGATCGGGGAGGAGGAGCTGTGCCGCCTCTGCTGTCCTCTCCTTGACCTTGCCCGACATCGGACGACGCCGACGCGCCTCGGCATCACCGGATCCGCCGCCTGAACCTCCTCGTCACCGAACCGTCACCGGTTCCGCCCCGCCGCCGCTCCTCCTCATCCCAGAACCTGCCGCCGGAGCCGCCCGCCGATTCGGCCACGACCCAACGACGACCCCCGCGGTGCCACTTGAGCAGCGATGGTAGAGGGCGACGACTAGGTCGGCCGCCCGTCGCCTGACACCGCCTCTCCTTGGACGTAGGCGGGAGCGCCGCCGTAACTGCTTCATCGAGCGCCGCAGCCATCGCTCTCCTCCTTGCCTCCGCTGCGCTGCCAGTCTGCCAGATCCGGAAAAAGTGGAGAGGTTGGGAAGTGGGTGGGTGGACGGTTCTGAGGAAGGGAGTAAATATACAGATAGGAAGCAGAATTGAATGGAAAAAAAATTACTGAGCATTTTAGTTATTACGCACCTTGGGTCTAGTGATAGTATGTGTGTATATAATATAGGTAAATTAAACTGGTGCTACATGGAGTATGGGCTCCCAAGGTTTAAATGAGTATGGGATTGTTAGAATAATTGGGCTATGGCCCAATTTATCCTATTAAATCTCAAAGGCCCATAATAAGTGTTAAGGATAATAATACCACCTCAGGATTTAAGCAAGGAATATCTCAAGCTAAATAGGAAGTTATTGGAGGCCCTGTTGACTGGTTGAGGTGGTCGGAAAGCCACACGCGCGCCGGGCCGAGGGCGTGGGCGAGGCGTGCGTCACGTCGCTATTCTTTTGCAACCACGAACCCACGTACGTTCCCACGACTGCCTCCGCAACGGCGCGTCCACGATCCACGTTCCCACGACTGCCTGCCTCTCTCCTGATAGATAAGGAGGGCCGGCGAATCCGATCAGAACCCACGTACGTTCCCACGACTGCCTCCGCGCGATCCGCTTGCTTCTTTCCCGGGTGTTAGTTCCTCCTCCTCCGCGCCTGTGCTGATCCGCTTTGCTTCTTTCCCGGGTGTTAGTTCCTCCTCCTCCGCGCCTGTGCTGCTCTCGCCCCTCGCTCTGATCGCTTTGCGCGGCACGAGAGATCGGAAGGGAGCAGGGCCTCCGGAACCACACCTTCGCCTGAGATCTGCACCGGGTAGGCGGGTGATCAGGCTTTTGGGGAGTGCTTCCCGCACGACTGCTCGTCCTCGTCCACCATGTCTGCGCCTGGAGCCGGAGCTGCCGCCGGCGCCGCTGCTGCTGGAGGAGATGGCGCGCCTAGAGCTGGAGCCGGAGATGGCGCGCCTGGAGCTGGAGCCGGTGCCGGGAACGTCAACACCAACGGAGGCAATTCTGCCTCACAATCCAGCGGAGGGCCATTCTCGGGGTATATCCTTCTCCTGCTCCTCCTGTTGTTAGCGCTGTTAATCCTGTTAGTCGCAAGTCAATTGCGTTCTTGCTATGTTCCTGTTCCTGATGTTCATGTTCATGATGCCAGTCAATTGCGTTCTTGCTATGTTCCTGTTCCTGATGTTCATGATGCCTTTAGCATGCTACTGGTTATGTTATATGTTGTCACTAGATCATTCTACACTGTTCATGACATGATTATTATCTTAACATTTTGGATTAAAATATGCCGATATATGACCATATTTCCAACAAGATGGACAGGTACAAGTCAACCCAAGGGCAATGTAACTATAGCACACCATAACAAGTACCATTGGCAATGTTGCAAAATTAAGGGTTTTACATTAGCAAAAATATAAGGATTAAAAACAAAACAAGGAATAGATTTCTTAACACGCCATATCTTAAACTAGACCTAAAGTACAGAGGAGGTTCTATGACCTGTAGCATCGTTCAACAAATAAGAACTGTAACTTCTTACTTATAAAGAGCAATAATTTAAATATTACTTCCTTGGACAATAAAAACATGTTTTAGGTATCAATAAAATATCCAAAATACAAATCTTTTGACCAATTTACTGAGATTAATAAAGCTTCCATTATCTAAAAAACAAATCTTTTGACCAATTTGTTGGAACATATTTGTATCACACAATGAAATTATGCTTCATTGAAGCACTTCTCAAGACAGATTTCTACACATATGAATATCTACTATCTCAGGCTCTCAGCTAAATACAGTACTTAAGAAGATACTGATATTTTCTTTTACTTTCATATGAAAAAGAGTTATCACTCATCTCAGTCAAGAATTCAACGGCAAGAAATGCTCTGACTGACAATAATCATATCTCAGTCAAGAATTCATGAAGTTTTTATTATGTACATCAAAATTCAACTCACGCGGACAGATAAACCTATGAATGTAAGTAATCATGCTCAACATGGCATCCCCATGCCCCATGAGATTAAACTCAACCAACCAATTGCACACCAAGAAAACACTCAATCAACCACGACATAACAGTCAAAGTAACCATAGATAAGATTCCAGCTTGTCTGCATAAGTAATTAACTGACGAATCACATAGATGATAGATACTGATATTTTCTCCGTTTCATATTATAAGACTTTCTAGCATTGCCCACATTCATATATATGTTAATGAATCTAAATATATATGTGCCTAGATTCATTAACATCTATATGAATATGGGCAATGTTAAAAAGTCTTGTAACCTGAAACGGAAGTAGTATATAGCTACGACAGGTACAGTAGACAGTCAAATTAACCTAATAGACCACTAAACTATATGCTCAATTGGAGACAAGATCAAATCCGACGGGGATAAGATCGGCGATATGGCAGGGGAGCAGGAAGACGCCCTCGGCCCTGCACACGGCGACCCTGAAGTCGAGGCGGTTGTCGACGACGGCGTAGCCCTTGCCATGGCGGACGCGCCGTATGATCGCCTGGCACGCGGCGAGCTTGTCCTGGTGCCTCTTGTTGTCCCTGTCCAGGTCGAGCACGCACCTCCTGAGCGCCTTGTCCGCCTCCGACGGGTTCGGGTTGCCGTCGTCGACGATGTCGGCGACGTGGGGCAGCTCCATCCTCTCCAGGGAGAGGATCTTGTCGACCAGATTCTTGGACAGCGCGAACTTCCCGGGCGGGACCAGGATCATCTCCTCGCCGTCGGCCGGCACCAGCGTCCCGCCGCCGCCGCTCCTCCTCCTCGCCGCCTTCCTCTTGGAAGATCGCCGCCTCTCCTCCTCCTCCGCAGCAGCGGCAGGGCACGGCACCACACGGATCTCCTCACCGGCATCCTCCTCCTCCGGCGGCGGCAGGAAGGCGACGACGCAACGCTTGATTTGCTCGCGGTCCAGGTCCAGGTCCATCGGTGGATGAGATCTCGACGACCTTCTCAGCAACAATGGGGGATTTCTCTTCTTGTGTTTGGAGCTCTTGGAACAAAATTGGGGCCTCGACGGATGGATGGGTGGATGGATGATTTCTCGAGAGATTTCGATGATTTCTCCGCAACAATGTTTTTTAACTGAACAATGGCGAATCCGAAGCCGAGTGCCTCTGCTAGTTCCATCGCGCCGGTCCGTCTCCGGAGTCGAATCCCTCTTCTCCACGGGGACAGCTGAGGTAGGGCCCAACATGAGAAAACGGCTTCCAACTGGGCCAGGCCCAATAGGGGTATCAGCGACGAAAGGAAAAGGTGTAGTTTGCCTTCGGAATCGCTAATGCCCAGAACGCCCAGAAGGCCCAGCGCCCGCGCGCGTCCTCCCACGTTTTTTTTTTCTTTTCTTTACCGATTTTTTCGTTTTTTCTTCACACTTTTTTCCGATTATTTTTTTAATCTTTAGCATGTTTTGAGTTTGAAAGTTTTTAAATTTTGAGTTGAAAATTTTTAAATCTGAACTTGAAAGTTTTTAAAAAATTTCAAATCTTGATTTGAAAGTTTTCGAATCTCGAGTTGAAAGTTTTCAAAACTCAAATTGAAAGTTTTCAAAATTTTTAAATCTGGACGTGAAAGTTTTTGAATCTCAATTCTCGAGTTGAAAGTTTTCGATTCTGAGTTGAAAGTTTTCAAATCTCAAGTTAAAAGTTTTCAAATCTGAGTTGAAAGTTTTAAAAATTTGACTTTAAAATTTAAAACTTAAATCGAAAGTTTTCAAATCTAACTTAAAAAATTTTCAATCTGTTAGTAAAAAAATCTCCCAAATAATTCTCCAGAATCTTTTCTAATTACTATCATTAATGTTAAGTATATTAACTAATATAGGTAGTTAAGACTTAAGACTAAAGGGGGAGGAGGGAGTGCTCGCTGCTGGCGCGCACGCGCTAGCTAGTAGCCCCCGTTTGCCTTCCTCAATCAAGTATCAGTTAGATATGGGGTAATTTCGTTCTTACCCATACTTCGATGTCCAATATTGATTTTGCCCTTATTTTTTTAGGGTTTTCGTTTTTGCCCCTACTTTTTTAAACGAAACAGCTGTTTGCCCCTATTTTGTTAATTCTTGCTAACAGCGTTAAATGTGGGGTAAAAATGACAAGTATACCCTTAGATATTTTCTAGTACTTTTGTACACCACTTTCAAATTTGACCCAAATTTTAGCGAACTTTCACAAAATTTTGACAAATTAAATTACTGCTATAGTATGGCATCAATAGATTTGTATTTTGATTATGTCAAAAGTACGTAAAAATATCTAAGGGTATACTTATCTTTTTACCCCCCACATTTAACACCGTTAGTAAGAATTAACGGAACAAGGGCAAACAGTTGATTCATTTCAAAAAAGTAGAGGTAAAAACGAAAACCTAAAAAAACAGGGGCAAAATCAATATTTGTTATCAAATTAAGGGCAAGAACGAAATTGTCCCTTATCCATTTCCTTCAACCGCAAAGTTGGATATATTGACATATTCAACTATTAAAATCATGCACGACAACTCGCTTGTCTATTTCGAGAGTGGTTTTCGCTCATGTGGCACGTTGACTTAGTCCCACCTATGCTGATGTGGTAACTTAGGGTGAGTTTGAGGAGAAAGTGATTGAGGAGATTGGGAAGATACGCAAAACGAGGTGAACCATTAGCTCATGATTAATTGAGTATTAACTATTTTAAATTTCAAAAATGGATTAATATGATTTTTTAAAGCAACTTTTCTATAGAAATTTTTTGCAAAAAACACACCGTTTAGTAGTTTGGGAAGCGTGCGCGTGGAAAACGAGATGTTTTTCTCTCTCAATCTCCCAGATCTCCCAGGAACGAACGAAGCCTTAGACACAAAATAGAAATGGTTAATTGGATTCATGCCATTATTATTTTCCATAGTTTTGAAAAATACCATTACTATACACCTATTTAAACTCATGCCACTATAATTACATCGTTATTAGATATCTGTCGCTACTTAGCCTTTCAACACACTTTCTAAATTTTTGGACCAAACTGTCCATTGACTTCCTCCTCCATCCCTTCCTTCTCTCTCCTGTTCATCTTCCCTCATGGATCTGGCAGTTTGTGCATCAGTGATTCAATGGACGGCTTGCTGCAGGGCAGGCAGAGTGAGGTCATCTTGCCTCGAGTAATCCACATATATGCCTTCATACTCCCTGTCAACCAACAAGAACATGAGAAACGAAAGCAGGAATTTTTTTAGAATTAATATTATTTTTATGGAAAATCGCAAAAGTAGTGGCCAATCGGGGAAAATCGCGAAAGTAGGTCCCTGTCGAACGGGTGCAGTTCGATAGGGCACCTAGCGAACGACGGGCAGTCGACAAGTCTTTACATCGCGAAATCAGCACAGCAGCTACCTGGCATTCTCACATCTCATGAGCCATATATATATTCCATCCTGCTAAATACACAACAAATATTAGTGTGGAGTGTACTACCCATCTTCTCACGTACTGATCTACCTAGGCATCCAATTCAAAAAAGGATAATAGACGCGAGCTGAAAAAATACCTGCAAATTGTGCAGATGATGGGCTGATACAAGACGTCAGAGGAAAAAGAAACATGAAGCAGTCGAGCTCTGCATGCGTCGATGTTGGTAGGATGGCAGGTCAGCGGTACACGATTTGTGATGACGAATACACGAAAAATGATCACACGTAATGCTTATGCAACCAAAGCACAAAATGGAAGCCAGCATGCTATACTTATATGAAGATAGATTCACTTCTGCATGGAAAGTGCAGATGCAAATACATGGAAACACATCTGCGCAAAATATTATGGAAAGTGACTGATTTTGTATGCAAGCTGTCACATGGAAAGAAAATCAGTACCAAAACGTACATTCAATTTCTTGGGTATTAAATGGAAACCAATCTACCGTGAATATCTCAATGGGTTTGATCCGCAATTTTCACCTAATACCCATTTCAGTGCAGCACGAATCCTAAAGCCAGTGAACGGTGGATAGCATTGGAGCCTGGGCACCATGGAGCATCAAACAAATTTAATATATATATATAGGATGACCCTTCTGTACACCCAGGTGTATATACTCCCTCCCCATATTGGATAATCCACTGGCAACCCATTTAGCCGGTTTGAAAAATAAAAGCCAAAAAATCTTTTTCGCTGCATGTAGGCACAACGGAGAACCGGGATTCCGGTTTCTGTGCAACCGTATTATTCATAGTATTATATTGCTAATCATATCTCTAGTTTCAATTTACACGCTAGCAGTATATGTATATCTCTTTCATGCCACATACTAATGTTTTTAGTGACAATATACTACTTTTAATTTAGAAGTAGTATATGCTGTTTTTTAAAGTTTGTGCCGATGATGACGTATATACTTTTGTTTAGTACATGGTAGTATATACTGTTTTAAGTTGGTTGTAGTATATACTAGTTTTTACTCAGTAATAGTATATGCAGTACTTTTTTTAGCATTGGTATATACTGTTTTTTATTAGCAGTATATACTACTTATCAGTTTATAGTAGTATATTCTTTTCTTTAAGCTAGCGTCGGTATATACTGCTTTTTATTTACTGATAGTATATACTGTTTTTTATTTACTGGCAGTATATACTGTTTTTAAAGTTAGTTTTAGTATATACTGTTTTTCAATTAGTAGTAGCATATGCTATTTTTAAGTATGTATCGGTATATGGTGCCTTTTAATTAGTAGTAGGCATGGGATTGCCAAGCACACGAGTTTAACCATGAACCAGAAGTATCAATCTCTGATTAAGATTTATAAACAAAATCACCGTTACATTCAGAATCGTGTAAAATAAACTTAATGCTCTAACAGGATACTGAATTCTGAATGAACAGTATCAGTGCTTCTTTTCCCGATCAAAACCAGGAGATCAAGATCGATACATAACAATAAAGTGGAGGTAGTATGTATGGCAATTAAAACAGCCTAATGCAGACCATGGATTAATTTGTTTAGGTAGATCATGGATGTGGCTCATAGAAAAGAATTCAGAATCTCTGGATCTCCAGATATTGTTTCTCCAGATTGGCACCAAAGGTCCAAAGGCATGCATGACCGGGCATGCGAACTGCGCGTGACAGGAGACGATCGAGGATGCTTCATGATATATCAACGTTGTCACCTAGGAATCAACGACACAGCACGGCTTGATTATGGTGGGTCGCGGCCGTTGTCGCAGACCATATGCAGCCAGGTCGATGGATCGACGCCCAGGAAGTGCCGCGATGGACGATGGCACCAGGTCAAGAAGCAAGATCTACGCATCAAAAACCAAAATGTTTGCAAGTCGTTTTTGGGAATGAATGCTCTGCTGCTATGGAGACTTTAACAGGGAAACAAAAGGGAACTCTTCATCTGCAATAAAAGCATATAAAATTGGAAGGATTAAACCGTCGCCGGGTAGATCCGATGGATCAACACCGTCACCTGGTAATCACGGTAGCAATGGCCTGTTGATTGGTCGACGACGTCTCAGAACCTGCCGATGGATTCACTGAGAAGAAAACGCCGCCAGGGCCAGGGGACGCCGTCGCCTAGGTGGCCCATGGGCAACGTTGTGAGTTGCTGTCGCTTCATTCTCGATGATGGGGCGCCGGCGCTGTCGCCGTCCGCCGAGGAGGAGGGAGTCGGATCAGGATGCCAGATGGATACGAGAGCGAGCAGCCGCCGTGGAATTTATGCGAGCAGTTTTCCGATCCGATTAGTGTGGGATAATTATGGGGTTATCACACGGTATTTTTTTTCTCATAATAAAATTGAAACGGGTTTACTCGTACAACCCGATAGCATGGCTCGATCGGTGCTAGCTGGGATGAACGGTGGATGAGAGCAGGTGTATGTACTCCTGGGTGTATATAAGCATTTTCATATACACACACTAGAAAATATGCCCGTGCGTTGCAACGGAAAAAAACTAATGATAATGATTATAGTTATTTTATAGTTTCATGAGAATTATATGAGATGGTTCTAGACATAAACTGCCAGTGACGGCGTCGGTTTTCCCGGGAGGATCTGATGGCGTTGGCAGCTGCAAGCGGCGGCGAGTGACGGCGGCTTCCCCCGGGCGGATCCGGCGGTGACGGCGTCTTCCCAGGGTGGATTCAGCGGCGTTGGCGGCTTCGCAGGTTGAGATAAAATTTGTGTGTTTTTTAATTTTTTTTTCCCATTCCTTTTCTCTTTCTTTGGATTGTCCTATTGGATTTCAATCGGATTTATGGACGAAAAATTGATGTTATGGACGAAAATTTTTACGGACGACGGAAGCAAATTGAATCAGACTTTTTTTGCACGATTGTTTCTCCCTTTTTTCACGGACGGAATCGGATTCGATTTGTTTTTTTTTACCGCGTCACATATAATCGGATTCGATTTTTTTCACTCGATTTTTTTTCGCGGACGGACGACGGAAACACTTCTAATTTTTTAAGTAGTAGAGATAGAGATATTGTTTAGTTAAGGTGAAATTCATAGTGGAAATTTACTTGGATATATAAAAAATCATGAGTTGTAATTAGAGTCTGTTCGTCTCAAGTTAGCATGCGAGCTTCTTAAAGAGATTTCTTATACGACTCCTTCTCCGTATTTCCAAAAGCGAACAAACTTAAAAACCGAATCAAATACGGATATGTATTTCCAAAAGCGAATGAACTTAAAATCCGACTCATACACGGATAACGTACCAAAGTACCGGAAAAAACACCATCAATTTTTATAATAGTAGATGAGATATATTATTCCATATTTGTTGGATTTGTGTTCTGGACACAATCTCTCCGAGAAGCACGGTGGCTGCCTCACCCGCCATCGTACTCCAAAACAATTTCTGGACTTCTTCGCGCAGGCGTGATCGATCTGAACCGCACAACGATGGATGGATGTTTGCTCGCGTGAGTACGTATGATATACTAAACCGAAACAATTAGGAGTGACGTACGAAAACTTTTGGCAAAAACATCTTAAACTTTTATAATAGATAAAGATAAAGATAAAGAAAAAGAAAAAGATATGTGAATTTCTGGGTTGTAATTATTATTTGTATATGTCTCTATTTGGGATTCAATCTGGTGGGAAAACTGGCCCACCAAAAAAAGACCGGGCAAAAAACTCCAATCGGACGGAAAATAAACTCCAATCGGACGGAAAATAAAAACTCCACTACCTTATCTCCTTCCTTTCCCCTCCACAAACTCTCTCTCTCACAGGAGAAGAAAACGAGAGGCGGAGATGAAGCTAGCCAGGAGGAAGGGGTCGTCGTCGTCTCCGGCGGCCGTGGACGACGACGGCACGGCGTCGGCGAGGTCGGGGCGGCGTCGAGGGTGATCTCGCCGCACCTCCACGACGTCGTCCTCCGCCCGCTGCGGCGCCGCCTCCACGCGCTGTGGCGCTGCTTCTTCCACTGGCACTCTCATCGCTGCCGGTGCCGGGGCCTCTCCCCTCCTCCCTCGCGCTCCTCACCAAGGTCGCCGTCGTCCTTGCCCGCTGCTCCCGCCGCCTCCTTGCCGGTGAGCGCAGGTGGCTCCTCCTCCGCCGCCACAGAAGCAGAGGAAGCCGGCGGTCTCCTCCTCTCCATCGTGATACCTGGTACCTTGGATATCAGGTACCTGGTACCTCTAGTACTGACTGATACATTTGGTACCTGGTACCAGGCTAGTACCTAGTATCTAGTAATGTGATACCTGGTACCTGGTACCTGGTACCCTGGTGCCTGGTACCTGGTACCCGTGATATCTAGTATCTGATGCCCGTGATACCTAGTACCTGGTACCCGTGATACCTGGTACCTGCTACCCGTGATACCTGGTACCTAGTAGCCTGGAGCAGGAGGAGAGAGAGGAGGAGGCAGCCGCATGGTGGAGCAGGAGAAGGAGGCGGTGCGCGAATCCGGTGATCGGCGAGGCGAAGCGTGGAGGAGGCAGCGGCGAATCCGGTGGTCGGCGAGGCGGGGCAGCCAATGAGAAGACCGACAAGGGCGGGGAGCCAGAGCGGTGCGGCAAGGGAGGCGAGCTTGAGGGCGACCCTTGCCGAGGCCGCGCCGTCGTCGTCCTCCTCGGAGGCCGGGGTCCTGAGCCAGCAGCGGCTTTCCCGGTGCCGGCAGCGGCCTCCGCGTCCCCTCCCGCTCTCCCTCTTGTTCACCGCACCCGTCGCCAATCTCCTCGTCGTCGCCCTCCCCCGCGCGGTGGCGCCGGCTCCGACGAGCGGGCGACGCGCACGGGGACCGGCGGCACCCGGCTCCGAGGAGCCGGGGCACAGCGACGGACAGGACGACGGTGGCTGTGGCTCCGACGATTTGGGGAGAAGAGTGAGTAGGAGGAGAGGATCGATCCGGATTACTATCCCGTCTCCACGGGATGCGTGGAATAGATTTTCTGAAAATAAAAAATGGGCAAAAAAACCAGTGCGAAAAAACCAATCGGATAAAAAAAAAGTTGGATGTAAAAAACCGGGCCGGATGAAAAACCGGGCCCCCGCGTGTGAACAAAAACGACGGACCAAAAAATTTTACGGAAGCCTTATGTTATATAGGTATCTTACCTATTATAAAAGTCTATTATAAAAGTTTAAGATGTTTTGCCACATTTTCGTACGTCATCCCTGTTGTATTCGTATCCGTATTAGTTCGTCGCATAGGCTGCCAATGCACAACAAGAATCAGAGATCGATTCAAAATCCTAATCGCGTACGGCGGGCAAATCACAAAATCAAAGATAGATTAAAGCCCAATCAAGCAATCATCACTTTCAAATATAATAACTACACCAACCGATAATCCAGAAAAAGAAAGAGAATAAAATTCGCACAAATCCATTACGCATCGAGCAATTTCACTTTCACTTCAAGAACACAACATGAACACAGGAACACACATGAACACAAGATTTTTGCTTCCGCTCCCGTTCGCCGCCGTCAGGCCGTCCTCCCTCCCGCCACGCCCCGCCTCCCCTCCGCCGGCGTCGCCGCTCCCGCTAGATCTGGTGGAGGGGAGGCGCCGCCGCCGCCCCCGCCTTCCCTATGCGGAGGGCGCCACCGCTGGGACGTCCCTTCCCTCCGCCGCCCCACCGCCTCCACTGCTGGGCCGCCACCGACGCGCGAGAAAGGCGAGGGAGGGTGAGAAAGAGCCGAGGAGAAGAAGAGAAGAAAAGAGAGGAGACGACGAGCCCTGCCTGCGCTACCGCTAGGTTGCGCTCGTCTGCGCGGTGAGATGGAGAGAGAGCCGAGGAGAGAAGGGGAGGGGAGCAGCAGTGGAGATGGAGAGGGAGAGGAGAAGGAAGCGATAAGGAGAGAGCGAGACCGACGCGTGTGGCTCTTATCCATCCACAAGACGCCATCACGTTGGGAAAAAAACTCGGTATGTTCTGGTCCACCAAAATAAACTGCCCCACCACTTCTGTAAATTGCTAAAATACACTTTTTTTACAGTGCTGGGCGGTGAACTCCCAGTTTTTGGACGGGTGCGTTCATCTACACGATTGAGGAGAAAACACTTCGTTTTCGCACCACGCTTCCCAAACTAATAAACGTGTATTTTAGCAAAATTTTTCTATAGGAAAGTTACTTTAAAAAATCATATTAATCCATTTTTAACTTTAAAATAGTTAATACTCAACTAATCATGTACTAATGGCCCACATCATTTTTACGTAATCTTCTCAATCTCTTTTCCTCCGCCTCTTCAAACCACCTCCCCTCTCAAACACTCCTGGCCTCCGTAGCCTGCGTTCAACACTCTCCTTTCTCAAAACTTATGCAGTTCATTTTTTCCGCGCACGTTCCCCGATCAATTAAACACTGTATTTTTTTAGAAAGTCTATAGAATTTTTTTAAGAAAAAAATCGTAATAATGCATTTTATTAAATGATGCTTTTTAAAAAGAATCTATATTTTTTTAAAAAAATCAAAATAATCCATTTTTCAGGTTTTTAAGATAATACTTAATTACTCATGCGCTAATGAGCCACATTGTTTTTCGTGCAGGAGGAATTAGTTACGAACCCAAGGGTTCGATGTTAGGGATTCATTGTTCATAACTTTATCTCTCTTATTTTTCGGGCGCACGCTCAAACAGCTAAACGGTATTTTTTTAAAAAAATATGTAGGGAAATTGTTTTAACAAAAATAATATTAATTTATGTTAAAAGTTTTTTAACTAATACTTAATTAATCATGCGCTAATGTATGCTTCGTTTTGTGTACGGGATAGGAGGGCCCCTCCTTCCGAACATAACCTTAGTTGCTTTGCATTCACGCTGCCGCTCGCCGCCGTGCAACTCCGTGTGTAGATCTGTAGAGAGGACTAAAGATAGATGAGGTAAAAAAGTTGACCGTGTGGAGAGGATAGGAATAAGGCTCATAACCAATACGTATACATTTTAGAGTGGATAAAGAAAAAGAGAAACAAATGCCATATTCAACTATTTATCCACCACAGTCCATATATAATTGAAATTGTTTTTAACCCGTTGCAACGCACGGGCATTTTTTCTAGTAGATATAGAAATGTACCCTTAATTTATAGTTTACAATTATTTGTATAAATATATATAAAGAAATATTCAGAGATTATACATAATTGTAATTTTTGTGTCGTCATGGATATATGTATCACGACGATGTTCAACAAGCATGTCGAGTAACTTCTTGTAATCTCAGACATAGTAAAAACTATAAAAAAATTTCTGCGATAAAAACTATATTTTTGTGCATGTACAGGATTGATGAATAATAAAGGTAATTAATTTGCTTAATCCTTTGGAATTGATAAATGTATGCATGCATGCATCTCGTTACCTCATTCTTGTTGCTACTGTTTTGATGGTTTGTGATTAGCGAACGATCTGAACAGGCGTACTCTACTAGAAAAGTATTTGCAGGCGGGCCACAAACGTCTTCCCAGGCGGGCTAGCATTCCGCCCCTATCTAAACGACAGTAAAAATCTACAATTTTTATAGGTATCTTTACCTATTATAAAAGTCTATTATAAAAAAAGTCTATTATAAAAGTTTAAGATGTTTTTGCCACAAATTTTCGTACGTCATCCCTGGTTGTATTCGTATCCGTATTAGTTCGTCGCATAGGCTGGCCAATGCACAGAAGAATCAGAGATCGATTCAAAATCCTAATCGCGTACGGCGGGCAAATCACAAAATCAAAGATAGATTAAAAGCCCAATCAAGCAATCATCACTTTCAAATATAATAACTACACCAACCGATAATCCCAGAAAAAGAAAAGGAATAAAATTCGCACAAATCCTTTACGCATCGAGCCGATGCATCGAGCAATTTCACTTTCACTTCAAGAACACAACATGAACACAGGAACACACATGAACACAAGATTTTTGCTTCCGCTCCCGTTCGCCGCCGTCAGGCTGTCGCCTTCCCTCCGCCACCGCCCGCCTCCCCTCCGGCCGGGTCGCCGCTCCCGGCTAGATCTGGCGGAGGGGAGGCGCCGCCGCCGTCCCCGCCTTCCCTATGCGGAGGGCGCCACCGCTGGGACGTCGCCTTCCCTCCCGCCGCCGCCACCGCCTCCACTGCTGGGCCGCCACCGACGCGCGAGAAAGGCGAGGGGAGGGTGAGAAAGAGCCGTGGGGAGAAGAAGAGAAGAAAGAGAGGAGACGACGAGCCCCTGCCTGCGCTACCGCTAGGTTGCGCTCGTCTGCGCGGTGGAGATGGAGAGAGAGCCGAGGAGAGAAGGGGAGGGGAGGAGCAGTGGAGATGGAGAGGGAGAGAAGAGAAGGAAGCGATAAGGAGAGAGAGAGACCGGACGCGTGTGGCTCTTATCCATCCACAAGACGCCATCCCGGTTGGGAAAAAAACTCGGTATGTTCTGGTTCCACCAAAATAAACTGGCCCCACCACTTCTCTGTAAATTGCTAAAATGACACTTTTTTTTTACAGTGCTGGGGCGGTGAAACGTCCAGTTTTTTGGACGGGTGCGTTCGATCTACACGATAGAGGGAGAAAACACTTCGTTTTCCACACGCACGCTTCCCAAACTAATAAACGGTGTATTGTTTGTAAAATTTTTCTATAGGAAAATTACTTTAAAAAATCATATTAATCCATTTTTTAACTTTGAAATAGTTAATACTCAACTAATCATGTACTAATGGCTCACATCATTTTACGTATCTTCTCAATCTTCTCTTTTCCTCCGCTCTCAAACACCCTCCCCTCTCAAACACTCCTGGCCTCCGTAGCCTGCGTTCAACACTCTCCTTTCTCAAAACTTATGCAGTTCATTTTTTCCGCGCACGTTCCCCGATCAATTAAACACTGTATTTTTTTAGAAAGTCTATAGAATTTTTTTAAGAAAAAAATCGTAATAATGCATTTTATTAAATGATGCTTTTTAAAAAGAATCTATATTTTTTTAAAAAAATCAAAATAATCCATTTTTCAGGTTTTTAAGATAATACTTAATTACTCATGCGCTAATGAGCCACATTGTTTTTCGTGCGGGAGGAATTAGTTACGAACCCAAGGGTTCGATGTTAGGGATTCATTGTTCATAACTTTATCTCTCTTATTTTTCGGGCGCACGCTCAAACAGCTAAACGGTATTTTTTTAAAAAAATATGTAGGGAAATTGTTTTAACAAAAATAATATTAATTTATGTTAAAAGTTTTTTAACTAATACTTAATTAATCATGCGCTAATGTATGCTTCGTTTTGTGTACGGGATAGGAGGGCCCCTCCTTCCGAACATAACCTTAGTTGCTTTGCATTCACGCTGCCGCTCGCCGCCGTGCAACTCCGTGTGTAGATCTGTAGAGAGGACTAAAGATAGATGAGGTAAAAAAGTTGACCGTGTGGAGAGGATAGGAATAAGGCTCATAACCAATACGTATACATTTTAGAGTGGATAAAGAAAAAGAGAAACAAATGCCATATTCAACTATTTATCCACCACAGTCCATATATAATTGAAATTGTTTTTAACCCGTTGCAACGCACGGGCATTTTTTCTAGTAGATATAGAAATGTACCCTTAATTTATAGTTTACAATTATTTGTATAAATATATATAAAGAAATATTCAGAGATTATACATAATTGTAATTTTTGTGTCGTCATGGATATATGTATCACGACGATGTTCAACAAGCATGTCGAGTAACTTCTTGTAATCTCAGACATAGTAAAAACTATAAAAAAATTTCTGCGATAAAAACTATATTTTTGTGCATGTACAGGATTGATGAATAATAAAGGTAATTAATTTGCTTAATCCTTTGGAATTGATAAATGTATGCATGCATGCATCTCGTTACCTCATTCTTGTTGCTACTGTTTTGATGGTTTGTGATTAGCGAACGATCTGAACAGGCGTACTCTACTAGAAAAGTATTTGCAGGCGGGCCACAAACGTCTTCCCAGGCGGGCTAGCATTCCGCCCCTATCTAAACGACAGTAAAAATCTACAATTTTTATAGGTGGACAAAAGCACCACCTGCAAAAATCATTTTTGCAGGCAACAGTTCACATCTTCACAGACGCTACAGTAGCCCGCCTACAAAAATATTCACAACGCCAAAAAAAAATTTCCCGCCAGCCCCACCCCCTTACTAGGTTTCAAATCATAAATCACAAATTCTCACAAATCTCATCCAGAAAATAAAATCCAATCACAAAGATCCACACATCAACGAAAAAGCATTGGATTCAGATTCACAGCATCACCTTGCAAGTTAATATCAATCAACATTTAAACTTAAAAAAAAACAACATCGTTGTCGTCGCCGGCGAACTTCTTTGAGAGGGAAGAGCCGAGCTGGCGCCTCTCCTCCGTCCGCCAGCCTCCACAAGCGGCGCCGTCGTCACGGCAGTTGTCGTCGTCGTTGTCGGTGCGTCGGTGCCGTCGTCGTCGCGGCGGTCATCACACGTCTTCTCCCCCTACCCACAGGTGGCGTCGTCGTCGCGGCCTCTCCTCGTCACTGCCGCCTTCCCGATCCTCCTCTCCCCGAGACCGGCCAGCGGCGAGGAGGAGAGCCGGCGGCGGATCTGGTGCCCGAGGAGGCGAGGAGGGGAGCCGGTGGCGGATCTGGCGCTCGAGGAGGGGAGCCGGCAGTGGATCTGGCGCCCGAAAGGAACGAGGAGGAGAGCCGCCGTCGTCATCGCTCGTCGCGCCATCAACGTCATCCGGCCGGTACGAAGGCGACGAGAGCGGAGCCGCCGCCGCCGCCGCCCGCCCTACCCTGCCGCTCCTACTCGGCGCCGACGCTGACGCTGCTACACCCGCGCGTGAGAGAGAGGAGAGGGGAGAGAGAGGAGATGGGGGAAATGATGGTGGGGAGGGGGGGGAGAAAATAACAATAGGGGTGTAGGAGAGATAAGGATGAAGATTTTTTTAGACATTTTTGCAAGCAGACTATATAAGGGTGCGAAAATAAAGGTATTTTCGCAAGCGGACCTCTTAAGTGGTCCGACTAGAAAAATTGATTTTCGCAGGCGGATGACGAAAATTCACCCCGATTTATATTTTTGTAGGCGGACATTTGGCTCCGAGGGTCATATCCACCTGAAAAAATAAAAGGCCATCGTCGCTAAAAAACATTTTTTGTAGTAATAGTAGGAGAGAGACATCACAGCAAGCTTTGCTCGCACGCTTACGTCGCGGCTAGGAAAAACCGAGCCCGACAAGGATTCAATTGGGAGTTTGGGGCCAGCACGCCGGATGCGTGAGCAATGGCGTGTTTTTCCTATCTCAACGTGATTTACTTTTCCTATTACTCGAAGTCCGATAACCTATGCGTATGCAAGTCGGATGACGTTCCAAGTCAGATAACCTATACTTTTCCTATTTTAATATTGTTGATTATTTCTTGCTTTAAAAAAATAGGGAGGGGTGGAGAGGAGAGTGGAGAGCTCAAGCCGAGAGACGAGGGAAAACGTGTAGTGTTGTGTTGTGCGCATTTGAAGGGAGGGCGAAGTGAAGGGCTGTTTTTTCCTACTATTTTCCATGTGAAAATTGATGATCCGATTTCTTTTCCAAAATTTCTAATATGTTTCTTTTCTAATTTAAGACATAACACATGGCGGCTTAAGATTTTTCTAAAAGTATATCAATTGGTTAAAAATAATGGATCCACCTATTTAAATGGAAACCAATGATTAGATGGCTTTTATTACAATTTCTAAGGTTTTACTTTTTATTAAGACGTAACATGTGGCGCATTAAGTGCGCTACAGAGGATGTACAATGATTTTAGGTGATATAATACTTATTGTCATTTATTTATAGTGTTCTGTTCTTTGTGCTATTTGGTTACCATGCAAAGGTTAGGTATCCATGTTCAGATGGCATATTTTTATTTTCATATAGTGAAATATCGGTAATATTTTTATTAATTTCATTATAAATAAAACAACCTTTCAAATAAACTAAAAATAAGGTATAACTTAAGAATTATAATCATTTAGCTTTCTAATTATTTATCTTTTTACATTAAATTGTTAATTAGTCAAAAATTAGAAGATAAAGGAATTGAATGAGAGAGAAGAGGAAGAGAAAGTTGAAAGGGGGATAGTATGTGTGCATATGATTATAATATATATTTTTTTACATATTATAGTGTCTTAGTTACTATTACTTTATTAACTAAATATAAGAAAAGCTTTATTGATTGATTAAGATCCATCTTTTTACCTGTCCTTTTCTACAATATATTCATATTAGAATGGGGGGATTAATTTTTTGGAACATTACTCAGAGTTAGAGTTAGGTTCATTTTACTTTTATCATTATAGATCTAATTTAATTATTGTGAAGTTATATACGATAATAAAATCTATATCATTATTAATTTTATAATTGTTTGAATCACAAAAATCAGAAAATATAACCCCAAAATGACTTATTTCCTTTCGAAGTTGAATTAGAGTGAATATGTGTATTTAAATTTAATGAAAATCAACAGTTAGATGTTTTGTTTTTCTCAGAATTTTTAGGAATTTCTTTAATTTTTTAGAGTGCCACATGACGCCTTAGAAGTGTTTGTAGAATGCCACTTGGCAGCTTAGGAACGTTTATAGTAAGTTTAATTTAATGAACTGTTAGTATATACTAATAGATTAGCTTTTCAGTTTGTTGCAATATGTCGGGGGTGTTTGGTTGATTGCATCACTTTGCCACGCCACACTTTAGTCATACCACAATTTTTAGGCGTGTGTTTGTTTTAATGCCACAGTTGTGTTATGCCACACTTTCCTACCCTTAAGTCCCACATGTCATACTCAGATAACTAGAGCTAACATTGCCACACTTGTGGCTAACTATTTCTTGGCCATACTTTTGCCACATGTCACAACTTGCCTAAACTTAGTTATGGCAAGCTTAGGCATGAACCAAACAACCCCGTCATGTTCAAATTTTGTGGCTAGAGTTGGCCATCCTGCCATGCCACATTCTTTTTGTGTGGGCTGTGGGCTGTGGCAGAGAGTACTTTTCAATGCTAGTCATGTCAGCATGCCTAAAAGGTTAGATCCAAAATTTTTCTTCAAACTTTCAACTTTTCCATCACATCAAAACTTTTCTACACACAAACTTCCAAGTTTTCAGTCACATCGTTTCAATTTGAACCAAACTTCCAATTTTGGTGCGAACTAAACACAGCCTAATTAAGATATTTTTTAAAAAATAGCAGAGGGTTCATTTTTATATAATCATTATTATAAATAGTTCCGAAAAAATCATGTTTAACATATGGGTTCATATCTTTTTCTATGGAAGGCACGCGCCACTGCTCCTCCCAGTTAAGAGTTCTTTTGGCGAGCTTTACTCGTGAGGTTTGTACATGAGCAATGCCAGGGGCGAATTCATCGTTGGGGCTTGTTGGGGCTTCAGCCCCAGCTCCGCTCGATGAACCCCAGGTACCCCTCCTCAGCAGCAGTAGCGCCTGCAGTCTGCAGAGGCAGTGGAGGAAAGGGTGTGTAGTACTAGTAGTAGCAGCCAGAGGAGGAAGACTATTATCTCTTATTATCTGTTTGCTCAATCGATGAGAGCACACAGATTAACAGGACATGATAATTTGTTATGTGATGATGTGCCATTTAGTCAACAAAGACATACCAATTTATTTAATTACTTTTTTCTTCTGAAATGTTCCTAATGCTTATAAAATGATTGGTAATTTGGTATTTCGTCAATTTGATGGTCTTGACATGTTCATAGAGATAGAAAAATTGGTTTGAATTTGCAATTGGTTAGGGCAACACATATTTGCTCATTCTATTTATATATTAATTTAAATTAGGTTGCCTAAAAAATAAATTTGTTTAGCAAATGACTGGCATACATATATTTTCATGTTGTTAGGCCTTTTAAGGCAATGTTGGATGGTACCGGTTAGTAACTAATCCTTTACGCATGATTAATTAGGTATTAGGTTAAAAACTTTGAAAATGAATTAATATGATTTTCTATATAATTGTTTTTTCTTTGAAAAATGTATCATTTAGCAATTTAGGAAACGTGCGCGGCTGCGTGCGGAACGAGAGAGTAAAAGTTGATACAAGGTAGTATCGAACTCAACCTAAATTGGCTTACATGGAGCACCCCTCAATTTTTATCCTAGATTCGCCACTGAGCAATACTTAGAGTTCTCTCGGTGCTAAGAACTAACACGGTCTCTCTCTAGGGAAATTGTCCATATTGTGGTAGCTGATGGATATATGGTGGAGGAACTTTCAATGGCACTAGCAGCTTCATCTAGCTAGCCGATGACCTTTCAACCACTCAGCTCCTTGTGCCCATACATCCACATGACTGGATACACCCATCCATGCCTTCAAATATGAGCCATTGGCCTACTATAAAGTGGTGGGCCCCATCTGAAGTTACACGCACTGTGGGGATAGGAGCCTCGTTTGCTTTTTCCTACCTGGACGCTTTGGCTCCTCGATGAAACGGACGCATAGCTAATGCCCTCAGCGTACATGAATGTATATGGCGACCAAAGTGGCGGTTGTGCGGTGGGATGACAATACAGTAAATTGGAACGACGATCGAATATACCATCTTCCGGCGGTGCATGCACACAACAGACACATGTGGCCGAAAAGGGACAACCGAGCCTGATTTGTGGTGGTTCGTCACAGTACCCGTCAAATGCAGATGTAAAAGAAAACAAAATACTTCTATCCGTTTCACAATGTAAGCCTTTCTAGCATACCTACTTTCATTTAGATGTTAATAAATTCAGATACATTCTATATGTATGTGGGCAATGCTAAAGAGTCTATATTGTGAAATGGAGGGAGTAGATGGCAAGTATGGCTGCAAAGAAAAGATGATAAGCTAATTAACATGCATGCGCCGAGACCAAAGAGGCTGTCCATAGATGATAGTACCTTCATTCCAGAATATATATAGATTTAGAACACTGTTATTAATAAAAAGGTAAAATTAAATAGAAATGGATTGTTATTGGTTGAGAAGTGAAAGTAGGTGAAAAAATGAATTATGGAGGATGTGATTGGTTGGGAAGTGAATATCACTAGTAAAAACCCTCATAGAGACTGGCTTTATAGGTGCCAGTAAACCGACACCTATAGACCTTTTCCCACCTCCACACGGGTGAAAAAATAATAACCAGCACCTTTAATATGCATAGGTGCCGGTTCTTATTATGTACCGGTTTTTAAAAATAAAAACCGGTACCAATATTATAGGTGCGTTTTTAAAAAGAAGCAACACGTATAATATTATAGGTGCCGATTGGAGCGAGCCGAGCCAGCCGCGTATATCCACTCGCACGCGCGCGAGAAGCTAGCGCTTATCCCCCACCCCCACGCCTGTCTCTTCTCCTTTTCCTTCTATGTACCGCGCCCCTCCTCTCCCAGTCTCCCTCACCTCCGGCCCCCTCCCCCATCATCTTCTCCTCTGCCGCGCGCCCCTCTCCAAGCCGGCAAACTCTTCCTCCTCCTCCTCCCTTTCATCCTCCACCGAATCCTCCTCCATTGAGGCGGCAGGCAACGGGGAGCGGCAGCAGGCGCTCCTGAGGGAGGTGGCAGACGGTGGCGGCACCCTCTCCTCTGCCGGATGTGGCAGAGGGAAGGCCGTAGGAGGCGGTGCACGAGGGAGGCGAGCGGCGCGATGGGCGGCAAGCGGCGGCGCCTGAGGGGAGCAGCGGGCGGCAAGCGGCGGTGCTTGATGGGAGACGTGGGCGGCGGCGCGGCGCCCTCCCCTTTCCCTCCGTCGAGGAAGTGGCCAGCCCCGCCCTCCCTCCTCTTCCCAGTCCCATTGTAGTTTTCTTAGTTGTTTTTGTGAAATTATGGATGATTTTGTTGAGTGTTCATTCGATCTGTGATATGTGGGGATTTCAATTTGATTTGGGGATGTCGTTCATTCGATCTGTGATGTCGATGTGGGGATTTCAATTTGATTTGTGGAGCAATCGATGTGAGGCAGATCGTGGTGACGCCATTGGTGAGCTCGGCTCGATTCGAGCTGGCTCTTTTTTTTGCTCGTTGTGAACATATAGGTGCCGGTTTTTGCTATTGGCGCCGACTAATTGGCACTTGTAAACCGGCACCTATGGCATATTTTGTACTGGTGTATCAATGGACAAGTTGATGTATTTTGAGACAAATCGTAAGTGCTAGAATTATTATATTTTTAGGATAGAGGGAGCACTGGTGTAAAACCTTGTGATCATGTTTTGTTTGCCATACGGAAACCGACTGGTCTGTCCGCACTACTAGAAAGGCATTTTTGCAGGCGGCCAAAACTAATTTTCGCAGTCGGAGAGAGTTCCGCTGAACCACAACGACTTCGAGGGCAATGGCCCGCCTGCGAAAATGGAGGAAACAAACAAAAAAATCGCGGCCCGTGCTGGGAGCCGCCGCGCTGCTCCACGCCGTCGTCGCTGCGCCGGCTTCCCCCTCCCTCCTCCGGCCAGATCTGGGAGGGAGGGGGGAGGGGAGCCGCCGCCACCGCCCGGCCCGCGTCGCCGCGCCGCGCTGTCGCCGCTCCGCGTCGCCGCCCCCGCCGGCCTCCCCCCTCCCTCCTCCGGCCAGATTTGGGAGGGAGGAGGGAGGGGAGCCGCCGCCGTGGCGAGGCGGCGCCGCCTTGCCCTCCGCCGCCACCGCCCGCCGCCGCGCTCCTCGGCCGCCCCGCACTTCCCGCCACCTCCAGATCTGGGAGGGCCGGGCCGGGCCGGGCCGGGCCGCGCCGCGCCGCCCTCCTCCGTCGCCCTCCTCGGCCGTGCCGCCCCGCGCCATCGTCTTCGCCGCCGCCCCGCGCCGTCTCGCCGCCGCTGCCCCCGCCGGCCTCCCCCCCCTCTCCGGCCAGATCTGGGAGGGGAGGGAGGAGGGGGCCGCGCCGCCGGACGCCGGACGCGCCGCGCCGCCTTCCGCACCGACCCACCGCCTTCCGTGCCATCCCTTCCGCGCCACCCGCGCCGTAGCTGCAGTGGGAGGGCCGGCCGTGGAGTGGTGAGGGGAGGAGAGGAGAGGTGAGGGAGGGGGCCGGCCGTGGGTGAGGGGAGGGGTGAGTATTTGAGAGTTAGAACAATCTACTCCTATCCAATTCTATTTATATTCAAGCCTATTTCGCAGGCGGACCACTGAAGTGGTGCCTGCGAAAATGATTTTCGCAGGCGTCGCTTAAGAGGTCCGCCTGCGAAAATAGATTTTTGCAGGCGGACCGGCACATTCACCCCGATTTATATTTTTTAGGCGGTCATTTGGCTATATGGTCATGTCCGTCTGCGAAAATAAGACCCCTACGTTGGGAAAAATAATTTTTCTAGTAGTGCCGTGGACCAGCCAAACCAAATTAAAGACAGAAACTTTACATTTCATCGCATTAGCTTCGTTGTAAATTTCTTCCCCCAACGCAATGGAGGATTCCTTTTCTTTAGTTGCAGTAAAGCACATAGAAGTGGTTTCCGCAATTCTGTTGCTAGGGTTATTTAAGGCTGCATTGGGACCAATTGGGCCTGCAAGAAACGATAAGGGAGAAACGGACAATATGTCTGGAGTGGTTTCATCAAAATGCCACTCACCAGGATGCACTAGATTCTCTCTTTTTCATCCATTTGTAACCTTTCACATCTAATAATTGGTGTAAGTGCTACAAGAATCACATGAAACATGAGAACGCAAAGCTCCCTAACATCCCTATCTCCACACGGATTAATTCTTGTGGGCAGGAAGGCAGTCATGCCTGCAAGCTTTTATACTAGTTACACTCGAATATAATTTGATGGCTATTCTACCTAGGACAAGTATAAGTACGAGAAAGTGATGAGGGTGTGGACAAGCTAGCCAGGCAAGACAGTGACCAAGAGCACCAGGGTGAATAAGCTAGTTGATTATCAGGGAGAAGTGCTTATGGATGT
>CM020180.1:2974278-3012999 GCA_009805545.1 Oryza longistaminata | reverse complement strand
GAAGGCGACGAGGAGCGGAGCCGCCGCCGCCGCCGCCCTACCCTACCGCTCCTACTCGGCGCCGACGCCGACCGCTGCTCACCCGCGCGTGAGAGAGAGGAGAGGGAGAGAGAGGAGATGGGGGAAATGAGTGGTGGGGAGGGGTGGGGGAGAAAATAACGATGGGGGTGTAGGAGAGATAAGGATGAAGATTTTTTTAGACATTTTTGCAAGCAGACTATATAAGGGTGCGAAAATAAAGGTATTTTCGCAAGCGGACCTCTTAAGTGGTCTAACTGGAAAAATTGATTTTCACAGGCGAATGACGAAAATTCACCCCGATTTATATTTTTGTAGGCGGACATTTGGCTCCGAGGGTCATATCCACCTGAAAAAATAAAAGGCCATCCTCGCTAAAAAACATTTTTCTAGTAATGGTAGGAGAGAGACATCACAGCAAGCTTTGCTCGCAAGCTTACGTCGCGGCTAGGAAAAACCGAGCCCGACAAGGATTCAATTGGGAGTTTGGGGCCAGCACGCCGGATGCGTGAGCAATGGCGTGTTTTTCCTATCTCAACGTGATTTACTTTTCCTATTACTCGAAGTCCGATAACCTATGCGTATGCAAGTCGGATGACGTTCCAAGTCAGATAACCTATACTTTTCCTATTTTAATATTGTTGATTATTTCTTGCTTTAAAAAAATAGGGAGGGGTGGAGAGGAGAGTGGAGAGCTCAAGCCGAGAGACGAGGGAAAACGTGTAGTGTTGTGTTGTGCGCATTTGAAGGGAGGGCGAAGTGAAGGGCTGTTTTTTCCTACTATTTTCCATGTGAAAATTGATGATCCGATTTCTTTTCCAAAATTTCTAATATGTTTCTTTTCTAATTTAAGACATAACACATGGCGGCTTAAGATTTTTCTAAAAGTATATCAATTGGTTAAAAATAATGGATCCACCTATTTAAATGGAAACCAATGATTAGATGGCTTTTATTACAATTTCTAAGGTTTTACTTTTTATTAAGACGTAACATGTGGCGCATTAAGTGCGCTACAGAGGATGTACAATGATTTTAGGTGATATAATACTTATTGTCATTTATTTATAGTGTTCTGTTCTTTGTGCTATTTGGTTACCATGCAAAGGTTAGGTATCCATGTTCAGATGGCATATTTTTATTTTTATATAGTGAAATATCGGTAATATTTTTATTAATTTCATTATAAATAAAACAACCTTTCAAATAAACTAAAAATAAGGTATAACTTAAGAATTATAATCATTTAGCTTTCTAATTATTTATCTTTTTACATTAAATTGTTAATTAGTCAAAAATTAGAAGATAAAGGAATTGAATGAGAGAGAAGAGGAAGAGAAAGTTGAAAGGGGGATAGTATGTGTGCATATGATTATAATATATATTTTTTTACATATTATAGTGTCTTAGTTACTATTACTTTATTAACTAAATATAAGAAAAGCTTTATTGATTGATTAAGATCCATCTTTTTACCTGTCCTTTTCTACAATATATTCATATTAGAATGGGGGGATTAATTTTTTGGAACATTACTCAGAGTTAGAGTTAGGTTCATTTTACTTTTATCATTATAGATCTAATTTAATTATTGTGAAGTTATATACGATAATAAAATCTATATCATTATTAATTTTATAATTGTTTGAATCACAAAAATCAGAAAATATAACCCCAAAATGACTTATTTCTTTTCGAAGTTGAATTAGAGTGAATATGTGTATTTAAATTTAATGAAAATCAACAGTTAGATGTTTTGTTTTTTCTCAGAATTTTTAGGAATTTCTTTAATTTTTTAGAGTGCCACATGACGTCTTAGGAGTGTTTGTAGGATGCCACTTGGCAGCTTAGGAACGTTTATAGTAAGTTTAATTTAATGAACTGTTAGTATATACTAATAGATTAGCTTTTCAGTTTGTTGCAATATGTCGGGGGTGTTTGGTTGATAAACCCAGCGCATATAATAAGAACCGGCACCTATGCATCTTAAAGGTGCTGGTTATTATTTTTTCACTCGCGTGGAGGTGGGAAAAGGCCTATAGGTATCGGTTTTAATGAACCGGCACCTATAAAGCCGGTCTCTATGAGGGTTTTTTATTAGTGATATTCACTTCCCAACCAATCACTCTCTCCATGATTTATTTTTTTCACCTACTTTCACTTCTCAACCAATAACAATCCATTTCTATTTAATTTTACCTATTTTATTAATAAGAGTGTGTAACTCTAAAACTATATATATTCTGGGATGAAGGTAGTATCATCTATGGACAGCCTCTTTGGTCTCGGCGCATGCATGCTAATTAGCTTATCATCTTTCTTTACTACTTGCACCAGTTGCATACTTGCATCTACTCCCTCCGTTTCACAATATAGACTTTTTAGCATTGCCCATATACATATAGAATGTGTCTAGATTTATTAACATCTAAATGAATATAGGTAATACTAGAAAGTCTTACATTATGAAACGGAGGAAGTATTTTGTTTTCTTTTACATCTGCATTTGACGGGTACTGTGAACGAACCACCACATATCAGGCTCGGTTGTCCCTTTTTCGGCCACATGTCTTGTTGGTGCATGCACCGCCGGGCAGATGGTATATTCGATCGTCGGTTCCAATTTACTGTATTGTCATCCCACCGCACAACCGCCACTTTGGTCGCCATATACATTCATGTACGCGTGAGGGTATTAGCAATGCGTCCCGGTTTCATCGAGGAGCCAAAGCGTCCAGGTAGGAAAAAGCAAACGAGGCTCCTATCCCCACAGTGCGTGTAACTTCAGATGGGGCCCACCACCTTTTTCCCTGGCCAAGACGAGCCGAGCTTTTTTTTTCTCCTCTCCCTTCTCTGGCGACGAGTGTATGTCGGCCCTGACGATTCTGACAAGTTTCTGTCGAAGAACGAGTGTCTCAGTTTGGTCACGCGTTCTTGCTTTGGTCAGGAGAAATGCAAACGTGGATGGGAATCTCCGACGTGTAAGGTGGAGGCTGAATGCCACGCAAGAGCATTGTGAATGGCCTGAGAGTAGCGTAGCTAATTCTCACTTCTTTTCCTCGATCCATTTGCATCGTCTATTCACTTTTGGGGTTACTGTCACCTGCGTCGCCACCTTCTTCGTCGGTTCTCCCTTGTCACTTTTGTCTTGACCCGCTATATATTCCAAGTTTTCCAACGTACTATAGCTTTCAACCTCGTCCAGGTTGATCGAAATTTGGACACATTTTCGAGCACCATACCTTTGGGATACGCACGCACTCCCCGAGTCCCCGGAGCCACCCGTTTCAAAATTTTATGGATTTAGTAAAATATACTCAATTTTTTTTATAAAATATTCCACAATTTCAGTTTTTTCTCTCCCACGAAATATAGAATCCTTTATATATATATATATGAACTTGTGCTACATGGAGTATGGGTTCCAAGATTCAAATTGAGTATATACCCAATTTGAATGAGTATGATTTTTTTTTAAATGTTTAGATATGAACATTAACTTCTTTACTAACAAGTTCAAACAAGTTGGAACTGAGTTTGAACTTCTTTTTATTAGATTTTGGTTCTAGGTATATAACATCCAAACATATAATTCGTTAGGTATGTAATAATGAATGGTGAAATAAAGTTGAGTTTGAGTTGTTTTGTTGTTAGGTATTTGTATGAATTAAATTCATATACGTAGATATCTACTTACCCATATTATGGTCTTGATGTGTTTATTTGGAACTAAAGTGTATTGAATAGAATAATTTACCTCCAGTCTATGCAATCGTTGCTGGATAGGATCAGGGCTGTAGCTGTTGATGCGGTCGTGTCCAGCTAATTATGGAGCGATGCATTGGAAACAGACACGGCAAGTGTCGATCCAATGTCGCGCGCGGGAGAGCTTATCAATCCAATGTCACACACACGGGAGAGTGTATCGATCCAGCACGTGCGAAACCGACTAAAATCAGGAGAGACAGATATGAATCGGAGGAGGATAGAAACACTCCGTATTTTTCAAACAGAATCAGAATGGCATACGGGCAACGCACCAAAGATCCAGCAGAAACATCTTCATTTTACGATAGTAGAGATATATATTTTTAAAATTTGAAATTATTGAATTATGCCTATTTTTTGTGATGGAAATGATGATGGGGGCATCCTCAGTTAGCGAAAGAACATTTTCAATCTACTTCCATAAACTTCTCACTACAACAAAAATGTCTTGTAGAGACATTTCTCTATTACTATAGAGATATATTTTAAATGTCTCTAGAGTTCTAGAGACATTTTCAAAAATGCCTTATATATGCCTTCTAATGAATTGTTTTTTAAGAGAATTGTCTGTAGAAATGAAGAGACACTTTACAAAATGTCTATATGTCTTCTGGCACTTTCATAGAGACACTTTTTGATGTCTAAAAGAATGTATAGGCATTTTCTACAGCCATTAAAATCTCCACAACCATTACGAACCAATGAATGTAAAAAAGAAAAAATAATAATTTCCTTTGCAATTGCCAATCCTTGAACTTTAAACCTCTTAATTGTATCATTTTCAACTTGAATGATCTAACCATCTAAACCTCATGTTATTACTCATACATATGTGTCCCTTGTTAGTTTTATCTAGTTAATTAGCTTAGATTAAAATTCCTATAAGTGCCTCTATAGTCTATAGAGATTGAAATATCTCAAGAAAATGCCTTTAAATACTATTTTGAAAACTCCCTTATTTCTCAGATTGACCAATCGCCCTTCTCTCTTCAAATACTTTATACTTATCAATACTTTCAAAAGTTGTTGTGTAATATTGAAGGACATTGCATCCTAAACATGGTTTCGTTTGTTACATTCTAATCATTTAAAAGTTATTAGTTGCCAAAGTTAGAATAGCACATAAAAACAATGAGATAAGTATTAAATGAAAGGAGTATTATGGAATATAACAAAAAGGTCACCTTCACTTAAGAGAAAAACTAGGATAGGTGACCCAATAATCGTCACTCGAGGAAGGTAGTTGCCTATAAATATAGACCAATGAGAGAGAGATAGCTAGACCATCCAACCATCCATCTTCACATAGACATGTCTGAGAGCAAGGTGCTTAGTGTTCTTGATACGGAGTCGCTCACCGTTAAATGCGACACCACCAAGCCTGCTGCTGCTGCCACGGGCCGTTCGCCGTCCGTGTGGGGCGAATTTTTCGTCACCTACACCCCTCCCACCCCACAGGCATGCAGATTAATTAGTACTTCCTCCCGCTTTTTTATATGACATCATTAATTTTTCGTATAACATTTCACTATTTGTCTTATTAAAAATTTAGTATAAATATGTAAAAGTACAAGTTAATATTATATTTTTTAATACAACAACAAATCACAAAATAATATATAATATTATATTATATATATAAATTTATAATAAGGCGAATGGTTAAAATCATGTTAAAAATCAACGGTGTTTTAAAAAAGGAGGAGTATTAGTAGTATTATGTACATGCACACAAACAGCGGTATATGTATAATTAATATAGATAAAATTCTCTATATGGACCCGCTGAAACATTTAATATAGATAAAATTCTCCATAACGATCCTACACATCCATTCCGTTAGTTAACCATTAATTTTTCTAGAATGATCATATTGCCCTAGTTTATGTATTACAGAATGTAAGTGTTCTAACTAAACAATTTTCAGTTTTTTAAAATATTAGAGTGGCTAAAATATATTTAAAAATTTTCCTCACTTGATAAGAAAAACAATTTTAAATATTTTAAAAAATTGCATGATGTGACAATAGTGATGAAAGGTGAATACTCTCTCCATTTCAATTTGCATCAAAATACTTGTCGTTTGCACGTTCCTAAATACTTTTAGAGATGCCCATGCCTTCCTACCCTTCATCTATAATTTATACTAATACTATTCCTCACAACAAATTTTACTACTTTTGCTTTGAGAAAGATGATTAGGACGTAATTAATGAGAGTAGCAATGTAATTTATAACACCGCCTAGTTAGTGTGAAATTTGCTAGAACACAAGTATATTGAAACAGAGGGAGTACATGATTGTGACAAATTCGATAATTTGCAAAGTGCATATTCATTAAAGAAAAATTACATTTCAAATTTGATGCAAAGTTTCACAAATTTTTGAAATTCCATTGAAATTACTTTCCAAATTTTAGAATTTTGAAACTAGATATTCGGTAATTTATTCCATATAGTTTTTTCACAACCCAAATAATTCCTACATACAGAACATTTCTGACTTTTACTAATATGCCAAGGGAAATAAAGTCATTTCTTTAAAAAAAACAAATACTTAACTGGTGGTCAAATGAAGGAATGGATGTGTAAGAGATCTTAAAGAAACTCAGGAGTATATAAGAGATGAAAAAAAAATATTTTTAGACTCCCGATATGGAGGCAGTGTCGCTTCATTTAGGTGCGTGAAATTTCAATGGCAGATTGACAATTATATTAAACAATGCTAGCTAGCTTAATTAGTAGTTTGACAATAGATATGGATAATTTAACTATAGCTCTTATATATGGATTTAATTACTCATATGCATATGTTTTCAGAGGTCGGAGGAGTGGATGAGGGGACGGGTGGATCAGCTAAAGAGAAAGGTGCGCTGCAAGTTGTTGAAGGCCACGAGTGTGGCCTACATGGTGATGTTAGTAGACGTGCTCGAACGTCTGGACATAGACCACCACTTCCTCGATGAGATCGCCAAAGTGTTAAAGCATGTATTTCACCAATGAGGAGCTGGAGAGCGCTGTTGCTCGCTCTGATGATGGTGACCAGCTCCACCTTGAATCCCTTAGGTTTCGTCTACTTCGTCAGCATGGTTTCTCGGTATCTGCAGGTATATTGTGATCTGTGTTTTCTAGGAGGATATTTTGTTATGTATATATATATGTTAATATAGAATGAAAGCCGAATTAATTAGTTAAGAAGGTATTTTCACGGTAGCCAGCTGCTAGCAGCGTATAAGCTGGGACACAAAATCAAAAGAATGGAAAATAAAATCAGTATATATGACTTTCATAGTTTTAATTACTTTTTACTCTTAGCAGTCCAAAAGCTGAGGTTGAAATTAAAATAAAATACACATGAATTCTAAAATACGACAAAGATCAAACAAAGGCTCTAAAGCATGTTTTTTGAGCACATCTTGATCCACATCTCTCCCCCTCTCTGATTCATTTGAATTAATCTCTGGAGCATAACATATACACCCTTACAGCTAGAAATCCGTGCTTGCATGCAGATGTATTCGACAAGTTCAAAGATAGCATAGGTTCTTTCAGAGAAAGCCTTAGCACTGACCCAAGGGGCATGCTGAGCTTATACAATGCAGCTCACCTAGCCATGCCCGGTGAAGCGGCACTCGACGACGCCATCGCGTTCTCGAGACGGAGCCTCCAGTCCTTGCAAGGTAAGCTGAGGTTGCCAATGGCCGAGCAGGTCTCCCGTGCCCTCGACATCCCTCTCCCACGGACGCCCAAGCTGTTGGAGACGATGCGCTACATCACCGAGTACGAGCAGGAGGAGGTGCACGACGGCGTGGTGCTAGAGCTTGCGAGGCTGGACTTCGAGCTCATCAGATCTCTTTACCTCAAGGAGCTCAAGACCCTCTCCTTGTAATCAATTATGTTCTCTCATGCATATTAATTTTTTTGTTCACAATCATTTCTTGCTTCACGTAATTAAAGTTGACCTGTGCTATATAAGCGATAGCCTGCTTTTACACTCATCAGCAGACCATGATATATAGTAGAATATTACTTCTAGTGAAAAACCATCGGAAAAGGAAACTCTACTTCACTTCACAGTTAATTTGAACACACATAAGTGGTTTAATATATGTATATATGCGAATATGATTGGCAGGTGGTGGAGAGAACTTTATGACAGCATAAAGCTAAACTATGCTCGAGATCGTATAGTAGAGTCTTACTTTTGGACTTGTGCCATGTTCCACGGGGAGGACTACTCTCGTGCACGAATCATATTCGTTAAGGTGTTTCAACTAGTGATTATGATGGATGACACTTACGACATCCACGCCACCTTGGAGGTGTGTTATAAGTTTAACGAAGCAATGCAGAGGTAGAAATTAATGATGGCCTACGCTGTCAATTTGGCAACGAGCATACTAACTAGCTATAGGCTGAGTAGTATAATTAATATATCCTTCTATTTATATGTAGATGGGATAAGAGTGCAGTTTGTATTCTACCAGAATATCTGCGTCTCTATTACATAAAAATGCTAAATAATTTTGATGAGATAGAGGACAGCTTGGAGCCAGACGAGAAGTACCGCATGTCTTACGTGAAAACTTCGGTAAAATCTTGCTCCGCCTACCTTTCGTGTTAAAATAAAAAGAGAAAATCATAGACATACTAAGAGTGTTATTCGTGTGTTTGATCACCTACACATTAATTTTGACTAATTTTCCTCCACATGCATGCACATATGTATCTATGTATGTGCAGTTGAAGCGGTTATCTGAGTACTTCCTCCGTGAGGCCCAATGGTCGAGCGACAAGCACATGCCCAGCTTCGCCGAGCATCTGGACGTGTCTTGCATGTCGTCCGGCTACAAAGGAGATGAAGGGAGAGGCCAGCCTGCTGACGTGGCATCCTGACATGTGGGGTCCACGTGGGTCCCACGCTGACTCAGCCGCCACGTCGGACAAAACCGGGTGCAAAACCACCGAGGGATCTAATCTACACTGGTTTTGTAAGTTGGGGGATGCGTTGTATCCGGTTTTACGGTTAGGGGACGATTTTGTAACTCGATAACAAGTTGAGGGACCTTCGGTGTACTTTTTCCGCCTCCCAAACTCCCAATCTGGCGGCGGTGAGGCCGCACGCGCGACTTGCTCGTCAGCAGCGGCAGCGGCAAACATGACCCCACAGCTCTAAAATGGTGTCACGCCTAAAAATTTAGCTAAATTTTCATACTACTAGAAAAAATTCTTGTACGCTGCAACGGGTAAAAACATTTTTGATCGTATGCATTATACTCTTTTTGAGCCAAAATATTATTTCTTGCTTTTGTGACCTAGCCCAAAAATCGAGTGGGGGCATCTTATTAGAATTGATAGTGTGCTCAAATTTTTTTACTTAATTACACATTAGTAATACACTAAATATTAAATTTGAGTGGGGTCCTAGGACCCCACTCCACATACTGTAGATCCAACCCCCTCCTAGCCTAGCCTACTACCTCTCTCTGCTTGGCCTGCGTCTCTTTGACCTAGCCCACAAGTGAAGCTTAGGCCCAGCTCGCATAACCCTTGTCTTTCTTTGACCTAGGCCACAAGTGAAGTTGTAGGCCTAGCTCACATAGCCGACTATAGTCTTTAAAATAGATAAAAACATTTTCGATCGCTATACATTATAGCTATAGGCTTAACTCGCATAGCCAAGTGCCGTCGTCAAAGCTCGAAAGAGTGTGATGCTATAACTGATCCTCCCCATCAAAGCCCGGAAGAGTGTGATGCTAGAACTGATCCTCCCCATCAAATTGTATTGAACCTTTCTCGATCTCCCATCAAATTAATCGCATCGAATCTTTATTGATCTTCTAAAATTGGTTAAGAGTTTCTGATGCACTTGATCTACTCTTCTGTTTTATCCATAAGACTCGGGATATAAACGCTATCTTTTAAATAGAGATTAGATCCAGTAAATTAAAGCGAAATTAAAAGAAAAAATTATGAGTTCAATAATGAGGGAGTAGTGGGGAATCGATTTTTATGATCAACTGAAGGAAGGAACGCGGAAACCGATCGACATGGTGGTGGAGGAAAAAAAAGAAAAAAAAGAACAGAAAAGGAGAAAAAACGGCGGGTGAAGAAAAAAAGAAGCGAAGAAAAAAAATGGATGAACGGTAAAAAAAGGAGAAAAAAGCGAAAATAACAAAAAAAAGTGACGGAAAAAAATACAGAAACCTTATGTATTTTTGTAATAGGTATAGATATATGTACGTACATGTAATCAGTTGTTTTATGTATGTTTATGTTAGAAATGAGAAATTTACCGTACTTGAGAAAGTATTTGAGGTATCTCAAAATACTATTATCTAGATATACCAAAATTTTCGTCCCGATAGATTAGAATCCATCTTCATATACGTATACTAGTTAGAGTTTAATTTGATATTTTTATTACAACTTGTAGAAGTCGAATTTGAACTTGCATGTTTGTGAAGTGATATATTACATATTAATCTATCTTGTAATTTTTTCTTAATCATTTAGTTGACATGCAAGAAACGGGTGGACGTCCACATGAGAGATTAGAATCCATCTTCATATATAGTGGCATAGTAGCTAGCAGTTGTCCCACGTTAGGCTCCTGTCTAATCCCCCTTGGGAGATGTTTCCATCACTCATGTAATAACCTTCCTATCAAATAAAGTTCACCGAGTTTTGAAAAAAAAAAAACACGCACATACTACACACAGGTAGACTGGGAGCAACTTGCTGGATTCTGCGCACACACATATACGGCATGCATAATGCACAACCATGTATGACAATTTCTTATGGAAGACAAGTATACTATCCCTATCATAAGCATATGCTAGCGATTTAGCTAGGTTTTATCGCATAGTATGTAAGTACACATCCATTTGTACTATGTAATAGCTAGTCTCTCTCTCAAAGAGAATTGGATACTTTTTAAAGACACAAGAAGTAGCTAGGTAGTACATACGTGTAGCAAGCTGTCGATCACGTAAATAACTACTCCCTCCGTCCAAAAGAACCCAATATATCTAATATTAGATGTGATATTTTCTAGCACAACAAATCTGAATAACCTTCTTCTGTTCAGATTTGTTTTATTATGAATTGTCACCTTTAGTGTACTATATTGGTTTTTTTTTAATGGAGAGAGAGAGAGTATATATTACGTTGTGCCTAATCGTCATGGACTACTGGGCCGAGTAAGAGATCGGTGATGAGCCCTTTGAGCCCTTCATGGACTGGGCCGAGTAAGAGATCGGTGATGACCCCCTTGAGCCCAGAGCCGGAGGTGTAGCCGTCCTTGCCGCCGAGGTACACCCCCTCCATGGTGCTCGTCAGGTTCACCAGCAGCTGCGCGGCCGGCAGCAGCGCCGGGGACACCGCCTCCACGCACGCGCGGTTGATCCGCCTCCACGCGCGCTCCGACGCCGCCGCCACCGCCGCCACGGCCGCGTCCCCGCCCGCGCCGTGCTCCGTCATGTAGGTCTCCACGAGGCTCTGCACGTCCTTCCTGTTCTTCCCCACCTTCCAGGCGGCGACGTCGTTGAGGAGGCGGCCCACCTCGCCGCTGGCGAGGAGCAGGTCCGGGATGGCGCACGCCCACTCCAACGCCTCCTTGGTCGCCACGCCGTCGCCGTCGTGCACGCCCATCAGCACCGCCGGTGCCAGCGCCGGGATGCCCGACGAGATGCTGGACACGTACAGGTGCTCCGCGAAGCTCGGCAGGTACCTGTGGCTCGACCATCGGGCCTCCTGGAGGTAGTATTCAGACAACTGCTTGTACTGTACATGTATGTAGCAGGCATAGGAAGATAATATAAGTTATTTGAACTCTGTTTATTGTGAATAGAATATTTTTTTACTGCAGTATATTTTATTTATCAAGGAAAATAATGTCGCGTCATAGTAACTAGCTTGTTGAGGAAAAATAAAATTGACTGATCGTGTGTCCTTGGGGAAATTACTCCTGACCTGAACGTACGTCAGGGTAAAGTGTATATATACTTTTATATTTCAAATTTTAGACTACGAACTATATATGTTTTCGTCGTATAGATACTCTCTCTATTTCTAAATGTAAGGTACAACTATTTTTGGCTCATGTCTCATAATATAACGTTCTGTATATAACACGATGCATTCAAATGTCAATATGTTAAATCCTGAGTACATACAAAACATTACAACTTAACATATATAAAATGACATTAATATGTCAAAATTATTTGAAAATTTCTTTCATGCAGCTATAGTTTTATTAATTTTATAATATATACTCCATAGTTGGATAAAAATTGTGATGAAACATGTGTGACTACGCCAACATTAATATCCAAAACATTAACTAAACTAACAAACAACAAGGGAGTATATTTTTCGATACTTTTGAGGTTTACAACAACGAACACAAAGCTCTACTTATCATGGAGACGTACATAATTTTTCCTTGTTATTGACAAGATAATTCTAAAATTCGGAATTGACAAATACAAAGTTAGAATGAATATGGAGTCGCAACTCTAGGCTTTTATAGTCTAATAATTTTAAATTTTTGAAATGAAATTAATAATTATCAAGTCATATTCATGGCCTAAAAATATTTTCTCCAACCGATTGAATACCACTCTGGCCCTAATAGTTTTGTTGATTATTGTGATTATTGCTTGACAGCCAAAAAATGTTAAAATTCAGAAATTTTGTCAACATAATTAGCAGTGTTATTTTTACTTTTCTTGACAAATAATAAATTTATAAAGTCAGTATACACTAAGGTATATCTATATATCTTGACTCTCTATTTAAGTATCTAACCAGTTTCATTCTAAATTTATAATTAGAAGTTATATATGATTCGGTGCTCCTCTCATAATAGATCGATCGATACTCTCTATATTATCTAGGGTGTATCTTCTTCTCTTAATAATTGACTAGTTCTACATTTAAGTATCTTGACTCTGGATCACTATAAAAAAGATTTTCATGGACACCCCCTTTCCTTTTACAGGCAAGCTAAAAATACGTAAGTATATGTAAAAAGATTTTACCATAGTTATGGCGTAAGACACACGGTGTTTCTCATTTGGTTCTAAGCTATTCTCCATCTCGTCAAAGTTGCTTAGCAGCTTTATGTAATATGCATGCATATATTCTGGTAGAAGAGAAACTGCTCCGTTGTCCCATCTGCATATTTATAAGGATTGAGTAGTTAGCTCAGCTCAGATAGTTCATTTTGACAAAATAAACAAATAGGTCATTACTAATTTCTACCTCTGTATTGCTTCATTGAACCTACAACACTCGTCCAAGGTGGCTTGGACATCATAAGTGTCATCCATTAGGGTTATCAATCCGAAAACCTTAGCAAGCATAATACGTGCGCGAGAGTATTCCTCCTCGTAGTACACTCCGCTAACCCAGAAGAAGACCTCTACTATACGGTCTCGGGTGTAGCTCAGCTTTACGTTGTCGTAAAAGTCTTTCCACCACCTGTATGTACCAATCAATTGACCATGCTTGAATCCATTTGTTTATACTGGAAAAGTTTGGGACACTTATTTGCCAAAATGGTTGATTTTTTTTCTCATTCATTAGAACAACATCTAACAACAGTATCGCTAGCTATTTTTTCAATAGTGGCAAAGCAAGCTATGCTCTATCATGGAATTGGAAGTTATACATTGATGTTGACACATGCCAATACAAGAGAAGGCAAAATAAAGCATAAAAACATATCTAGAGTAATCCAAAAAAAAAAAAAAACGAACGAAACGAAACTAGCTTAAGTTGGTCTAATGCGACATACTTCAAGTTGTAACTTGTGAATTCTGCAAGTTTAGGATAAGCAATTTGCAAGCTACTCCAGGTGACAGATAAATAAGAAAAGAAAACCATGGCTGATAAACAGAAAAGCTGAAAATTTAATTGTTTTTAGCTAGCTAGACGGGGCAAAGGTGCAGTCAAATATTAATTTAGACAAAATGGAGTTCACAACAGAGAGGGGTACATATATATTTGAGAGTAGGCTGTCAGTCAATTAACGGAAAACACAAACAACAGAATGCTAGCTATATGAAAAAAAAAATAGTTGTACTTCTTTAGCAGGGATATTTAAGTAATTAAGCAGCTGAGATCACAGGAAGCGAAAACGTGAAAACTTACAGGGTGAGGGCCTTGAGCTCCCTTAGGTGAAGAGACTTCACGAGCTCAAAGTCCAGCCTCGCGAGCTCCAGCACCACGCCGTCAAAACCCGGCTCATCGCCGTACTCGTGGATGTAGCGCATCGCCTCCAGCCGCCTGGGCGTCCGCGGGAGAGGGATGTCGAGGGCGCGGGAGACCTGCTCGGCCATCGGCGACCTCAGCTTGCCTGCGGTTTTCATGGACCGTAGGTGGCGCCTCGAGAACGCGATGGCGTCGTCGAGCACCTCCTCGCCGGGCATGGCCAGGTGAGCCGCGTTGTACAGGCTTAGAAGACCCCTCGCGTCACTGCTTAGGCTTGCTCTGAAACTGCCCCCGTTGTCTCTGAACTTGTCGAACACATCTTTTGCAATGCATGAATTAATATTTTCTATAAGTAAAATGTATATATCTTGTTGTGAGCAGATCAGTAAAATGTATGTGTTTGTATATGTATATATTCAGAGTTCAAATTAAATATATACCAGCTAGTCGTTAACCTGTGCTTTGCGGTAGCTGTATTATTATCGATATAATTTTAGGTAGTAAAAAAGTTCAATAATATGTTGAATACACGGGTAGTTTTTTGAATTGTAAAAAAAAGTAACTCTCTATCTAACTATTAATTTTAAAATTTAGAATTAAATTAATAAAATTCCAACTCTTACAAAATTTAGTCTCATAACTAGCTAATTACTAAATTTTAAATTTTAGCATTAAATATTAATAGAGTGTTAAATAAATTTTGAAGTGGGGATCATGTTATTCAAAGTATTTTGGTGGGGATCATGTTAGTTTTTATATATATTTACAAATATATAAAAACTAACAATCAGCTTTAGTTTACCAAAATATAATTAGTAAACGTATTTAAAAAAATGTATTTCAAATTTTTCGAAATATATTAACAAAAACTACCAATCAATTTTGGAAAAAAAACTAAATTTAAATTCCCACTGACATTATCCACCTAATCAATGTTTTTACGTGGGAGTTGCCTTGAAGTGTTTAATTAATCAGTTTTTAATTATGAAGATACGCAGATATGATTACCTAGGGGTGGGGTCATGACTCGTGGGTTTTTTCACAACCCATCTCAACTCTTAAATATTTTTAGCATAAAAAACTACTAAATTTTAGCCCAACTCATTATAGACTCATTTTGACCTCATATTTTGTAGGTCAAAATGTTGGGTCCATTACCACCCTAAGGCTGTGTTCGGAGGAGGGGTTATCCCCGACACTCAAAACAAAGTTTATTTTATTGCATGATTAATTAAGTATTAATTATTTTTTAAAAAAAATGGATTAATATGATTTTTTTAAACAACTTTCATATAGAACGTTTTTGTATAAATCACACCGTTTAGCAGTTTAAAAAGCGTGCACGCGGAAAACGAGAGAGGTGGGTTGGGAAAATAGGGGGAAAGAACACAGCCTAACTGTACCTGCAGATATCCCCAAGCCGTGCTGGCGAAGCAGCCGGAATCGGAGGGAAGTAACGTGAAGGTCGTCGTCGGCGACATCGGAGCCGGCAGCACCGCCGCCGCCGCCGTGCTCCTCGCTGTGCACACGGTGTAGCATCGCCGCGATCTCGTGGCGGAAGTGGTTGTCTATGCCGAGGCGTTCCAGCGTGTCGACTAGCACCACCATCTCGGCCACGCTGCTGATGCGGCTCGTGGCCTCCCATGTCCGCCACGCTGCTGCGGCTCGTGGCTTCCAACAGCTTGCTCCGCACTTGCCCCTTCAGTTGCTCCGCTCGTTCTCTCCTGCACTCCTCTGACCTCTGCATCACACGCACATGATCGAGAGTACACAGATAATTAATTTAAGCCCCTGCCCTGTACAATTAAGCAAAGCACACACACGTAAATAAATACGGTATGCATGTGTGTGTATGGTTCTATTTCACTATTTGTGTCTAAGGCTGCCCCATTTCTGATAAGCAGCTGGTCGATCTGTGTAATAGTTAGCTTACGAGGAACCGCAAAAATGGTTTTCCAAGGTAAACCCTGGTTTTGTTCTCTGCCTTATTTTTCTGGATTCTATATAACTATACTTAAAGCAAGACGAGAATGTTTAAGAGAGTTGAAGATTCTGATACAAACTGCAGATGCTAGAAGCTCCTCGAACAAGACCTAAGTATACATGCACAGTACTGTTTAATCTGCATGCCTGTGAGTTGGAAGGGGCGTAGGTGATGAAGAAGTCGCCCCACACGGACGGCGCAAAACCTTGCAACAATGGGCCTGTGGTGACGACGGCAGCGGCAGCCAACGGCGAGGAGCCTCCATTAACAGCAAGCACCTCCGTCGCGAGAACACTGCTCCCAGACATGTTATCGTTGGTTGATCGAGCTCGTTCGCGATCGCTAGTTTACAGAAGTTGTCAATTAGAGTAGCTTGCTACTAATTGGATATGGTCAGTACCTCTCCCATCATCTCTATTTATAGACAAGCACCCCTCTAGGACCCGTGTAGCTATGGCCTACGGGTCACCTAGCATACGATCGAACCTCATACGTAAACGTATTTAAAAAAATGTATTTCAATTTTTTCGAAATATATTAACAAAAACTACCAATCAATTTTGGAAAAAAAACTAAATTTAAATTCCCACTGACATTATCCACCTAATCAATGTTTTTACGTGGGAGTTGCCTTGAAGTGTTTAATTAATCAGTTTTTAATTATGAAGATACGCAGATATGATTACCTAGGGGTGGGGTCATGACTCGTGGGTTTTTTCACAACCCATCTCAACTCTTAAATATTTTTAGCATAAAAAACTACTAAATTTTAGCCCAACTCATTATAGACTCATTTTGACCTCACATTTTGTAGGTCAAAATGTTGGGTTCATTACCATCCTAATGCTGTGTTCGGAGGAGGGGTTGTCCCCGACACGCAAAACGAAGTTTTTTTTATTGCATAATTAATTAAGTATTAATTATTTTTTTAAAAAAATAGATTAATATGATTTTTTTTAAACAACTTTCATATAGAAAGTTTTTTATAAATCACACCGTTTAGCAGTTTAAAAAGCGTGCGCGCGGAAAACGAGAGAGGTGGGTTAGGAAAATGGGGGAAAGAACACAGCCTAACTGCATGTACCTGCAGATATCCCCAAGCCGTGCTGGCGAAGCAGCCGGAATCGGAGGGAAGTAACGTGAAGGTCGTCGTCGGCGACATCGGAGCCGGCAGCGCCGCCGCCGCCGCCGTGCTCCTCGCTGTGCACACGGTGTAGCATCGCCGCGATCTGTGATATCAAAGCATTGGAGATGCGATCTGTTCACGCAGCCGTCGGCCGATCTGTTCATCGTCCTCGACAATTCAATTTCGACATGTTCGGTGAGATCATTTGCTGTCCGGCTGCCATCGCGTTCGTCGCGCGAAGTTGCATCACGTCGTTCTCCTCTCTGCAGCAGCTAGCGCATGCGTCAGGGAGAGGAAAAGCTGCACACGGGTCTCGATGTGAAGAAAAAGCAGGGCATCATCAGGGTTGAAGCCATCGATGATCATCTTAGTGCACGCATATCGAGAAAAAGTAGGGGGCAAGTCAGGGACCTGACTCCCTGTTCACGTGAATTGAAATTCACGTTGGTTTTTCGCTGCGTGCATACGTCCTTCATACAGGGATCAATTCATCTGCATTACTTCGGTTCTGTTTAGGGGAATAAATTCAAGTTCAGTTTTTGCTACGCTCACACGCCAGTTTACCAGGAGGTTTTCTATGGAGATTAAATAATTCGTTTTATACACCCAGAGTGTTTCGCTTATACCAACAGATTCAGGATTTTATTCACAAGACGAGTTTGAGGTTTGATCTACCGCTCGTGAATTGAGATGCAATATTCTAATTATGGCAAGTGATGTTTTGAAGTGGGGTATTTACCGCGAGGAGGAGAAACTAATACCATCGTACACCAGTCTATCAGTTTCAGGACATACAAGCGAAGTCGTCGAGAGGGAGCCAGAAGGTTCATGTCCAGATCACGTGTGTGTGGTAAAATTTCCGGCGGAATTGCTACTTCCGTTTGCCCAGTGTACCAAAAGGTTAATAAGGAGATCTAAGTATTTCGTTTTGAGCGCAAGAGTTTCGCATTTCTGCTAGGATTACATAAATTCATGCAGCAGATTCAGGATTTTATGCCCATGGCGAGTTTGGTTGTGCATCAGTTTTCGCGTATATGTTTGGTGCACACAGGCTTATACCAACAGATTCAGGAGTTATATATTTCCAATGGCGAGTTTGAAGCATGGTCTACCTCTTCTGGATCAAGGGTGTTATGAATTATAGTCCAAGTGACTATTTGGCGCACATTGATTTTATCATCACGAGGTTGTTTGGAGATTGAAGATTTTTATGATACAAGGGAAATTCGTATCAAGGTGGAGATTGTTAAATATGTGATCCGAATTTTGGGCCCACAATATATTCGGATTAGTTTTCTAATAGAACCTTTTATTATAGGATTAGTTTCCTATTAGTCTATTAGGACTCCTACTTTCTCCTATATATATCCCTTGTAAGCCGTACAGGGAGGGTGTGATAGCCCAATGTATCCAACTCCCCTATATTGATAATTTCCCGATCGGTGCCCGTGGCTTTTTTATCGCAAGGGTTTTTCACGTTAAATTCGTGTCGCCATTGTGCATCGATTTTCATAAAAAAACAAATCTATTTGTTTTGACCTCGCCCCTTTTTTTATAAGCTATCATAATCTCAAACAAAGGAGGCCCGGCCATAGCGTATCACTTATATAGGGATATGAGTATAAGTTTTGTGAGATTCTATAATATTTCATAGCATGGTTTTATTAGTACAACTTGTTTGGAGTTATTTTAATTGAACCTTAATTAGAAGACTCACGTAGGCTAGAAAGATCACGTGATAATCTAAATAGCAAAAGCATCATCGATGTCAAAGAAAAGAGAGATGATGTGGGTTCAATCTAGTGACGACTTCTTAATCATAGCTATACTAAATTAATGGGTTCCAAAACTATACAAGTAGTACTTTTTTTTTTCAAAAGTTTTTTATTAGCTCACAAATATTCACGACTATATTACTATTTTAGGTCCTATTTTTTTTCATGCAATCCAAACAGACGCCAAAATTATGAAAAAGATGATAATATATAGTATATCGCTATATACACATTATAAATTCATAAATATGCACGACTAAATTAGAATTTTTTTTAAAGAAAACCAAATTAGATTTATAATGTGAACAAGTAACATGTCCTATCTTAGCTTGACACTTTGAATGGTATTCGAGAATTATGAAAAATCATGAAAAAACTAGGAATATGGATTATATCATCATATAAGTATGCTTACCATGTAGGTGTTAACAACCAAATTTGGTAATCTAAGTATCGAAGGTGAAGAAGAAACCGAGATGGAATTCGAGATGGAAATCGTCCCGGAAACAGAGTAAGGATCGGCTGAAGTCCGAATCGGTTACGACTAAGATCGGCAGAGTTCGAGTCGGACGAGGTTAGCCGATTGAGCCGAATCCGACAATATGAAGCGGCATATGTTGTCGGTTTAGTTTGATGTGCTTCATGATGATTGCCACGCATGGATAGAATCCTGAGAAGGCAATTGTATCTATTAATTAGGATATTTTATGTAATTTTCTTAGAAATATGTTTAGGCAAAAGTCTGCCGCAAAGACTTATGGTTTCTTAGAGTTTGTTAGAGATAAGAGTCGTGTCCGATATGGACATATTCTGTAATTGTCGGGTATAAATAGACCCCGAGCCCCATGTAGTCAAACTAACACACGTTCAATACAATTTCGGCGCATCGCCACCCTTTTACTTTCGTTTTGTTTCGACGAGTTCTTGCTTTTGGGTTGAGCTGCATCGGTTTCGATTTTCAACAAGAGGTAAAACTTGTTATGGCGGCTTGCGTTCTCGGGATTAGTGCTTCCATCTTTATGATACTCTAATCTTGTTTATGTAATTCGTTGAGTTATCATATATCTTATATAATCTCCGGCAATATCGTTGTCTAACCCACAATGGCTGTGGAACGATACCGAGCGCATTTTTCTCTCCCGATCCTACCCATGCCGGAATGAATGGTTCGATGCGTACTGGTACCGAGCGGTACTATGTGCTGGACTATAAAGACGCCCCTTTTCTTTTCATTAAAAAAATTAATTAGTTGGCTATTTTTGTTTGGGTTTAGATCATTATATTGGCATAGAGTTTTAAGTTGATTTTTTGATTTTTATGGTTTAATAGAAAAGATACCCGTGCATTGCAACGGGTGAATTAATGCTATTTCAATCTTATTATTGCTATACGGTTTAGCTATTGTGAAATTCATTATGGGAATTCGCTTGGATATTTTTTTTAATAATCATGAGCTGCAATTATGAGTCTGATTTTCAACTCAAATTAGTTATGCAAGTTTTTTTAAAAAAGATTTCTTATACAACTCCTTTCGTATTTCCAAAAGCAAATGAATTTAAAATCTGATTCAAACACGGATATGTATTTCCAAAAGCGAACAAACTTAAAACCGCAAACAAGAATGACGTACTAAAATACTAGCAAAAACATATTCTATTTTTATAATAGTAGAGATAAGCGGGTGTCCTCAAGTTTAAACATAAAGTCTCAACTCTAGTCCACAAAAGCTTTAAAAAATTACTTAAACCTAGTCTTTAACTTGATAGCACAAGAGTAGTTTATGATTTAAAAAATAAAAGGCAAATAAAAAATTGTTAAATATGTGATCCGAATTTTAGGCCCACGATATATTCGGATTGAGATCACCTATACATTTGTCGACAAATTTTCTCCTAAAAATTTAACAGATGTAATTATAGTACAATCGTAGTGTAATTACATTGTAACCTACATATAAATACTGTGTAACTTGTATGTAAGTTTCACATAATTTTGAATCGTTAGATCTATTACAAGATTTGTTCTGGTGAGGAAGACAAAAAATCACAGCACACATATATATATATATATGTGAGAGGATTTGTTCCCACGACCTTCATTTTACCGAAATAACATGTTACAGGGAGATTTTTGAAAGTTATATACAAGTTACAATGTAATTACACTACTATTGTACTATAATTACATCTGTCAAATTTTTGGGAGAAAATTTGTTGATAAATATATAGCAAAATTGATTCAGATTAGTTTTCTAATACGACTTTGTATTATAGGATTAGTTTCTTATTAGGACTTTGAGTTTTTTCTATCAGGACTTCTACTATAGTTTTCTCCTATATATATCCCTGTAAACCGCACTACAGGAAGGGTGCGACAACCCAAAGTGTCTCCTGCATTTCTATCCAACTTCTCTATATTGATCATTGCCGGTCGGCGCCCGTAATTTTTTTTCCCGTAAGGGTTTTTCATATTAAATTCGTGTCTATGTTGTACATCAATTTTGATATATAACAAGTGATATCAAAGCATTGGAGATGCGATCTGTTCACGCAGCCGTCGGCCGATCTGTTCATCGTCCTCGACAATTCAATTTCGACATGTTCGGTGAGATCATTTGCTGTCCGGCTGCCATCGCGTTCGTCGCGCGAAGTTGCATCACGTCGTCCTCCTCTCTGCAGCAGCTAGCGCATGCGTCAGGGAGAGGAAAAGCTGCACACGGGTCTCGATGTGAAGAAAAAGCAGGGCATCATCAGGGTTGAAGCCATCGATGATCATCTTAGTGCACGCATATCGAGAAAAAGTAGGGGGCAAGTCAGGGACCTGACTCCCCTGTTCACGTGAATTGAAATTCACGTTGGTTTTTCGCTGCGTGCATACGTCCTTCATACAGGGATCAATTCATCTGCATTACTTCGGTTCTGTTTAGGGGAATAAATTCAAGTTCAGTTTTTGCTACGCTCACACGCCAGTTTACCAGGAGGTTTTCTATGGAGATTAAATAATTCGTTTTATACACCCAGAGTGTTTCGCTTATACCAACAGATTCAGGATTTTATTCTCAAGACGAGTTTGAGGTTTGATCTACCGCTCGTGAATTGAGATGCAATATTCTAATTATGGCAAGTGATGTTTTGAAGTGGGGTATTTACCGCGAGGAGGAGAAACTAATACCATCGTACACCAGTCTATCAGTTTCAGGACATACAAGCGAAGTCGTCGAGAGGGAGCCAGAAGGTGCATGTCCAGATCACGTGTGTGTGGTAAAATTTCCGGCGGAATTGCTACTTCCGTTTGCCCAGTGTACCAGAAGGTTAATAAGGAGATCTAAGTATTTCGTTTTGAGCGCAAGAGTTTCGCATTTCTGCTAGGATTACATAAATTCATGCAGCAGATTCAGGATTTTATGCCCATGGCGAGTTTGGTTGTGCATCAGTTTTCGCGTATATGTTTGGTGCACACAGGCTTATACCAACAGATTCAGGAGTTATATATTTCCAATGGCGAGTTTGAAGCATGGTCTACCTCTTCTGGATCAAGGGTGTTATGAATTATAGTCCAAGTGACTATTTGGCGCACATTGATTTTATCATCACGAGGTTGTTTGGAGATTGAAGATTTTTATGATACAAGGGAAATTCGTATCAAGGTGGAGATTGTTAAATATGTGATCCGAATTTTGGGCCCACAATATATTCGGATTAGTTTTCTAATAGAACCTTTTATTATAGGATTAGTTTCCTATTACTCTATTAGGACTCCTACTTTCTCCTATATATATCCCTTGTAAGCCGTACAGGGAGGGTGTGATAGCCCAATGTATCCAACTCCCCTATATTGATAATTTCCCGATCGGTGCCCGTGGCTTTTTTATCGCAAGGGTTTTTCACGTTAAATTCGTGTCGCCATTGTGCATCGATTTTCATAAAAAAAAACAAATCTATTTGTTTTGACCTCGCCCCTTTTTTTATAAGCTATCATAATCTCAAACAAAGGAGGCCCGACCATAGCGTATCACTTATATAGGGATATGAGTATAAGTTTTGTGAGATTCTATAATATTTCATAGCATGGTTTTATTAGTACAACTTGTTTGGAGTTATTTTAATTGAACCTTAATTAGAAGACTCACGTAGGCTAGAAAGATCACGTGATAATCTAAATAGCAAAAGCATCATCGATGTCAAAGAAAAGAGAGATGATGTGGGTTCAATCTAGTGACGACTTCTTAATCATAGCTATACTAAATTAATGGGTTCCAAAACTATACAAGTAGTACTTTTTTTTTTCAAAAGTTTTTTATTAGCTCACAAATATTCACGACTATATTACTATTTTAGGTCCTATTTTTTTTCATGCAATCCAAACAGACGCCAAAATTATGAAAAAGATGATAATATATAGTATATCGCTATATACACATTATAAATTCATAAATATGCACGACTAAATTAGAATTTTTTTAAAGAAAACCAAATTAGATTTATAATGTGAACAAGTAACATGTCCTATCTTAGCTTGACACTTTGAATGGTATTCGAGAATTATGAAAAATCATGAAAAAACTAGGAATATGGATTATATCATCATATAAGTATGCTTACCATGTAGGTGTTAACAACCAAATTTGGTAATCTAAGTATCGAAGGTGAAGAAGAAACCGAGATGGAATTCGAGATGGAAATCGTCCCGGAAACAGAGTAAGGATCGGCTGAAGTCCGAATCGGTTACGACTAAGATCGGCGGAGTTCGAGTCGGACGAGGTTAGCCGATTGAGCCGAATCCGACAATATGAAGCGGCATATGTTGTCGGTTTAGTTTGATGTGCTTCATGATGATTGCCACGCATGGATAGAATCCTGAGAAGGCAATTGTATCTATTAATTAGGATATTTTATGTAATTTTCTTAGAAATATGTTTAGGCAAAAGTCTGCCGCAAAGACTTATGGTATCTTAGAGTTTGTTAGAGATAAGAGTCTGTCCGATATGGACATAGTCTGTAATTGTCGGGTATAAATAGACCCCGAGCCCTATGTAGTCAAACTAACACACGTTCAATACAATCTCGGCGCATCGCCACCCTTTTACTTTCGTTTTGTTTCGACGAGTTCTTGCTTTTGGGTTGAGCTGCATCGGTTTCGTCTTCAACAAGAGGTAAAACTTGTTATGGCGGCTTGCGTTCTCGGGATTAGTGCTTCCATCTTTATGATACTCTAATCTTGTTTATGTAATTCGTTGAGTTATCATATATCTTATATAATCTCCGGCAATATCGTTGTCTAACCCACAATCGGCTAACATCTGCCAGTAGAGGGCAACCGATAGGTTAAACATCGATGTTGACCTAGATTATATAGGATATCCACCACTCTATGACACTTACAACGGCTTGATTGTCTAGATATTGTTTTTCTTTTCATACTTATAGCTGCATCAGTTGAGTTTGATCTTATGAGTCGTGATTAGAATCTCAATCTCTAGCTGCTTCTTGGTTGCTGATTAGGGTAGTATCGGGGTTCAGCCGATCTTATCTGATTTAACTACATTTATCTTATTGCTGATTGACATGTTAAATCTGCCCTTTATGTTAGATCTTGTTGCACTTAAGTATATTAGGCCCTTGTTTGATATATTCTATTGTTTCAATATCTCAATATAGAGTGGTATCGAAGTATTAGCCGATACATGCTAGATCTATCTGATCGGCTATGCTATAAACATATATAGTCTCATATTAATATATATTTTCGATCTAAGTGATTTATACTGTCTCGGCATGGCGACCGATCTATCCCAATCACTTGATTTAAGTATATATCGATATACGGACTATATATCGTTAATATCTACAGCCGATCGAGTAGATTTAGTTCTTTCTTACTTATCAACGATTGTCGATCGATACATATATGACATCGGCTCAAAGATAAATGATATGTCATCGGCATCTAGCCGATCGGCTATCGTTTATGGATTTAACCGCGGTTTCTTTGTCTTTGTTTCTTGTTGATTGTAGGATCAAATCAACTGGCACGCTAGCATACCCAAAGACAAGTTTTGGACCTATACTGGAGTTAAGCAGATCTCTCAGCCATTTGTTTCATCACATCAACAGTAGGTCCAGTCTACTCGGCCCATACGGGGTTAACCTAAAGTACCATTACTATTTAACACCATGTATAAGTTCTATATTTTGGAGGCTATATTAATGTGTTAAATAATAAATAAAAGAACAAAGGGCAAGTACACATCATGTTTTTCCTCTTTGGTTTCTATTAATATGCATGGTACGTGAGTATTTCATACTAAGCTTGGTTAATTGGGAACACAAAGCATACCAAACTGATATTAATGTACTAAATAATAAGTAAAAGAACATAGCGGAGTACACGTCATGTTTGTTCCTCCATGATTTCTATTAAATAGGCAAGATATGTAGTATTCCACACTAAGTTTTGCTTAATTAGGGAACACAAATCATATTGTATTTATATATGAGAATTCATGCAATAAAATAATACTATAATAATAATCGATCCCTAACAAACGTGTACTGTAGTCTATGAAGATGAAACATTTTGAAGTGTATATCTACACTTAAACTTTGGTCTTATTTCTGTTTAAATTCATTTTTCAAAGAAAATAAGAAAGCATATAAAAGGAGAGAATATAATAAATAGAAGTTTGTTTTTAATTAGATGAAATTTTCCTATTTATAAAATTTTTCAACAGAATTATCTTCAATTAATATCTCCTAAAGTCCATAAAGACAAAAAAAAATGTTACTAAGTCAGAAACTCTAGAATTAAGATATGCTAAATATTCAAAAAAAGAATTACACATAAGCACAAATGATAGTTTTATACTCCCTCCGTCTCAAAATATAAGTATTTTTAGATCCTTACATAGTATCCGAGATGCTACTTTAACCAACAATATCTATAAAAATAAGATGTTTTAAATAAAAAGAGTTGCATATTATAATAGTTTAAGTCAAAATGTATAGCATAGTAGCTAATAATCTGATATTAATTACTTGATATGCTAATGCTATCAGCATTGTATATCGATTATGAATATAGTATAATTATATATCGATGTAGTTTGAACTGGTTAATGTACTAACAGATACTGTAAAGCCAAAGTAAAATGTTAACTTGTTACTATGCTAAAAATGCTTATATTCTGGGACGGAGGAAGTAGTAACCAACTCAATTGTTGTGACACAATAATTTAATTTAGAAATTTTTTTTTGCAAAAGTAACTACAGGAAATTCATAACCAACATCAAATTAACCCCAAACAAATTATTGATGAAATAACCAACATACAAATTAGCCCCAAACAAATTATTGGTGAAAACATGTTTAGAATAGAGTTAATGAATTAATATTTCAAGAGGAAAAATCAACCACATAAATATTCGTAATAAAAATTCAACCAACATTAAATAAATAAAGTAGCCGCGTAGAACCTTCCTAGTTTATATAATCATGCTTTACAGTTTTAAAGTTAATTTGTTTTGAATTTAGAAGGCACGTACCTCTTTAAGGAGTAGTTAGCACGCTAAAGTTGCAGGTTGGCCTTGCTAGCTATAGCTATCGTGTACTCCCGACATTGATGGTTCTTTAGTTTTTCTCGATCTTTTCTTCCGTTATGTCGTACGGTAACTGCAATTGGGTATCATCGCAGCCATGAAAATGAAATGATGCATGCATGTGTTGTGCTACCAGGATGTTGCTTCAAGGCTCACTCTGATGGACCTTTGTCCGTATTTGTCTTCTTTTTTTTTTATCTTTTACCCGAAAGGCCAGTCAAAGTTGGCTGATAGTAGTACTACTTTTTAGCTCAAAATAATTTCATTTTCACTCATCACAAACAATACCAATACAACACAAAAGCAAAAAGATTAAAATGTCATCCACTTTAACTACAAATCCGGATGTACTTTTTCTTCACTTTAATTAACACATCCTAATGTATTTGTCCTTCACTTCTATAAACTTTAATACAATGGTTGTTTTAGGATTAATTTTATTTTGAGACAAGTATGTTGATGAAAAATAAAATTATTTTGGGACGGATGAAGTATTTAATAGCAGGAAGAACAAAAACAAGCAGCCGTGCAAGCATAGTCTGAAGTTAAAAGCGAAATCGAAAAGAAGAAAGCTGTATGTACAAATTTTGACTTGCACGTGAACTGAACAAGCACGTACAGCAGCAATCACGTCCTATATATGTGTCTATGTTAATGTCATGCATGCTTGAACTATGACCGGGCTCGCTAAGCAGCCGCAAGGCCCACACAAGTACTTATTACTAGTCACTTCATTCGTTTTCTTGTTCGTAAAGAAAATATCTAAAGCTAACCTCAGTACTGAAGTTCTTGTCTAATCATTTATATTAGCAAGTATTCCCTCCTTCCCGCCGTTGACTTTTTTAAATATGTTTAACCGCTCGTCATATTCAAAAACTTTTGCGAAATGTGTAAAACTATATGTATACATAAAAGTATATTTAATAATAAATCAAATGATAGGAAAAGAATTAATAGTTACTTAAATTTTTTGAATAAGACATACGGTCAAACATTTTTTAAAAAGTCAACGACGTCAAACATTTTGGGATGGAGGGAATACTATATATGGTCATACTTATTTCTTCTTAGGTACTATTACCTCTGTTTTCAATATACGTCGCGGTTGATTTAATTTTTTGATAAACGTTTTAACCATTCGTGTTATTTAAAATTTTCGTGCAAATATAAAAACTTTTAAGACATGCTTAAAGAACATTTGACAATAAAGAAAGACAATAAAATAAATAATAATTATATAAAATTTTTAAATAAGATAAATAATCAAACATATCTTAAAAGGTCAACGCTGTTATGTATTAAAAACAGAGGGAGTATTAATCATACGGAGTTGCACACGTACGCCTAGCACGACAGCTGGGAAATTAATCGCACGACGTTGAGACATTTTAACCTTATCATACAGTTTGTCTTATATTTATCTTTGTAGGTTCAAATTTAAATTTGAAGTTGATTTTATGGGTTTTTATCATTATTTATTTTTAAATTGATTTTGTGTTTTTTCATCGTGATTTATTTTATACTACCTCCGTCCAGAATACTTGTCACTTTGAGTTGTTGTTTGTAATTTTGATCTTTCGTCTTATTCAAAAAAAATATAGAATTATTACTTATTTTTTTGTGATTTGCTTTATTATCAAAAGTATTTTAAGTATGACTTCTCCGTTTTTATATTTGCACTAATTTTTCAAATAATACGAATGGTCAAACGTTACAAGAAAAAAAAAGTCAAAGCGGCTACTAATTTGGGACGGTGTAGTAGAATTTGCTTGGTAAGCATATGTATAAGTGAAAAGATGGACATGTTTCATAGAGACACCAATATTTGGTATTAAGTGAAATATATGGTCAATCCCTAAACTTACGTGGTGATGTTACTTAGATCAGCAAACTTGAAAATTACACGTTTAGATCCATGAACTTGGTTTAATGTACCATCCTTATAGTCCAATCATCCTTTGACTGCGTTTAACTGCTAACATGGCGCGCCACACAGGCAACCCTTTTACGCTCCGCCCCCTCTGCATATACCTTCTCACATAACTTGTCCTGACCAATGCATTCCGACCCGAATCCCCCCAAATATCCTCAAATCGGCTAAGGTTTCGACTGCAAGGTTAGTGGCGGGAGTTGCGAGGTAGCAGCTATGGTCGCCTAGGCAGCGAGATTATAGCAGAAGGTGTCGCAGTGCAGCGAGGATAGCAGTGGCACGGTGCGGCCGAGTAGCAGCGGGAGGCGGCGTAGTGCGGCTTGCATGCTCGGCATCCCCATGGATTCTCCATGCTCGTTCTCGTCTTGCAGTCGACGGAAGAATGTACCAATGATCAAGTGCCTGTGGTGCAAGGATAAGGTCATCGTGGAGCGCAGACCAATGGCAGTTGCTAATTGGAGCTGCATTTTCTATATCTGTAAGGAGAAAAATTGAGAGGGAAGAAGGATTTAGGGATTTTTTTTTTGGTTTCGAGTGTCACTATAGCAAGAAGGAGGTATATGAGATGTGTTGTGAAGTGGAGGGGGCTGAGCGCAAAAGTGTTGCGGCGCCGGGCGGCGACGGGGATCGATGGAGCTGCTCCCGGCCACCTCCTCATCGTCATCAGCGGCGGCGGCGGCACCAGCTCCCGCTCCCGCGGAGGAGAGGAAGAGAGAGAGAGATACTTCAACGATGATTACCAATAAAAATGGACCTGGCCGATTCGTCGGTATATGCATGGGACCAACTAAAATAGAAAACACATCCTGTACACTTTGCTTCTGTCTTGGTCTCCTTCTCTTCTTTATTCTTACACAAACAAGAAAAATTACATGTGTATTGCAACGCGAAGAAAAGACGAGAAATATGAGAAATATTTACATTATGTAATTAATTAAAAACAAAATTTTCGGAATACTTAGGTATTTCTAAGTAGGTAGGTTAGAATTAAATTAATTTACAAGTAAAGTAAAGTAAGTGTGATACATAAAATTACATGGCTGGATTTATTTTTTGTTAAATTATCCATGATTAATTACACTATCTGAAATTTTCTTGGAATTTTCAAAGGTTAGTTGCTAATTTTAGTAGTACAAACATCATTTCAGTATTTATTTAAATAAATATCTAAATAAAACCTTCCTTTCTCTCTGGGCCATTTTCAGCCCATTTCCTTTCTCAGCCCGCAGCCTAGCTGGCCTGTTTTCCTCCCTTTTCCTCCCCCCTACCTCAGCCCACAAGCATACGTCCGGCCCAACAAGCAACCGAAAGTCTAATCGGCCTCCTCCTGCTCCTCCTCTCATCTCACGTGGGCCCATCGCTACAGTGTCATCCCCTATCTCCGTTCAAACTCCCTCAGCTGCCCGATGCCGCTTGAAGCCGCCTCCTTTGTAAAATCCAACAGCATCCTTGGACATAAATCTAAAATTAATTGAGGGGTTTCTATCCTCATCTCCTTCTCCTTCCATTTTCCCAAGAATCGGAGCAAATCCGCTTCGTATCGAACTCGAAAACTAGCGAACACTAGAGTTCAGTCTGTTTCACTTGAAAAAAAAAAATCGTGTAGTAGATGATGACAATGATGGACGAAAAATCATCTCGAAAGTTTTACGCATTTTTAAATTAGGTATAGATTAGAACTCTGAAATATAGCGGATGATGACAACGATGAACGAAAAATCATCTCGGAAGTCTTACGCATTTTTTAATTAGGTATAGATTAGAGCTACAAAATATCAACATGCATGGCATAGTAGCAGTAGTAGCCAGGGCTCCTCCTTTCATCATCTTGTTTTCCTTTAAATCAAGCAAACATGAACCAATTTTCAGCAAGTTTAGAAGAAATAACTCGATGAGCCATGAGCTCTTCATCCACCCCTTCTTTTATGAAACCCGTCCTCAGCTTTGAGGTGTTTTCAATGGACTCTTTTGTTGTTGAGAAAATCTCAATGTTCTTTGCAGCCATCATAGTTTCTCCATCCTTCCTATCTTTTTCTTTGAAAATATTAGCGATAAAACAATTTTGAACAGAAGAATCATGCGTGTCTGTAATAGAAGATTTGTGCATGCCCCCATGAGAAATTGCAGATACTATCTGAAAATACTAGAACATTTTGAGAAGCACCATTGGCAGTTACTGAAGACCTACTAGCTGCAAATATGGAACATCTACATAAGCACCAATGGGAGTAACTGGAACATGACTGTTAACATCATTCTCCCCCGGTTTATACAAAGCCATCATCTTTGAGTTACTTTTAACATCCAATTTCTTTTTCTTCTAAACAGCAAACACCTCCACGGTAATAGCTCTTTCACTCACCGGTTTCCAATTCCACGATGAACAAAAGAATAATGATTTGATCGACCCTCATGTATTGCATTAATATCAAACTATCACAACCTTCCCGAAAGCATGTGACAGCAGTCATCGGCACCACATCACATTCTACCTTATCACCATAGCTCCCAATAGAAAATGCGACCCTGACCTTATGATTAATTTTCAGTGTACCCGCTTAATTGATTCATCCACTGAATATAGCGTGGTATCGGAAGCTTTCGTGTAGACAAAGATAAAACATACACCAAATCTAAACCGATAGCATTAGCGAAACTACCACCAACCGATAGCATTAGCAGCGAAACTACCACCATTAACAATTAACTTGCATTCTCACGGATAATACACTATATGACCTAAAAATATTGGAACGTTGTCCCTTCACATCATTAACAGTGCAACCAGCTTGTACTTCTCGAGCCATCATGGACAAACCATTTTGATTATAATCTATACTATGAGTGGATGAGTCACCAAGAGGATCATCAAAACAAGCCGTAGTTTCAATCCTGGTATTGAAGAAATATCAGCACTCAAATTAAGCAACAACTTTCGTTGGCATCGGCTTATCAACAAGGACATTTATCCCCTTTGTCAGCGCTTCACCTTGAATTTCTTTTGCAGCAGAGGTTGCATTGCCCTGGTGCATGCTTAGGGGAAGAAAAACTTCTACTATTGATCATCTCGGTTTGATCCATTACAATTCCTCACAACAAATTGTGGCTTGTTGAAATCCAAGCACTGATCTCTTACTGAAAAAGCAACACCCCCCTTTATTTTCCTTTCTACTAATACTTCCAAAGGACTTAACAATAACATTCTTTGTGAGAGTAGAAGAATTTTCAGGGAACATAAACCTCTGGGTAAATTATACTCCCTCCATCCCTAAATGTTTGACGCCGTTGACTTTTTTAAACATGTTTGACCGTTCATCTTATTCAAAAAAATTAAGTAATTATTAATTATTTTCCTATCATTTGATTCATTGTTAAATAAACTTTTATGTATACATATAGTTTTATATATTTCACAAAAGTTTTTGAATAAGACGAAGGGTCAAATATGTTTAAAAAAGTCAACGGCGTCAGACATTTAGAGAATGAGAGAGTATATTCTTCCACCCGTGCTGAGAAAACACGAACAGAAGATGGAGGATCTCACCAGATACAAGAAAAAATGATCACTCGGACACGTGCTTCCTTCAAACCTCAGTGGTGGTGGCGACGACAAAGCGCAGCAAATCGCCATTGGTGTTTGTGGAGGAACCCTCACAAAAAATAAAATCCAATCTGCTTCGTACATGACCGACCTGTGGGCCTTTTAGGTGCACGCAGGCACAACCCAACGTACGAATTAACCAGACTAGGACTCGGCGAGCGTGAACCAAGTCCGGCTCCAGCCTAAACAAAAAAAAAAAAAAAGACTCGAACACCTAATATATTGGACCAAACAATGATTGGTTAATTGCCTAATGACTTGAACAATGATTAATTACCAATAAAAAAAATACGACACCTCTCAAAAAAAAATGGCGACGCATAGCTAATCACATTATTTGTACTCAATAACTTTAGGACCATAGCTGATTCGTTGGTATGTGATTGGAACCAACTAAAATGCAAAACACATCCTCGATCTACTCTTTTCTTCTTTGTCCTGGTCTCCTTCTCTTTATTATTCTTATATAAATTAGTGCCATGAAATATCACAATGCATGGCATAGTAGCTAGCAGAAGTAGCCAGGGCTCCTCCTCCTTAATTCCTTCATCTTGTTTTCCTTTAAATCAAAAAAAATGAACCAAACTACATAGAATATTTATTTGTTACCTTGTAACAATTTTCAACAAGCTTAGAAGAAATAACTTGATGAGTCATGGATTCATCATCCTCCCCTTATTTTAAGAAAGCCGTCATCATGACCATGGATGCATTAGCCTTTATTTTAAGAAAGCCGTCATCATTACAGATAGATGTGTTAGCCCTTATTTTAAGAAAGCCGTCATCATGACTGATGGATGCGTTAGAGGTAGTACATATGAGTCCTATGCGGGTCCCACTATTTTTTAGTGAGAGCTATAAGTTAACTAGTTTTTAATTATTTTTTTATTTTTATTTACATTTCTAATGCCAGTTTGCATCACGTAGGCTCTACATTTGATGAAAACCATGTCAACGTGCCATGTAGGTGCTATGTATGATGAAACCTCCATGTAGACTACCAAGTGAGGTGAATTGACCAGGTTTTATAGTTTTCTCCAAATGAGGTGAATTGACCCGGTATTACCGTTTTAATAGTTACAGGAGCCTCTAAATCCGGCTATGAACAAAAGTGGATATTTTCTCCATTTGTTAACAGGAACTAATGGCCCACAAGTGGGTCTATTGGGTGAGCGTTAATGTCTTGCGAATACTCTTCACAGCCCTGCAGCCCAATCCATCTCTTTATCTCTTTCCACCTTATCTCCTCTCTCTCTCTTCTCTCTCTCTCTCTTCTCTCCACCTTACTTTCTCTCTCAACGAGCGATGACGATAGCAGTGGTGAGCTTGCTTCACCTCCCTCCAGTGAGTTTCCTCCGATGGAGATAAGGAAATGTGTACACGAGTAGCCTCCCTTCGGCGATGATGACAACAAAGACCGTGGCGAGCTTCCTCTGGCAACTAAGTCAGTTCCTTTTTTACCACCGCGGACCGACCTTTGCTAGCGCCGAAATGCATCAATGTGCCGATGCAGCACCACCTGGCCGACCTCCTCCCCTCTCCTTCGCCTCATTTTTCCCCCGTCTCCAACACCGGCCTATTTTTGCCAAACTGGGGGCAAGGCACAATGGGTTGTTCTAGTTGGCATTCTCACCGACATGGCTAAAAGTTTACGTGTGGCACTCATTTGACTAGAAACACACACATATAGCGAAGTTGATGTACCTATACATCTCAATTTTAAGTTATTGTACTTGCCTTTACTCAAAATTTTAAGTTGTTATACCCACAACGCAATTTACTCAAAATATAAACATAGAAGATTGATAGAATACATCTTGTATCTTTTTCTTTAACTATAGTAAGGTTGAATTTAAAGAACTCTAAACGAGCTGTTCTTAAAAAAAAGTTGGTATAAAATACTCCTATGGTTCTAGTGGCGTATCTAAGATTTTAGGTTTGGTTAGTCCAACATATATAAAATTATTAAATACGGTACAAGTAGAATTTGCCCATGTATAATTATTGAAAGTTCATCATGATATATTAGTCACAAAATTTGACTTAAAGAAGCTTACTCTGTTACAGATGTTTGAAGAATATTGATTTTAGTGTGCTCTTCTGCCACACCCTAGGAAGGAGGTCAATTAGTTCATCTTATTTGCTTCATATTTCTGTAAAAAGATGCAATATTATTTCCATCTTTTTTTCATATTTAATCTGTAATTATACATATTGCATTCATGGTGAGATGAGAAGGGTGAAAAAGAAAGGAACCTAAACAACCAGTTAATCTCCTGCAGGGTGCAGACTCTGGAGTCCTGGCTTCGGCATCTGCTGTCCGCATGCAACTCCACCGTCGCCACTCACTGGGATGCCTTAGAGCAAGTTTAATAGTATAGCCAACTACTAGCTCCAATTCATCTATAGCTAATTTAGTAGCTCATTCATACAATAGTTGCATACTACACTATTAATACCTGGTCCCACCTGTCATACACAAACTGCGTCTTGGAGTCCGTGCTACAGCTGGCTACAAATCTATAGCCGATGTTCTTCTCTCTCCTTATTTATCTTCTTAAAATATGTTTACAGCTGGCTTATAGCCTGCTATTGTACCTGCTCTTAGCCGGCAGCCGCACGGCGCACACGTGTGGGAGCGGAAACAATGTAGACGCGCGAGGGACTACTATCTGGAGCCGAACTAATTGACCAACGCTTTTATTCACGTATAGGAGTTGTTTTTATCTTTTTTTTTATTTTTTACCACAAATGGACTTTGGGCTGGCGATTTTGCTGGTCCAGAGACCACCGGATCATCCTTTAGATACGCCATTGCATGGTTCTTAGATCGACCTCACATCTCTTTACTCTTCAAAAGCGTTTATAAATACTTTAAAAAGATTTTGTAGCACTAAAGCATATTGTATCTTAAAAAAAAAGTTTCGTCTATTATTGAAAGTTATTAGAGGTCAAAATTAGAATAGTACACGAAAACAATGAGATAATAAGTATGTGAGAAAGAAGGGACCGGAGTGTTATAAAATCTTACGAAAAGGTCACCTTCTTGTAACAGAAAAATTAGGTTAGGTGGTCCAATAATCATCACCGGGAAGGATATTTGTCTATAAATAGAGACCATGAGAGAGAGTAGCTAGGACCAATCGATTCAAACCATCCAAAAGCAGCAAGAGTTTCACGACCTCTGTAACTGACTAGAGCACACCGACCAAAAGTAGCTAATCTCATGTCTGGGAGTAAGGTGATTAGTGTTCTCGATGCAGAGGTGCTTGCCGTTAAAGGTGGCACCACGCAGCTAGCTGATGCCGCAGCTGCCACCGGCCGAACTTGTGCTCCGTCTGTGTGGGGCGACTTCTTCGTCACCTACACCCCTCCCAGCTCACAGGCATGCAAATTAATTCTTAGTATTATATTGTTGAACAGTATAAGTATTACTCCCTCTGTTATAAAATATAACAACTTTTAACCCTCAGGATTTGTCCCAACATATAACAACTTATCTTCCAACATTCTCAACCCAACCAATCACCAACCCTCCACCATTCACTTCTACCTGCTTTCTTAATAACCGTGTCCAACTCTAAATTTTTTAAAAATATTTCAAAACTATATATTATGTAATTTTTCCCTAACTTTTTTTAAACCCAAAACTTCATATTCGGTAACTTGTCAAACTTTTAGTAATAATATGCCTAGGGAAATAAGGTCATTTCTTAAAAAAAATAAAACTAACAATTAACTAATGGTAAAATAATGAAATGGATGTGTGAGATATCTTATAAAAACTCAGAAGCGTAGAAAAGATTACGTGAAATTTCAATGGCATGTCGTTAATTGACTATATACAATATTCTAGATAGCTTACTTAGTAGTTTGACAATGGATACTTTAACTAGGGAATATATCATATGCACACAAGTCTCTTCTCTTATATGCACTGTACACACCAACAAACAAATTTCACTAAAAAAATTATACAAGTACTTTCAATAGTATTGTATTTATGTGTAAAGTCTTAAACCTTACATTCGTTATATTTTAGCCGTAACAAACAAGATAAAAATTCTTATAGTTTTGAGAGTATAAATATATCATAGTTTTGTTTTTTTTCTCCCTGTATAATATGAATTCGAAGATGAGACTTTACGCATAAGTGTAATAATTCTCCTTTAACTTGTTGGATTTAGTTACTCGCGCATATGTTTTCAGAGGTCAGAGAAGTGGATGAGGGAACGGGTGGATCAGCTAAAGAGGCAGGTGCGCTGCAAGCTGTCGAAGGCCACGAGTATGGCCTACACGGTGATGCTGGTGGACGTGCTCGAACGCCTCCACATAGACGACCACTTCCGCAACGAGATCACCGCAGCGTTACAGCATGTATTATTATTGCACCATGAGGAACACGACGACAGCGTTGCTGCTGTTGACCTGCTCCACCTTGAATCCCTTAGGTTTCATCTACTTCGCCAGCATGGTTTATGGGTATCTGCAGGTAACTCATTATAATTCGATCGCTATGTTCAGTTTTTTCTAGGATAATATTTTGTTATGTACATGTAGATCTAGAATGAATATAATTGCGAATCAGTTAGATGGCATTTTCATTGATAGCTAGCAGCATATAAGTAGGGACACAAAATCAAACGAATGCAAAGTAAATTCAGTCCAAAAGCTTAATACGGAAAGAGATTGAAAAGCTTTTGGAGAATGGAAAGAGTTTGGGAAAAAAAATACTACATGAATTCTAAAATACGACAAAGATCAAACAAGGGCACAAGGCTCTAAAGCTTGTTATTTGAACTCACTTTCTCCGCATCTCCGATTCATTTGGATAAATCCCATGGAGCATATACATTTGTGCATGCAGATGTATTCGACAAGTTCAAAGACAGCACGGGTTGTTTCAGAGAAAGCCTGAGCACGGACGCAAGAGGCCTGCTAAGCCTCTACAACGCAGCGCACCTCGCCATGCCCGGCGAAGAAGCGGCGCTCGACGACGCCATCGCGTTCTCGAGACGGAGCCTCAAGTCCTTGCAAGGTAAGCTGGGATCGCCGATGGCCGAGCAGGTCTCCCGCGCCCTCGACATCCCTCTCCCACGGACGCCCAAGCTGCTGGAGACGATGCGCTACATCACCGAGTACGAGCAGGAGGAGGCGCACGATGGCGTGGTTCTCGAGCTCGCGAGGCTGGATTTCAAGCTCATTAGATCTCTTTACCTCAACGAGCTCAAGACCCTCTCCTGGTAATCAATTAAGTTCTCTTATGTATATTTTTTTTTCCACAATCACTTCATGCTTCACTATCCTTGCCGTCCTCTGCTTCACGCAACTGCTGGCTTTTACTCATCGGCAGATTATGATAGTAGAATATATATTACTGTCAGTAAAAACCATCATAAAATTACTCTACTTTCACTTCACTGCACAGTTAGCATACATACACATACGTGGTCTAGTAGATATATGCATGCGTGAATATGATTGGCAGGTGGTGGAGACAACTTTATGACAGCGTAAAGCTGAGATACGCTCGAGATCGCCTAGTAGAGTCTTACTTCTGGTCCTGTGCCATATTCCACATATGGGGAGAAGTACTCTCGCTCACGGATCATATTCACCAAGGTGTTTCAACTGATGACCCTGATGGATGACACTTACGACATCCACGCCACCCTAGAGGAGTGTTATAAGCTCAACGAAGCTATGCAGAGGTAGACATTTACTCCCTCTATTTCAGGTTATAAGATGTTTTGACTTTGGTCAAAGTCAAACTGCTTCAAGTTTAACTAAGTTTATAGAAAAAATAGTAATATTTTTTATCCAAGATAAATTTATTATAAAACATATTTAATTATTAATTTAATAAAACTAATTTAGTAATGTAAATATTACTATATTTGTCTTTAAACTTAGTCAAACTTAAAGCAGTTTGACTTTGATCGATGTCAAAACATCTTATAATCTGAAACGGAGAGACGGAGAGAGTACTAGTTAATGATGGTCTAGTAGGTTGTCAATTTGCCAACGAGCATTGCTAATCAATGATCTAATTAACTAATATAAATATATCGTTCTATATGTGTATGCAGATGGAATAAGAGTGCGGTTTCTATTCTACCAGAGTATTTACGCATCTTTTACATAAAGTTGCTCAATGACTTTGATGAGATGGAGGACAGCTTAGAGCCGGATGAGAAGTACCGCATGTCTTACGCGAAAACTACGGCAGAATATTCTTGCTCACTAAAGTGATAATCGTGCGTTCATCCACACATCTATCTATTATATACTAAAAGTCCATTAAACTTCCTACAAACGCTCTCATGCCACCACATGGAACTCCTACAAACGCTCCTAAGCCGCCACGTGGTAATCTAATAAACCGGTGGACCCGCTATTTTAGATTTTCAGTTATTTGATTTACACTTATTTGGTGGACCCAACATTATATGGAATTAGATATATTTTTGGAAAAAAAATCCATATCCCGCTTGACCATGCCGTAAGTACGGGAGATCAGAGATGTACGCTCTCCCCTCTATCCCTTTAATTCTCTCCTATTTCTATGCTATATGATAACTCCTATTTCCATGCTATATTAGTCAGATGTAACTCACTATTTATCATAATAGTTTTCAAAAAAAAAAACTTAATCAGCCGGTGTCCACCCTTTTCTCCTATATTGATTAAGTAAAAAAAA
>CM020180.1:2936115-2974253 GCA_009805545.1 Oryza longistaminata | reverse complement strand
AGGATTATCTCCCACTTACATACCTCCTCCCTCCTCCCATCCTCACTACTCTCCGAACCTCGTTCTCTCTACACTCAACGTAATAAATGAGATAGCAGATCAAGAGTTACGGACTAGCTTCACATCTTGCCGCGCCAGTGAGTTTTCCCTCCCGTACTGACCGAAAAAGCGAAAATGATTACAGACATAAGCCCTCTTGCCTGTCGCGCACCGGAAAATATGCTATACACAAAAGAGACAATGCTGCCACGTGGTGAGCAACTCTCTATCCCTCATGTTGCAACCATGGAAGGTGCAGGCCATATCCTTTTTACCTAACACCGCGACTAGTGCGTGCCCTGCGGCGCGAGCAGATCTCGTAACCTGTACTTGAGACGTAAGCCCATCAGAAATGGCACCATCAATGTGCACGCATTGCAAACACCTGGCCAGAGCTCATCGCTACTCAGCTACCCTCTCCCTTCGACTTTCATTTACTCCACACACGTACTCCAAACACCTGTGAGTCTACCTAAAATTTCTTTACGACCTGGTACTAAGTCACTCAGGGGGCAAGGCGTACTACAAGTGTCTAACGTTTGGCATTATCTTCACCGAACACGGCTTAAATAAGTAATATAAACAGTTAAGGATCTACATCAATTATTTAGTACTAAGATACTTACACACATATATGCGAAGTTGATGTAACCGTATATGCATATCTCAATAAATAAAAAGTATATAGTACCTACGCCTTTTACTCAAAATTTACTTTATATAACTTTCCCAAACGATCAGTATGTCAATACAACAATTTAAACATGGAGATACCGATTGATAAGATATACAACAAACACTTGTATTTCATTCTTACACTCCATTAAAGTACAAGGTTAAATAAAAACGAAGAACTCAATAACAAACGCTGTGATCTTAAAAATAAAACAAAAAGTTGGTAATCAGTAACCAAAATACTCACCTAAATTTCTAACGTGGCCCGTTATCTGAAAACATCACCACAGCGTATGGTACAAGACACACACACCACACAATGACACAAAAAACACAAAAAAACCAAAAAGCAAAACAATGCCCACCACCAATAAAAAAATAAAATAAAACACTAAAAGTAATCATCACTTACACTTTGCGTATCAAACTTTGCCAACGCGCAATACAAACTTTGCAATACGAACGAATAAATTGAAGAAACAGACTTTAAACTTAAAAAACAAGAAGCAAACAGCCTTGGAAGAGAAACTATAGAGACTACTATAGAATAGATTATACACGATCACAGGAGTCAAATCAAAGAAAACATAACTCGAGACCCAGAACACAGAAACGACAAAAAGAGAAAAACCGCGAATAAGGAAAGGCAACTCGATTCGCGCCGACGACGACCTTCAAAAGTAAAGTAAACACGTGTTCCACAATAACAAATAACATATGCATTCAAGAAGGGTGAAAAAGAAAAAGAACTAAACAGAACGCAGTTAATGCCCGCCTGCGTTGTGCCCAGACTCGGATGCCGGCTTCGCCATCTGTGCTGTCCGCATCAACCCAACCGGTCCCACTCAGCTGGGATGCCTTAGAGCCAGTTTAATATATAGGCAGCAACTACTACTCAATTCATCTATTAGCCATATTTGAAGTACTTCATCTGCACACAATATTGCATACTACACTCTAATACCTGTCCACCCCCATTGTCATACACACACTGCGTCTCGGAGTTCCGTGCATAGCCTGGCTACAAATCATAGCCGCTGTCTTCTCTCTCCTTATTTATCTTCTTAAATATGTTTACAGCTGCTTATAGCCTGCTAATTGACTTGCTCTTAGCCGGCAGCCGCACGGCGCACACGTGTGGAGCGGGAAGACAGATGTAAAACGCGCGAGGGACAACTATCGGAGCGAACTAATTGACCAATGCTTTTATTCATCGTAAGGAGTTTGTTTATCTTTTTTTATTTTTTTAACCAACAATGTGACTTTTTGGGCTGGCGATTTTTGCGCCTGGTCCGAGACCACCGATCATCCTTTAGAACGCCAGCATGGCTTAATTATTTCCGTAGATCGTCCCTCTCACATCTCTCTACCCTTCAAAACGCGTTTATTTACTAATACTTTAAAAAGGATTTGTAGCACATACAAGCATATCGTGTACTTAAAACAAAAACGACTTTTTGTCTATTATTGAAAGTTATTAGAGGTCAAAATTAGAAATAGCTACTGCCAGCCTCCCGAAACAAGTGAGATAATAAGTATTGTGAGAAAGCAAGGGACCGGTAGTTTATAAAATTACGAACAAAGTCACCTTCCTTGTAACAGTAAAAATTAGGTTAGTGTCCAATAAAGTCATAACCGAACGGAACCTGAAAATTATGTCTATTAAATGGAGAGACACCGAGCAGAGAGAGAGGTAGCTAGTTACCAAACGGCTCGTTCACAACCATCCAGAAGCAGGCAAGCCAGTTTCACGACCGTCTTGTAACTGACTAGAGCAACCGACCAAAAGTAGCTACATCTCCAATGCTCGGATAAGTGATTAGTGTCAACCGAGCAAGGGCTTGCCGTAAAGGTGGCACCACCAGCGCCCTAGCCCTAGGATCGCCCACTAGCCACCCGGTTATTTTTCCGAACTTTGTGCCTCCCGTCTGTGGTGGGGCGACTCTCTTCGTGCCACCCTACACCCTCCCACTCACGGCATGCAAAATAATTTCTTTAGTATTAATAATTTGAACATATAAGATACTCCCTGTTATAATATAACACTTTAAAAGGGAACTCATAAACCACTTTTCAAACTTCCAAACACGCAGATGAATGACATGTTCAATCACCGCGCGAAAACTTACAACCCACCATACTATGAAACTCAATTCAAACCAATACTTCGAAAAACTTCAACCGAGATCCAAAAAACTACTCAATCTCTTCAGATCGAAAACTTCAAGTCAGCAGATTGAAAATTACTCAAAATCAGATTTGAAAAACTTTCAACTCGAATTCGAAAACTTTCAACTCATCTCGCACCAAAACACTTTCTACAACTCCGAAGAATTTGAAAATCTTTTCAAGTTATGGATTTAAAACTTTCACTCCAAAACATTTAAGACACAACCAAATTACGTGTGCTAAATTTTTCCTAAAAAGAGTAATCAGTCATAGAACAAAACAAAGAACAGAAAAAAGAAAAAAGCTAAAAAAAAAATCAAAAAAGAAATAAGACCTAATAATCTGCTAAATTAAACACGAGAAAAAGATGCTAGTCCTAAGTGTCCTTGTTGCCCAGGGGGGAACTTGGCTGCTTTAAAAATAGCTCAACAGCTAGAGACTAAGCACCCTATATATTACCGTCTACCCTCTCTATGTACATACGCCCCAGAGACTATACGTTATGCCTCAAAATTCTACCCAATTTCCCACCCTCTCATTAATATCAACCTCCAATTCCATTTCGTCTCTTCACACTATTCGTCAAGCACTCTATACGTAACACTCAGAAGTCAAACGCCGCCACATCAGGCGAAGGACTCATATGTCAGCTGTGTCTTACAGAAAGAAAGAATAAACAAACGAAAGACCAAGCGAAAATTGAAGAAACTAGAGGAAGTATTCAAAAAGAAGCATAAATGAAATGAAATAATTTGGCGTTAAAAGTTAGTCATCTCGTTGTTAAATTACAACGCCAGTGTACAAGTGCGTACAGAAATATAATAACTGACTATTACTCAGATATAGGAATTGCAGATCTGCGCGAGTTGATCGTAAAATAACATAGTGACCGCAAACCATTAATAGACATTTCGTGTCCAAAATAAATGACGCCGTACCGATATAGAGTCTTTTACGCTTGTTCTATAAAGTAGCTTTTGGAACAGGTACTAACAGGAATATATCAGCACGCAAGTCCCCTCTATAGCACTGTATCCTTATTTATAAAGAAACACACACATCTCAAAAACGACATCACAAGCACCAAAAGAAGTCATTTAATCACTTAAAAAAAAACTAATATACTACATATCACACAAACAATGTACCAAAAAATTAAATTCTCATATAAAGGAAAGAACGGTTAAAAATATGTGTAGTATATAAGATAACTATGGATATGCAGCCTTCTCTGTGGTGATCAAGTGTGCGTTATGTAGTTATTTTAATTACCGAGTAGAACTAACATTACTTGACGGGTCATAATCAGTTCCGCTCGATTACAGTATCAACACGGAGATAACAAACGTGGATAAAAAAATTATTATATGTGTGAAAACAATAAAAATTATAGTGGATTGAAAAGGTAACTTACACCAATATATCATGTTGGATAAGAGAAATATGGACGTTTGCGGATGATTCATTTCATTACTGCTCACACGATAACCCATAAAGTTATACTTATCGCAAGTAAAAAATGATAAATTCATCAGATAACTCCGTAGAGAATTTTACCTTTGGTGACTGGGACACTGATATCTACACATACTCATAATATGTCTAAGTGTTAAACTTTCAGGTTCATATTAACGTGGTCTCTCCACCCCCTATATTAATTCCGGATAGATACAGTAATGTAGCAGTGTAGTCTAATAAGCTCTGCCCATAATGTATACAAAATTGATCATCGGTACGTTCTCCCTAAGCAACTAATGCTATATGTTTTCAGGGTCAGAAGAAAGTTTGCATAAGACAAATTGTGTACAAACGACGGGGCAATAATTCTAGAAACAGGAGGTGGAAAAAATATTCAGCTAACAGAGGCAGGCCCATGCGAGCTGTACACGGTCGACACCCGAATGAAAACCAGCTGTCGAAGCACGGAGAGTCATGCGAACGCGAACACGGTGACGAGCATATCAGACCACGTGTGCAAGACCCTAAAAACTTCATACCCCGTGCTCGGGAATGAATTACCCACTCTGACCCACATTTAGAGCGGTTTTGTTCTACGTGGAGTAACCGTGGCAAACCAAGCCAGCATTTCTTTAAAAAAAGTGGGATCCACCTATCATACCCTCTCTTCCCCCTCTCTCCGTCTTGCGCGAGATGGCCGCGCTCGGCGAGGACAGTGGTGGCGCAGTGATGCGCCGAATGGGCGACGCACAGCGGCACGCCATGCATGCGGGCGACACATAGGATGGCAGGGAGACGTGGGCGAAGCGGGACACCTATCCGCAAAGGAGTTAGCCATAGAGATCACGGTGGCGGCGACGGCGGGCAGTCAGTGAGGTGGACGGAGTAAGCGGCGAGTCCAGCGACCCGTCACCCGCAAGGCGCGGCGGAATAAGTAGGTGCGTCAGGAGTTTAGAGTGCAAGTTGTCCAAATAGCGCTTAGTGAAGGAGAATACAGGAGTCGTCTGGTGACGGAGACGGCGACCTTGAGCAAGTTGAGCTGCGAGCTGGAGGTCTGCCACCCGCTTCGAGCCCACCAACCTATCCTGAATTCCTGAGGACTTGACGTCTAGAGCCGAGGTTGCCTTCGCGCGGCAGCGCAAGATGTCTACATCGGGCAATATCCTGCAGGTAACCAACTCATTATACTGAGGACGCAGAAGGAGTATTCGGTAGCCGGTGGCAGGTCGGTGATGGCTCGGTGCAAGGGCCAGGCCATCCGGCAGAGAAGAGCCGGATCACGATAGGTGCTCCAGGTCATTTTTTCTAGGATACCATCAGTGGGTTTATAGTTAGGAGCGCAAAGCGTTAACGACTGTCGCCTAGAAGGGAATAGGCACAGATGCACATTGTCGAACAATGGCAGCCTTCACATGAAACACCATAGGAAGAACTGGGCGGAATGAGTACGACCTTCGTGATTGGCCACTAAAGTCTAGCTAGTGGTTATAGATCAGGTAACGGGTGGAGAGGACCGATGTGAGACAGATACCGCCACAATCCTCAAATATTCAATATGCACGCAGCCTGCACGCACCCAGTAACACGACTCCAGTGCCAAAGCTTAATTACGCGCCGAGAAAGATTGAACTAACTCAGCGTGTTTGAGCCAGAAACTTGGACACCAAGCGGAGGCTCCACATATGTGAGAAGAGAGAAGAGAAGAGAGCGGAGGGAAACAAGGGAGAAAGGGTGAAACGTAAAGAAAAAGGCGACAAAGAACGAACACAAGGACACGATAAAGGGCTGCTATCCCAAACGCCTTGAATTATTTGTGATTATATCACACAAATTTCTCTCAGAAAAAAATACTCTCCGATCACATTTGGAAAAGACTCTGGCCATTTTGACCCCGCATGATTACTGAGTTATCTGGTCAACCATGGGCATAGAATGATAACCTTGCTTCCGGATTGTCGATCGAGGACGGAATGTATCCATTCAAAGACAACGCACGGAGTTATGTGGATTCTAGTAGACAAGGCCTGAAGCACGGGAGTTTACAAAACAACAGGTCCCTGCACTTTATAGTATCGCTCTTATCAAAGGCGATAAATTCGTAGCCAGGCAGTCTGATGAGTGCTCGCCATGATGGCGACTGAGGTCCGAAGGAGGGAGGCATGTGATCGTCGCTCACTTTGCGCTATAGTTATCGTTCGTGGCAGTAAAACGCCAATCACCGCCAATCTATCAGTCCAACAAATTAAAGTGCTCGTCCTTTAACGTTGGATGCATTCCCCTAGATACGTTCCGGATCTTGAGCGCTTCTCCCATAAGAAACAAGAAGAAGCCAGCGAGCTACTCTTGCACGCCAGGTAAGCTACAGTGAATCAGCCAAGCTCGAGATATTATGGTTATGCCTCGCCTGGCCCTAATCGCAAGCTTAGTTAAATAGTTGGTCAGGAGAGAGTGTTAACCCCTCCTTGCAATGCGTCTAGCTCCCACTTCCATGCAACTTATTATAAAGAGGCAAACATAGAAAAATACCTCTACCACACTTTCCCAATACGATGACTAGGATCATCCTTTTTAGGTGAATAAGCCAACTTATAACTCTTCGAACAGTCTAAGCGCGACCTCTGAACAAACTATTTCATCTGCTTTTAAAGTTCATAAGCCCAGCAATTCTAACACCATAAGGTCAAAAACTAGGTTGAGAAGCTTTTGTTACTATGTGGGTCGACTGTATACTCCAGCTGCTGGAGCCACTGATAGAAACTTAGGAACGACTAAATCCACTCACACAAATCATACATAACCCCATAAAGAATACCGATATAAAACAAACATAAAAAACCAAAAGAAGGCCAGAAAAAGCGCCATTTAGATGGTTCGCTGCTATATAAACTTCCATCCTTCACTATCCTAGAGTTGGGAGCTCGCGAGGCTGGATTTCAAGCTCATTAAGTCTCTTTACCTCAACGAGCTCAAGACCCTCTCCTGGTAATCAATTAGTTCTCTTATGTATATTTTTTTTTCCACAATCACTTCATGCTTCACTATCCTTGCCGTCCTCTGCTTCACGCAACTGATGGCTTTTACTCATGGCAGATTATGGATAGTAGAATATATATTACTGTCAGTAAAAACCATCATAGAATTACTCTACTTTCACTTCACTGCACAGTTAGCATAAATACGCATACGTGGTCTAGTAGATATATGCATGCGTGAATATGATTGGCAGGGTGTGGAGACAACTTTATGACAGCGTAAAGCTGAGATACGCTCGAGATCGCCTAGTAGAGTCTTACTTCTGGTCCTGTGCCATATTCCACGGGGAGAAGTACTCTCGCTCGCGGATCATATTCACCAAGGTGTTTCAACTGATGACCCTGATGGATGACACTTACGACATCCACGCCACCCTGGAGGAGTGTTATAAGCTCAACGAAGCTATGCAGAGGTAGAAATTTACTCCCTCCGTTTCAGGTTATAAGATGTTTGACTTTGGTCAAAGTCAAACTGCTTCAAATTTAACTAAATTTATAGAAAAAAATAGTAATATTTTTGACCCAAGATAAATTTATTATAAAATATATTTATTATTAATTTAATAAAACTAATTTGGTAATGTAAATATTACTATATTTGTCTTTAAACTTAGTCAAATTTAAAGCAGTTGACTTTGATTAATGTCAAACATTTTATAACTTGAAACGAAGAGAGTAATAGTTAATATGGTCTAGTAGGTTGTCAATTTGCCAACGAGCATTGCTAATCAATGATCTAATTAACTATATAAATATATCCTTCTATATATGTATGTGTATGCACGATGGGATAAGAGTGCGGTTTCTATTCTACCAGAGTATTTGCGCATCTTTTACATAAAGTTGCTCAATGCTTGATGCGATGGAGGACAGCTTAGAGCCGGATGAGAAGTACCGCATGTCTTACGCGAAAACTACGGAGAATCTTGCTCACTAAAGTGATATTCGTGCGTTCATCCACACACATTTTAATTAGTTTTCCTGCACATTCATATATGCATGTACACAGTTCAAGCAGATGTCTGAAATAACCTCCGTGAGGCCCAATGGTCAAGCGACAAGTACATGCCCAGCTTCGCCGAGCACCTGAGATATATCTCTCATGTCGTCCGGCTTCCCGGCGATGGCACCGGTGCTGCTGCTCGGCGTGCGCGACCGCGGCGGTGCGGCGGCGGCGACCAAGGAGGCGTTCGAGTGGGCGACCAGCGTCCCCATCCCGCCCTGGTCGCGCCGGCGGGGCTCGCCCGCTTCCCAAACGACACCGCCTCCTACAGGATGGGGAAGAGCGGCGGGGACATGGGCGAGCACGGTGGAGTGCTACATGGCGGAGCGCGGCGTGGGGGGGGGGAGGCCGTGGCGGCGGTGGCCGCGCTGGCGGAGCGCGCGTGGAGGACGATCAACGGGGAGTGCGCCTGCGACGTCGTCGGGACGATGGATGCCGCCCTGCTGCCGGCGGCGCGGCTGATGGTGAACCTGGCGAGGACGGTGGAGGTGATCTACCTCGGCGGCAGGGACGGGTACACCGTCGGTGGCGACCTCAAGGGTCTCGTCTCCAACCTCTTTCTTGATCCCCTTCCCTTGTATTAGGCACACAGCAACGTGCCAACGTGTTCGTCCAAATCGTGTGCGTAACTTCGATCCTACATATATTTTAGTTAATTAGGGTGTCTGTTCTATGTTAGATTCTATATCCTTGAATAGAATTAACATGGTTTTTCATAAAACACCAACTAAATTATACATGGCTTCGGTTCTGGGTCCAACTACAAATGCCGTGAAGAGGAAATGGTGACTATTCATGCTACATGTCGGAATTTGGAAAGAACCGCCATGTAAATGTTCGCCAAATTTAGATGGAGATTTATTAATAGGATTATTCTTTGAGTAAATTGTTTCTCTTCCCTATGATGATGGCATTTATTATTGTGTCGTCTCTTTATTCTTTGTTACAAATTGTTATACTTGTTTTTCAGCCAAGAACTGTGTAATAAGTGACTATATTGAAGTAAAGGTTGGATTTTATCCGTTATCTAAAAACATATACACTATACCCACGTATAATAAATACTAGGGTATGCATGTGTATGTTACAAACAGGGTCATCCTAAATTATTGCTGCTCTATTCAAAATATAAAATAAGGTCTTGTATTGGCTATAGCCAATGTATGCTAAAGAAACTCACCCGCCTAGAAAATTGATTCGTTAGTGTCATAACGTATTTATCGGTGATATAGTGTGCTAATTATACTTAGATCATGGTGTTATAACATATAGATAAGCAGTTTCGCTATAGGTTTTGCCGAAAGTCATCGGTGTTGCCTGACATCGGCTCTTTTATTGTAGATCCGCCCCTGCTGTCTATGACGACCTAGCTAGGCAGAAGAAGAATCGCTGCACCAAGTTCGTTTTTTTATTAATTAAGTGGAAAAATTATATTGTTATTATTTAGAACACACATTCACTACCGTCATGAATATAGTTCTATAAGGTATGTATGATTATCATCGAACAATTGTTAGAGAAAAAAAAATCTCGTTCTAGGCAAATTCAATTGAAGCACAAAGAAAATTTAATAAAATGAAGAAAAAAGATTCTAGATATATTAGAACACATTGGTATAGATCAAAATATATAATTGTTGGGGCCCAATACAGATGTACATGATGAGTACATCTCACACACTTGCCCTGGTTACAAATAAGATAGTAAATCCACCAGGAGCTCTATACCTCCTTGCGTGTAGTGCTTTGTCTTTGTATTTGCCAGTGGATTGAGTCGGTTGCGATAAAAAAAAATAAAGAGAAAACAACCCAGGGCATTTTGTCACGACTCCAAAAACAAAACAAAAAAAAAACAAATCGTCCTTTTCCTAGCATATGATGGTTCTTGCTTGTTCAGTTCTTCTCGATCGTCTGCCTCGGTAACGAGGTGCTTTTAAGCGGAGTCACGGTCTCACGGTACATCATTCTACCCAGTAGAGAACTCACATCGTGATGCCTACAAATACAAAGCACATGTGTTTAAGCTATCAATAGAATTTCAGTTAGGGATTTCACTGAAGTCGAACACTCTAAGCAAGGAGGCACGGGTCTTCAATAAGATGCATTCCATAGTGAGATGATAAGATGTGACACTTAGGTTGTTTAGCGGCTAGGAATATAGTATGGTGATTCGTCGGCTTCGGTTGTGGTAGTTGATCGGAAATCGGAGCGAATCGGTGGTGTCGAGCGAGCTTCGGGGCACGAGCTTTTTAGTGCAGTAGATGACGGTACAGGGACAAAGCTCGACGGCTCGACTCAGGTGAGCGGAGGCGATGACTTCCGCGGAGAGCTGCGGCATCGGGCGCTTTGGCAAAGGCGGCGACGGAGCTCCAAGGCAGAGGAGGTTGCAAGTTTTCTAGGAGGGCGTAGCGGTTTTCTCGGTGAAAGTGGCACATCTAAACATAGGTTATGTGTGGCCGTGGTCCGTGAAGAAGACTGGAGAACCCCACAATACTTCCGGTTCGCAACCCTTTGTAGTCCTGATTGTGTAACCGGGACGCCCTATCCGGTCCCGGTAAAATAACTAGAAGTAAAAATAGATCTTAGTAGTGAGACAGAGCGCGGTATAGGGAAATTAAGCAGCGGAAGCACGAGACGCGTCACTGCACGTGCGGGTGTGGGACACATGAGTGCATTATCGCTTGGTGGACCGTGAAGTCGCGTGCATGGGTGTGGGTGGTTTGAGAAAGATCTTTCAACCAGTGTAATAGCTGACAAAATATCATTAACAGGATCAACAGCGTCGTTTGTCTACGCATGATATATCAACAGGTTGGTATAATGGAGATATATCATACATGAAGGGCCAGCTTTACATAGGACGATTTATGTGCGACTAGTGCTACAATTGTTTTTACCTTTGTTTTCAAAGAAGGAACCTATACATTTATTAGAGACAACAGTACAAGTGTCACCGCTTGCGCATAGTGACGAGATTGACCAATGAAGACAATGCATGAATAGTCCGTCATGGACCGCTTTCCCGCACAGGGACGACGATTTCAGCAAAAGAATAGACGACCGAATTGTCGTTCGAGGACCTCATTTTGCATGTGCACACCCTGTACTGTTCTCCTGTAGGCCGTGGCCCAGCATGCATGCAGATGCAGCTAGCTGTAGAACATGCAGCAAGCACTGACTGGCACACGCCTCACATACATACACTCCCATCGTGAATACGTGTACTGCAGCTGATCGACCGATATTTCCATACTTCCAGTACTACTGATTGGCACACATATATTGGCCGGCGGCCTAACTACTGGAGTATTCTGCACAACTCGTCCGTCTACATATTATACCTATTGAACCCTATCAACATGTATTTTTCATTTGTAAGGTGACCATCGGGGTATGAATGCGCTATTACGTGAGCGCGCGCGCGCTCGTGTAAGCCAAGCCCTAGCTAGCATAAGAAACCGAGAACACCTCTTCCATCCGTATAGCATATCTATCCATCTAACGTGGAAAATATAATCTTACCCTCGCACTTCTCTTCAGTTATATGGCCTATCACCTCAACAACATAAATAGAGATCAGTCTGATGAGCAAGCAATCGCGCACATCGCAAGCGCGCGGCGAAAAATGACAAAACAGTGTGCATGCGACGGAGATGGCTTTTAAATTAAATTAAAAAAAATCACAAGCTTCCTCTCTTGATTGGGCGTTCAACCCGCCACGGCGCATGCTTGTTTTCTCTTCTGGTTGGGCTTTGTGCCAACAGCCCAACAAACAGTGCGTTGTCCAGTAAAAAAAAGTTATACACTTCATAAATAAAAAAATCATACATAAAACTTTATACATAGATAGTATTTTGCGTGAAAATTTTGTATATATAAAATTCATGCGTATAAATTTGGAAATGAATTCATTCATGTGAACCCTAGCCCAGAAAGAAAGTTTACTCATAGAAAAAGAAAAAGAAAAAAATCAGAATTACCCTCTAAACTATTGAGCTAATATGATTTAATCTCTTAAATCACAAAACCAGACATTTAGCACCCCTAACACTTTAACCCTGATGGATTACCAGTGAGCACGGTTTGAAGTGGTTTTGGCATAGGATTGCACACGTGGCGTGAACCTGGCACTCCAATCAGCAACAAAACATCAAAATAAATATCCAAGTGGGCCCACATGGCATCTCTCACCTCTCTCCCTCTCTTGGGGAAAGTCCACGAACCCAAGGTCGGTGAGCGGCGGCGCTTAAAGAGTAAGAGGTGCAAAACAACTGGTTTAGAGGTAAATTGTAATACCTCAATAGTTCATGGGGTAATTCAGATTTTATTTTCCAAAATAAATAAGCATAAAAACCAAATACATAGGTACTTTGTGTGAAAAATATATTCTGTGCATATGCACAACTTGTTTAACTCATGAGGCTCGCGACGCAAGGGTCCTTCACGTGGTTAATTAGTCATTTTGTGCAATCTGATTAGCCGTAAATTTGGTAACCCTATATGCAGTTTTTTTCCTCAAACTAGTGTTTCATGTTCTTTTTCTAAAATCTGAAACTATATTTAAAATTTGAAACTTTTGAATCAAATTTGAAACTCTACTTAAATTCCGAAACTTTCAATTCAATTTTCAAAACGTTCATCTCAAATTTCAAAAACTTTCAACTGAAATTTAAAACATTAACTCAAATTGAAACAATCAACTTAAATTCTAAAACTTTCAACTCAACTTTTGAAACTTTCAACTCAAGTTTCAAAACTTTCATATCAAATTTACTTTTGACTTGGAATTCGAAACTTTCAACTCGAATTTTAAACATCAACTTGAACCACCTTCCGCATACGAGGCATGATTCCGTATAGGACTTGGTATATGGTGGGTCCCGCCGAGTTTAACCCAAAACTATTGGGTACGCCTTATCCATAAAACTGACAAAAACTTTCAACTTAACACTTTTTTGTTATTTTATATTACAAAATGTTATTGAACTAGATTAACACTAAGCAGGTCGGGGGACGCGTGCGCGTGCGTTAGGAAGCCCCGGCCCTACTTTGTCCACATATGCATATAAACATTGTACGTATAACTTTCGTACATATAAATTTGAAACAAATTTTAAAAAATAATTAGCCTACATGTGGGCTATATATTGGGCTCATGTGCCCAGTGCTACAAACACATGAAAGGGAAAAGTACACCGAAGGTCCCTCAACTTGTCATCGAGTTACAAAATCGTCCCCCAACCATAAAACCAGATATCCGGCGTCCCCTAACTTACAAAACCAGTGCAAACTAGGTCCCTCAGCGATTGACTCCGATTTTGTCCGATGTGGCAGCTGACTCAGTGTGGGACCCACGTGGGCCCCACGTGTCAGCCTCTTCTTCCCCTCCCCTCCCCTCTCCACCTCTCTTCCTCTCTCCTCTCTTCTTCGCAAGGCCGGCGGGGGAGCAGCCAGCCGGGGCAGCGTACATCCTCTGCGAGCAGCGCGGCGGCGGGGAGAGGAGCAGCGCGCGGGCGGGCGGGGAGCGGCCATGTCCTCGCCGGGCATCTCGTCGAGGGCGACCCGCATGGAGCGGTTGACGCAAGGCTCGATCCCTCTCAGCGAGTCCTTGAACGCGGGGCCAAGGAGATGAGGGTGGAAGCGGGTAGATTCGGTGAGGCGGAGCAGGTGGCGCAGCCACCAGAGGAGGCCACCGGAGGCGGTGGCGCGGCGGTGGTGTAGGCGCCCAGGGTGGAGTCGAGGAAGGAGGCCGCCAAGGGTCCCCCGCCACCTCCCCGCTAGCCACTTCGTTGTTTGCCCGTGCGCCATTCGCCGCACGCTGCCCGCGCGTGGCTCGACGAGGAGGAGAAGGAAGAAAGAGCCTGCGTCACCCGCCCGCCGCCTCTCGTGCGCTCAGAGTGGTGGCCCGCCCGCCCGCGCGTGGCTCCTCCCCCCGCCCCGCCGCCTGCGCCCGCTGGCTGCTCCCTGCCAGCGCCTGTGAAGGCGCCCATAAGAAGAGAGGAGAGAGGAAGAGAGGTAGGAGGAGGGGAAGAGAGGCTGACGCATGGGGCCCACATGGGTCCCACGCTGAGTCAGCTGCCACATTGAACAAAACCGGAGTCAAAACCGCCGAGGGACCTAGTTTGCACTAGTTTTGTAAGTTGGGGGACGCCGGATATCTGGTTTTATAATTGGGGGACGATTTTGTAACTCGATGATAAGTTGAGGGACCTTCGATGTACTTATTCCCACATGAAAACATATCAAATTCAATAACGGGCCAAATCATAAAATTTCATTGTGTGGCCCATGCAATATGAAAATTTCAAATAGCAAAAGAAGTTCATATGAGGTCCCTTATTTGTCAACGGATCTGATTTTTATCCTTCAACTAAAAATTCAGATATAACGGGTCCCTCAACTATTAAAACCGTGCAATATAGATCCCATGCAGTTTAGATGGTTGTTTAGCTTACGTAATGCCTACGTGGTTAAATTGACCTGGTTTTCCTCTGACGTAGCATTAATGTGGCAATTTGATGTGAAAATTAATAAAATCAGTGACCCCATTATCAGTTACACTAAAAGAACTAATTAAAAAATCATAGGGCCCACGTGGATCCCACGTGTCATTCTCAGCCATCTTGTTCTTCCTCCCCCTCTCTCTCCCCATCTCCCTCTCTTCCGGTGTGCTGCACGCGCAGCGGCGGGGTCTGGACGCTGTTCATCTGCGCCGGCGTTGTCGCCACCGCTAGGGTCTCGTAGCAGCAGGACTGCGCATCCTCGGCGTCGCTCTCATCAGCACCACCGGCGGCACCCGCAAAGGCGCTGTAGGGAGACTGGAGGAGCTGATCCAGGGTGGCGCGGAGCCCTGCGCACTAGAACGGGATCGATTATCCTAACGGGTTAAAAGCCTCATCTCTTTCGGGTATAGCCCTCGTCACTAAGCAAAGATCACTGATGTGAGAACATATCTTAATCGGGCACAAGACCATCACCGATGAAAGTCCATCTCAGTCGGACAAAAAGAATGTCCGTCACAGATAAGTTTGACCAAGCAAACTGAGTCAAACCAGGCTAGGCACGCCACGTGGCTCTTGGCGACGCTAAGCCACGCCTGCCCCCCGGCGGTCATCTGGCCGAGCCTCTCCTCGACCTCCATTTGCGGCACCGCGCGCGCTCTAGCTCGGCCTCCGCGGCACGGAGACGCCCGGCCGCGGTGCGCTCGACAGCTGGACACCACCGCACGTACGTGACGCCGGCGAGCTTCCTCGAGCCCCGCACGCATCCGCTCGCTCTGCATAGCCAACATAGACGTCGATCGAGTCAGACACCGCGCATCACGGCGAACCAATCGAACGCTCGATCATAATCTCCAACAAGGCCGCACCTCGAGTCGTACGAGCGCGTCGATCTCGACACCCTGATGATATAGAGCTGGGACAGGAGCCCCTGCGAGAGGCCGGCGGCATTGCCAGCCCTCCCGCTGGTGGACGCGGCGCCGCAACCCACCGCCCTGCTCTGCACATCTCCGGGAAAGACAAGGCCATACGGCGGAAGAAACCAACCGCTGCTGCTGCGGCGCCGCCGCCATCAACGCCCCAGCCGACTCATCATCCGCATCCAGGCGCGCCCTCTTCTGGTGTGCGCCACGTAAGCCTGCGAGACCCGGTTTATACCGCCGCCGCCGTTCGCCGGCCACCAGACCTCCCGGCGCCTGGAGAGAGGAGAGGGGAGATGGGGAGAGAGAGCAGGAGGAAGAATAAAATGGCTGAGAATGACATGTGCTATATCTTGTGACAACTTAACATTTTCTCATTAGTGATAGGCATTGCGATAGCAAAAACTGTTTTTTTTTTACTATAAATGCGATAAATAGTGGTGAAACAAAGCTTCGACGCATTATTTTGACATGGAGTCTCCAAACTCCTGTAGTGATAGGATTAAATAACATACTATGAATCTAGGTAGAATACTATATTGTTATATTTTGGAACGAATGGAGTAGTATTATGTTATGGAAAAACATTCATTTCCATGTCATACAACCCATTAGTTCTGTATTGTTGAACATCCCTCAATTTTTCGACCCATTCGTTACGTCCCAACCTAATATGGTGTGGTTTAATTCGATCGAACATGGCGCTGAAGACCTGCATGCATTGCAACGTGACACCTTCTTTTCAAGAGCATTAGAAAACAATTTTAGTAGAGAGTATATTTCTTCAAAATTTTGGATGTATTTTCGAGTGTTGTCTCGAAATTTGTTTTGCATCAATTTTTGTGTAATTTATCTCATAGAAATAACTATTACTAAATTACACACAATTGTATAAAACCATTGACACGTTATTGATCATCCCTCATTTTTATTCCTTCAAACCATTCACACGTTACACATCCCAACCTAACATGGGTGGTTCAATTCATCCAACGTGGCGAAGAAGACATGCACGGCAATGTGACACCTTCTTTTCAATAACATTAGAACCAATTTTAATAGAATTTTTTATTTCTTCAAAATTTTGGATATATTTTCGAGTGCTGTCTCGAAATTAATTTGTTTTGCAACATTAGTTCGTATAATTTATCTCTTAGAAACAACTACTACTACTATAAATCACACATTTTCTTTCAACGGTACCATGTCTTACTGGCCTAGCTAGCTATAGCTTTCACACACCTACTAGATAGAAGCCTAGAATACACAGGTACAAAACTTATACAAGATCAATCAAGAACATTCAAATTCAACTCAAATACGTGTAACGGCGACGGGATCAAGGAAGAGGCTGACGACGAGGCCCTTGATGTCGCCGCCGAAGGTGTAGCCGTCCCTGCCACCAAGGTAGATCACCTCCAGCGTCCTCGTCAGGTTCACGACGTGCCTCGCCGCCGGCAGCAGCCCGGGGTCCATCTCCATGAGCGCCCGGTTGATCGTCCTCCCGCCCGGGGTCCATCTCCATGAACGCCCGGTTGATCGTCCTCCCCCCGTGCTCCGCCATCGCCGCCACCGCCGCGAGGGCGGCCTCCTCGCCGACGCCGTGCTCCGCCATGTAGCACTCCACCGAGCTCGGCACGTCCTTCTCGTTCTTGCCCACGCTGTGGGACGCGATGTCGTTGAGGAAGCGCGCCACCTCGCCGCTGGCGGCGATGACCACGTCGGGGACGCCGGCGGTGGCCCACTCGAACGCCGCCGCGGTCGCCACGCCGATGTCGTCGTGCACGCCCATCAGCACCACCGGCGCCAGCATCGGGAAGCCCGACGACATGACGGACACCTCCAGGTGCTCGGCGAAGCTCGGCGTGTACTTGGTGTTCGACCATTTGGCCTCACGGAGGTAGTAGTCAGATGACAGCTTAAACTGTACATGGACAGGACGAAAGGGAGAATTTCACATGAGGTTCTACAGATTTTACTGAAATATGATTTTTACTATGAATATTTACCGCATTTTTGGCGTAAGACACGCGGAACTTCTCGTGTGGTTCTAAGCTAGCCTCCAACTCGTCAAAGTTGCTTAGCAGCTTGATGTAAAACATGCACAAGTATTCTGGCAGAATAGAAATTGCGCCCTCGTCCCATCTTCACATCGACAAGTATACGTGTGAGCTGAATCATGAGCATACTGATCAATCAGTAATGCAATGTTAAATATGTGATCTGAATTTAGACCTACAGTATATTCGGATTAGTTTCCTAGTATGACTTAATGTCTTTTCTTATTATGTGTTTTTCCTTAATCTACTATATATGCTCTTGTAAATCGTAAGGGAAGAGGACGTTTCCATTATTATTCCCCCAATGTTTGTAACAATTTCTCAACAGTAATCGTTGTCGATCGGCGCCCGTGGTTTTTTCCCGTAAGAGCTTTCCACGTAAAATTTATGTCTCTGTTGTGCATCTATTTTCATAACATGCAAGATCATGAGAGATTAATTAATTCAGACCTCTGTATAGCTTCATTGAGCTTATAGCACTCCTCCAAGGTAGCATGGACGTCATAGGTATCATCCATCAGGGACAGCAATCCAAAGACCTTAGCAAACATGATCCGGGCACGAGAGTATTCCTCCTCGTGGAACACGCCGCATGTCCAGAAGTAAGACTCCACTAGGCGATCTCGGGCATAGCTCAGCTTCACGCTCTCGTAAAGCTCTCTCCACCACCTGCAAGATCAACAACCTCTTACACTTATAACGACGGTGAAGAAGACAGTGGCCGCAGCAATAAAGTTAACTGCAGCAGTAAGACGATAAGAAACGATCACTCACAAGGAGAGAGCCTTGAGCTCCTCAAGGTGAAGAGACCTCGTGAGCTCGAATTCTAGCCTCGCGAGCTCCAGCAGCATGTCGTCGTGTTCGTCCTCTTGCTCATACTCGGTGAGGTAGCTCATAGTCTCGAGCCGTCTTGGGAACCGTGGGAGCGGGATGTCCAGTGCGCGGGAGACCTGCTCCGCCAATGACGACTTGAGCTCACCTTTCTTAGACATGGCCTCAAGGTGGCACCTCGCTAAGACGATGATGTCATCTAGAGCAATCTCTCCAGGTGTTGCCATGTGAGCGGCGTTGTACAGACTCAGCAAGCCCCTCGGGTCAGCACATAGGCTTGAGCTGAAACTACCTGTGCCATCTCTGAACTTGTCGAATACATCTGCACACATGTAAAGTCAATATAATTCTAAATTAATTAACTATATGTGTTGCATGTCGTTCTTAAATTTATGCAGAACTAATTTCCCTTTTTTTCTCTCTTTTCATAGTTATCTGGATTAATCCAGGACTAAGGGCCTCATCATTTTAAAAAAGAATTAGTCGCTGCCACAATTTTAATTGTAGTCTAATTTCAAAGTTTTTTATTAATATAATTTATTTTTCAACATTTGACTTTTAAGTCGGTGAGCAAATATAAGTAAAAGTTTTGCCCACAAATTATTTGTCATCACTATTAAACCGTTTTGATTTATAATCCACTCTTCATCAACCGATGTAACGATAATGATAATTACTACCTCCATCACATTTTAAGTGTAGTTGTGGGTTTTCGTGTGCAACATTTAACCGACTGTTTTATTAAAGAAATTTATGAAATATTTTAAAAATATAGATTCATGTTTTATCATCTAATAAAAAGATGTTAGTCATGTTTGTTTTTCAAACAGAACGGACGATAAAACGTTGGATATAAAAATTACAATCTTTCTGGGCGGAGATACCTGCAGATACCCGTAGTCGCCCATGCTGTCTAAGTAGACGAAACCGGAGGGCAACAGTGTGCAGGTCGTCGTTGTCACTGCCATCAAAACCGACCTCCTCGCAGTGCTGAAGATGCCCCAACAGCACACCAATCTCCTGCCGGAAGTGGCCATCTAAGCCGAGGCGTTCGAGCGTGTCCACCAGCGTCGCCGCTTCGGCCACGCTCATCGTAACGCAACCCTCGCCGCCGCCGCCACCGCCGCCGCTGAACATCTTGCGGCGCACCTCCCCGGCGAGCCGCTTCGCCCGCGCCCTCATCCGCTCCTCCACACCCTGCATCAATATATATGACCATTTCTTTCAATTAACAGGCGCAAATTTTATCAAATGAAATTGAAGAGATGACGAACAGAGAGATCGTGAAAGTTGTTTAAAATTTGACAGAAACTAGCTAAGATATCCATTGATCGCGCGTAGTTCGTGCCTGCGAGATGGGAGGGGCGTAGGTGACGAAGAAGTCCCTCCACACGGAGGGGTCAAAGCCGTGATTGACAGAGTTCATCTCCAGCTGGTTCGCTGCAGCCTGCTTGCTAGCGGCCATGTGGCAAGGAAGCAACGATATATCGAGATGTATATGTGCAAGCAGCACTCGTGCCACGAGAGCTATAATTAGCTGGAGAGAACACAGCTACACAATCATGTGATGAGAAGGTGCCTACGAGGAGTTGTACTTTTATAGACCTCAAACGTACGCCATCTTCCACCAGGCCAGTTCCACGATAAACAATTATTTCCTCCGTTTCACCGTATAAGTCTTTTTAGTATTGTAAATATTTATATAGATGTTAATATATGTCTAGATTTATTAATATATATATGAATGTGGACGATATTGAAAAGTCTTATAATATGAAACGGATGGAGTAATTAATTAAGGAGGTAACTATATATAGCTATACTGTTGGCAAGTGTGAAGCTGCTTCGTCACATAACGTACGTGATTTCAAATTTTTAATATGCTTACTCGTCCATAACCATAATTAATTCTGTCGGTGCAGGTGAATTCATCACAATAATCACATGCCCGACATGAGTACGTATAGCTTACGTAGTAGTAAGAGTTGGGTAAAAAAAATTAGAGAAGAAACATACGTACGTACGCACGCATCGCTGTCACGTGCAAAACATGCTTATCATATACGCTGTCACTTGCAGCCTGTCCATATTCACAATACTAGCTTTAAAAATAGTACTTTCAGTCCTAGGTTCTTATATTTTGTAACCGAGGAAGTAATTTTTTCCCCTTAGGAGGATTTCCGCACTATATTTTTAGCATGTACAGTGTGCGTGAGATACGACATATATGACGGTATGAGTTGCATGAGGAGCAGGCCCGGCCCTGGCGAAAATCCTAACGTGCGAACGATCGGCCCACGTGATCGGTTCCCCTTCCCGCCTGGTTTCTTTTTTGTCACCGCATTATTTTCCTTTTTTATAAGTTTATACATCTAAAGTTTACACATCTAAAGTTTATCCACCTAAAGTTTGTAGAGTGAATGTTTACAAGTCAAAAGTTTATATACCCAATTCAAATTCAAATTCGGATTTAAATATTTTATATGTAGAATATTTCTATACATAAAGTTTATGCGTGCAAAGTTTACGGTATAAAGTCTATGCACATAAATAAGAGTATTAGATTTTTTTTTTCTAATTTTTTTACTATCTTTTTTTAAAAACAATTATGATGAAAGGAGAGAAGGGAGAGGAGTGAAGGGGGGAGGGGTGGATTAATCGCTAGGAGCGATCACCTGCCCATTAGGGGTGCCCGGCCCGGGAAGGGGGGGGAGTAGTGTGGCTGCTCTGCCCCCCAAAACCTATGGGCCCCGACCTATATATGTAGAGAGAATTCCTTATATGCCACTAGATTTTTCTGCATCACTAGAATTTGATCAGTTCCCTTATATGCCACTCAAAATTGGTTTCTCCCTTATATGCCACTAGTTCAAGTTTTTCCACCCTTTTATGCCACTCCCACCACTATAGTGTTAGTTGACTGTTAGTCAAAGGTTAGTTTTTTCGTAAATGACCAAGATGCCCTCTCAACTAAAAAATGTGTAAACTTCAAAAAATCATAACTAATTTATTTTAAATCCTTTTTGAGTGAACAAAATTTTGTCAGAACCAGTGAAAAATGCTCTTTATATTAAAAATATTGTTGGAAAACTGTATGTTTCATGCTTACATTGAAAATTTATTTGTGATGGTAATGGCTAAAATTGCATGTGATGCAGAAAAAATTAATTTTCATATGTTGTATCCAGTAGCTATATTAGTACTAAAATACCTATTATTGGTTGTATACTAATTCTAAAGGGCAAATGCGTCTTTTTACAATGAAGTTAACGGTTAACTGACGGTGGACTGACGGCAATGGCATAAAAGGGAGGAGAAACTTGAACCGGTGGCATAAAAGGGAGAAGCCAATTTAAAGTGGTATATAAGAGAGCCGGTTAATTTAGAGTGACATATAAGGGGTTCTCTCGTGTATGTAAGGCTAAACCTAGTGCAAGTGTATAGGTGCGGCAAAGTCTCTGAGATGTTAGCGACGGCGTTTCCAATTCCACCACGTGAGTCGCGAGACGAGTAACAACCAACGAACCCGCCGATCGCCCGATCCATATGCATCGCGCCGCATGGCCGCGTCCACCGCGGCGCCGAGGTAAGGGACGCCGACCGTCTCCCGCGCGCGGCTGCGCTTTCTACCAGTTCTTCGACCTCCCTCATCAATGTCCTACTGCCCCTCCACTGTTAGTGAAATCCTCTCTATAGTGCAGTGAATGTGACTTGTCCATCTTGGTTGTTCTTCTGTGTTAATTTTTTTTGTGTTTAATTGATTCCAGTTATTAGGCGAGTGACACAGCCATGGCAGGAGGAAACGACGATCATCTTTTCTTTGAGAGGTAAATCTGGTCAATAATCGACCCCTATAGTAGGTGATTTGGGCTAGCTAACTCTGCCTTTTTATATAGGGTGCATCCTAATTAGATATACGCTGTTTGCTTACAAGGAAAACATTGCAAGGGGAAATTGGTATTCTTCAGTTTCCGAAAGCAGACACATTTTCTGGGAGGAGCCTAGGCGTTGGGCGCCCGATGGAGGAGTGGAAAAATCGGACGACTGACGTCAGCATGACGCATGCGTGCAAAACTATTTTTTTTCTCTTAAATTATTTATCCAAATCATGATCCGATTACACCATTAAATTCGTTGCAAGTAAATCTTTAAAAAAGACTACACATGTATATATTCCGACGAAAAAAATAGCTTATTATTGAATTACTTTTAAATTTTACACGCTGTTCCACCAAGTATATCGGAATTGTTTCAGTAAGTAGATCGAAAATGTTTCAATCATTTAAATCGGACGTTGTTTCACCTTATATAAAAATAATGTTTAAGCAAATAGCGAAAGAATGTTTCAGTTCACTGCAAAATTGGATCTATACATAGTGAAGCATTGTGAGTATGCAAGGTAAAATATTTTTGGTGGAAAAAAAATGAAACGAATTCCCTTAATAGAGGGTTTCCATAATATATGGGTAATTTGTTGCAAAAGAATGTTTCAATTCACTGTAACATTAAATTTATACCTTGTGAAACATTTTTCGTGGAACAAAAAAAAATAAAACGAATTACCTTAATAGAGGGTTTGCCTTCGACGGGGCCACTAGCAAGCACAAGGTCGTCAGGCTCTTCAAGAAACTGAGCGGCTAGGCGAGCTCTAAGATGTACACGCTAGCGGGGGTACGTGCGCGTCGGGAGGGGGGAGCGCCCGATTTTTCCCCCTTCCCCAGGCGACCGAGCGCTAGGATAATCGCATGTCCTGCCATAATCTAGTTGAAGAAATTTGTATGTAATATTTATAAAGTGCTTTACAGAAATATTGCTTTTGGATGCACTTAAGTTAGAACGGAAGAAAATCACTTGCTGAACATTTCATTATATCTTATACATATATTGAGTGTTATTTAGATGTTGATATTAAGGGCCCATGTTTTTAGTTGCTCTCCGGGCCACCAAAATCTCAAGACCAGCCCTGGTGAGGAGGATGGATCGGCACGCACGTTTTGCATGCGAATGAAAATATTTTGTTAAGCGTGTGCAGGGCGGCTTACCGGCCACTTGCAAATTAAATTATACCCAGTCGGTAAATGAAAAAAAATCCGTATTACCCCCTGATATATTGTGGTTGTACAAATTACAACCCTCAATTTAAAAACCAAACATTTTTCATCCTCAAGTTTTTATATCGGACGAATCATCCCCTTGACGGACTCTGGAGCAGTGTTGGTCCTATACATGGCACACCGCAGCCATCAAGGTGAGGTGCCCCCGCCCTGTTGTCTTCCTATGCCACCGCTTCCTCACCACTCACTCCGATTTGTTCGCACTGCCAACATTGGCCTACACCACCATTTTTTTACCACTCACTCTATTTTGTTCATGCCATCAACATCGGCCCACAATCCGCTACGGACCCACGGCTTCTACGCCAATGCCGTCCACAGCCATCCCTCTAAACCTAGCTAGGGAACTCCTCACCCCCTCCCTCTTCCACATATACCTCCGATCCCACGCCGACCCCACCGCCAACGCTAAACCTTACCTAGTTGGGCCAGTGTTGGTCAACAAAGTTGCAGGTAGGCTAGCACGAATCGTGAAGCAATTTCTAATATTTAAAAATTAAGATTTTGGTAATAATTTTCTGTCCAATGTGATTTAGTAATTAATCCCGAACCTAAAAATGTCAAATACGTTGATACTACCGTACGCCTTACAATTAATTCCCTTGCTTAATGCATGCAACCAGCTGGCAGCCTAAATGCCGTTTTGTGGTGTCAAACGGCAAAGATTACTCTCTAGATATCTGCTCAGGAAGACAAATTAAGTGAGAAGCTAGCTTCTAGCTAGCCATGCACATGCTTCCGAAAACTTTGGTATCAGCAAGTTTCACGCTCTCATGCTAGACAGGACTGACCATATCACCACATCACCTTCGCCAATGTCGACATATTGGACACCGGGCACCGGAGCAAACTCGGCCACAAGCGTCTCACCCACACATATGACGAAGACAAGAGCGGTCAAGAAGAAGAAGCGATAGACTGTATAACTGAATTTATTGTGATGTAACAGTCACTTACTTACTTTAACTAGCTATGCTATATTATTCCCACTGTCCTGAAATAGAGTACCATTACAAAAGCTGATGGAGGAGTATTAATTACTATATCTGTTCCACAATAGTTGCATTTTAGAAATCAAATCGCAAATTAAGAGGGAGTAAAATGACATACATGCTCCTAGTTAAAGGATGGATGGATGGAAGTGAGAGGATAGGTGCCTAGCTATAGGTGGGCCGGGGTAAGACAAAGAAAATTTTGAATAAGAGGTAATTGATGATACGATATAACTAAAGTCTTAGGATTACACTTATTTTAGAATAAATTTAATTAAATCGTAAAATTATTGTTATTTGAGACGGAGGTAGTACTGATGTAGTATTATTTATGTAATACATGCCAATGATAGGCTATATTTTTAGACACCGCGAATGATATTAACAAAAATTTATTTAAAAAATGGTGGCATCTGAGAGGTTCCTTCTTCTCTTGCCTAGACGCCAATCCGCTAGCAACATTAATATGCCTTAAACGCGATATTCCTACTTTTTTAACATATGACACTGTTGAATTTTTTTTAACATATTTGATCATTTGTCTTTTATTGTGACTTGATTTATCATCAAATGTTATTTAAGTATGACTTTTTTTTACATAAAAGTTACATCTAGGTCCATGAAGATGGCATCTATTAAAAAAAATTCTTATATCTAGGACCTAGATGGCATCAAATGTTATTTAAGTATGACTTTAAACACCACGAATGTTATTTAACTTATATACACATAAAAGTTTGAATAACATAAGTGGTCAAATGTTTGATAAAAAAGACAACAAATATCATATATTAAATAATGGAGATAGTATGTGATTTGTTTACGCATGATTACACGTGGTTGCAGACCATCTTCAAGCACGGATACATCTAAGCATGCAAGGTCGTCGTCCATAGATGACGATGAGTACATAGTAGCCACAAGCCCACAAGACGAACACAAGACGATAATATGTCAGTGTGCAGTTGTGCATCAATGAGAATACATTGGCAATAATTCAGCGATCTTTGCCCTTAATTAGGAACTACTTGGGATGCATGATGTCATGATAACCTCTTCTTGATTTGTTCTTACACTAGCAGTGTGTCGGCAGGTCGCACTAATTAGCAATCATTAATTTCTTCTCACTACTCCCTCTCCCAAAATAAGTGCAGTTGTGTAATTTACACTGTTAGTGGTGAAATTTAGCAATTTCCGAGGATTTCACGTCTTGATTTCGAAAATATCCAAGTTTGGAAAGCATTGAAATTAAGGAAAGTATATCGCAGTTGCTATGTTTTCTGAGCCGATGGACTCGTCCTAGAATTGGACTCAGATGCGTTTTGGTAATATTTAGCTGATATAAGTCGTATAGAAATCAGTCCGTAATGGTTTCCTTCAATTAGAGATAGAGTTCCAATTTGATCTGATCGTGATAGAGTCGGACTTAGTTTTGCCTATGGGTATGAATTTGTACACCAAAAGTCTTTGTAAACAACAACAGTTCAATAATACAATTTTCGGTGCATCACTACCCTAGTTTTCTAGGTTTCTCTCAACGAGTTCTTATTTTCGAGTTGAGCTGCATCGATTGAGTTCAATCTCTGACGACGAGGTGAGTTCCATCAAATTTGCTTGTATTGGCGGGACTAATGCTTTCTCGGTTGGGTCTGATACTTTATCCCTATCTTATAAGCATTATTTATCATATACATTACTTAATCTAAGTCGACATTACTGTTTATTCTTATCAGGCGATTCACTCTAGATACCCAATTCAGTCAAACATCAGTGAACCCCATTGTCCTCATCACTTGTAGAATGGCTTCATGTTTTACAGTGTCAAAAGCTTTCTCAAAGTCTAGTTTTAACAAAACAACTTTACTTCCTTGAGTAATAACACTGATGTAAGAACTCAAAGTTCTAGGCTAAACAATCTTGAATGGTTCTCCCTTTAATAAAACCATATTGATTCTGATTTATCAAAGAAAAAATTAATGATCTTCTGCAATCTATCTGCCATAAGCTTATTCAAAATTTTTAAAGTGACTTCAAACAAAGAAATAGGCCTATAGTCATTGATTAGTTCAGGATTCAGCTTCTTTGGGATTCTGAAACTTAAAGTTTCAGAATAGAAATCAGCACAAATCTTATAATAATCACGATAGACTATATGCCAACACTTTCAAAAAGAGAAAATCTATCGTGTACCACTGGCTTTGGCCTAGATCCACAATCTACCACTGACTTTGTTCAGTTCCATAATATGCCATCACATTTGTTTAACTTCTATGATCTACCATCGCTGTCCAGTTAGCCTCCGTTAGTACCATACATTTTTGTTCTAATGACAAAAATACCCGTGAGACGAAAACTTTCAAAAATTTGGCCGAAAATTCACAAATACTATACTGTAACATGTTCTTATTCACAAATACTATACAGAGGTTGCACGGTTAATATTCTTCTATGATAATACATGATTATCTAAGCATACATATGATTGTTTTAGCAACTTGTTTGACGGCATGTTGCACTTACAAAAATAAATCTAATGACATGCTTATTTTATATTATGTATTGACTAATATATTCAGAAATTCAACGAGCTAGCCAGCTACTAGCAGTATATCTCTGTGTGTGTATGTTCAAAGCAAGTTACTCCCTCCGTCTAAAAAAAGCTCAATTCATAGGTTTCCGTGTCTAACATTTGACCGTCCATTTTATTTAAAAAAAAATATGAAAAAAATAAAAAGACAAGTATGTTTTATCATCTAACAATAATAAAAATACTAATCATAAAATAAATTTCATATAAGAGGATGGTCAAATGTTAGACACGAAAATCTAAGAATTAAGTCTTTTTGGAACAGAGGGAGTAGAACGTTAGGTACATAATTCCCATGCATACATGTATTGAGTGTGAGCACCTGTCAGGCTTTTGGTCGTCGCATACCTGTGTACACTTAATTAGAATTCTAGCAATACGTACGTATGTATGCAGCCGCCACGGGCTTGTGGACCGCGGGGACAGCCTGCATCGCATGTGTACTTGTGGCCGTAAATGAGGCGGGCATGAAAATAGATTGGGTTTTAGGATTTTTGTTCTAGGGGTATTTTGGTCATTAGTATAAAATTGTACTGTGCTAACGGAGACTTAACTGGCGGTGATGGTAAATCGTAGAAGTTAAACAAAAGGTGATGGTATATTATAGAATTGAATAAAGTCAGTGACAGATTGTTGAACTAGACTAAAGTCAGTGGGATACAGTAGATTCTCTCTTTAAAAAAAAAAGACCACTAAAACCACCTAGCCCAGGTACTCTATCTGTAACCCCGATTTTCGGGTTGTTAAAACTATTTTAATAAAAACCCTATTTTGAAAAACTTTGGATCTATGTGTGAAATTAAGGACCAAAGTGCCAAAGGTCTCGATTAACCTCTTCGTTGACCCAAAAATCTCTACTCCAAAATTCTCATCCAAATTCAGATCCTGGAATTCAAATTTTTGCAATTCGAAATTCCTCCAAAAATTTATCCCTTATTTTCCTTCAATTCAACATCCTCGAAAATTCCCCATATTTTGTTGATCCCAGATATCAAATTTGTTTCAAATCCAAATTCAAATCCTTCAATTATTCCCCCATTCAAATCCCAGGAAATTTCCTTTTTTTTTTACTGTTTCTTCAGGCCGAAGCCTTCCTCTCTCTCTCCTTCTGACCCAGCTCCGGCAGAGTCTAAATCGTGTCCCCTCCCACCGAGCCGGTCTCACCTGTCAGCCACCTCTCTCCCTTCTTCCTCCTCTCTTCTTCTTCCTCCGGTACCGCTCGTTCTTCGAGTGCTTTCTCGAAATTTATTTCTCCAAAATTTTGGATATATTTTCGAGTGCTTTCTCGAAATTTGTTTGCATCATTAGTTTGTGTAATTTATCTCTTAGAAACAACTACTACTACTATAAATCACACTTTTTTTTCAACGGTACTATACCGTATTGGCCTAGCTTTCTCACACATAACTAGAATCACTATAACAAAACAACACATAAGTACCCCCATCATCAATACCGGTTCGAGAAAATCCGGTCCTGATGATGGTTTCCCATCCCAAAAACAAGCTTGCACTATACATATCCTTCACCTGACACTAATGAGGAGACATCAGTGCCATGTCTTACCACTAACCGACACTATTGAGTAACGCCTCAGTGCTGGGTCTTGCCAGTCGGAACAGGATCACTACACTTTTAGCAAAGAAAAGTCATCAGTACCAGGTTTTAGAATAACCGGTATTGATGCCGCTCAGACGCTCACATCAGTCTCGGGTATTCTTATGATCCGACACTCATGGGGTGGTTCAATTCATCCAACGTGGCGAAGATATGAATGGCAATGGGACACCTTCTTTTCAAGAGCATTAGAACCAAATTTAATAGAATTTTTTATTTCTTCAAAATTTTGGATATATTTTCGAGTGCTGTCTCGAAATTTGTTTTGCATCATTAGTTTTGTGTAATTTATCTCTTAGAAACAGCAACTACTATAAATCACACATTTTTTTTCAACGGTACTATACCTTACCGGCCTAGCTTTCACACACCTAGCTAGAAGCCTAAAATACACAGGTACACGACTCATACAAGATCGATCGAGTACATACAAATTCAACAAATACTATACTGTAACATGTTACAGAGGTTGCCCGGCTCATTTTCTTCTATGATGATACATGATTATCTAAGCATACATATGATTGTTTTAGCAACTTGTTTGACGGAATGTTGCACTTACAAAAAGTATATCTCTGTGTATGTGTGTAGGTTAATTAGGTACATGATTCCCATGCATACATGTACGAGTGCGAGCACCTGCCGGACTTTTGGTCGTCGCATCCCTGTGTACACTTAATTAGAATTCTAGCAATACGTACGTATGTATGCGGTCGCCACGGGCTTGTGTACCACGGACACAGCCTGCATTGCACGTGTACTTGTGGCCGTAATTGAGGCGGGCATGAAAATGAAAATAGATTGGGTTAATTTTAAGATTTTTGTTCAGGGGTATTTTGGTTATTAGTACAAAATTGTACAGTGCTAATGGAGACTTAACTGACGGCGATGATAAATCATAGAAGTTAAACAAAAAACAATGGTATATTATAGAATTAAACAAAGTCAGTGGCAAATTGTTGAACTAGACTAAAGTTAGTCGTGTATAGTAGATTCTCTCTACAATCCCGTTGAATTTCTGAGAAAAAAAATGTTTCGCTCCAAATAAAGCCGGGCTCCTTATGGTTTGTGGAGATGATCCGCTCTCTGTTTAAGCATCTTCGTACAATGAAGAGGGATTAGAACCCAATTGAAAACATGATCAAACATCAATTGACGGGTGATTGATCAATTCAATTCCAAGAGTCCAAACAGATAATTCGAGTGCTGAGCTATAATTGCAAACATACTTTTCCGATGTGCAGACGATAATTAAGTCACACTGTGCACTCAAACTGTACTCCCTGGGATCAATCAACAATGCAAGATTATGAGAGATTAATTAATTCAGACCTCTGTATAGCTTCAGTGAGCTTGTAACACTCCTCCAAGGTAGCATGGACGTCATAGGTATCATCCATCAGTGACAGCAATCCAAAAACCTTGGCAAACATGATCCGGGCACGAGAGTATTCCTCCTCATGGAACACGCCACAGGTCCAGAAGTAAGACTCCACTAGGCGATCTCGGGCATAGCTCAGCTTCACGCTCTCGTAAAGCTCTCTCCACCACCTGCAACATCAACATCCTCTTACACTTCTAACGACGGCGAAGAAGACAGTGGCAGCAGCAATGGAATTAACTGCAGCAATAAGACGATAAGAAACGATCACTCACAAGGAGAGAGCCTTGAGCTCCTCAAGATGAAGAGACCTCGCGAACTCGAATTCTAGCCTCGCGAGCTCAAGCAGCATGTCGTCGTGTTCGTCCTCTTGCTCGTACTCGGCGAGGTAGCTCATGGTCTCGAGCCGCCTTGGGAACCGTGGGAGTGGGATGTCCAGTGCGCGTGAGACCTGCTCCGCCAATGGTGACTTGAGCTCGCCTTCCATGGACATGGCCTCGAGGTGGCACCTCGCGAAGGCGATGATGTCGTCTAGGGCGATCTCTCCAGGTGCTGCCATGTGAGCTGCGTTGTACAGGCTCAGCAAGCCCCTCGGGTCATCACGTAGGCTCGAGCTGAAACTACCCATGCCATCTCTGAACTTGTCGAACACATCTGCACACGTACGTAAGCACAACATAATACCAAATTAATTAATTAACTAGAAAAATACACGTGTGTTGCAACGGGTGAAGACTGTTTTAATCTTATTATTATTTTATGGTTTGGTTAAGGTGAAATTCATTGTGTTAAATTCGCTTGGATATATATTTTGTTAGAAAATCATGTGCTACAATTAGAAGTCCGATCATCTTAAGTTAGCATGCGAGTTTTTTAAAGAGATTTCTTATATGACTCCTTATATATTTCCAAAAACGAAGTAACTTAAAAACCGACTCAAATACGAATTTGTGTTTCTAAAAGCGAACGAACTTAAAAATCAACTCATACACGAATAAAGTACCAAAAGTACCGGCAAAAACATCTTTAATTTTTATAATAGTAGAGATTAACTATAGGGATAATATAATTGAAGAGTACTTATGTTGTAACTACGATATAAATTATATAAAACTTGCATTCAACTACACTTTGGTTAGTTAGTACTGGGATCTTACACGTGACGTGTGAAAATTTCTTTCTAGCAAATTTTTTCGTTCATGCACAAATCTCAGAGCGATCCGATGGTTACAAATCTGAAAGTTTTGGGAACAAAACATAAGTTTTCTAGCAAATCCGTCAACTATATTTTTTGCCATATATTCGTTCTTAAATCGTTTGTGCAAAATTAATTTTAATTTCCTGTATTTTCCTCTATGAATCATAGGATTAATTAATTAATCCAAGACTAACGGTTACCTACCTGCAGATACCCAAACCCCATGCTGCCTAAGCAGACGAAACCGAAGGGCAGCAGTATGCAGGTCGTCGTCGCTGCCTGCAAAATCCGCCTCCTTGCGGCGGAGACGCCCCAGCAGCACACCAATCTCGTGTCGGAAGTGCCCATCTAGTCCGAGGCGTTCGAGCGTGTCCACCAGCGTCGCCGCTTCGGCCACGCCCATCGTAACTCGGCCCTCGCCGTCGCCGTTGCCTCCGCCGGCGGCGAACATCCTGCGGCGCACCTCCCCGGCGAGCCGCTCCGCCCGCGCCCTCATCCGCTCCTCCACAACCTGCATCAATTAATATATATGATCGGTTAAAACATGCGCAAAATTGATCAAAATTTGTCTGAAATTTGACAGAAATCATATGAGAGCCACTGGATCGATATCACGCCCGTGCCTGCGAGAGGGGAGGGGCGTAGGTGACGAAGAAGTCCCTCCACATGGAGGGGTCAAAGCCGGCGCCGCCATTGACGACAGCGTTCATCTCCAGCTGCTGGTTCGCTGTTTCAGCCTTGCTCGCGGCCATATCAGCAGCGTGTGTGTTCAGTGATGACAAGGAGGCGACGAACTCTGATGTGTTTGAGTTGAAGCACGTGAAGTGAAGTTATGGAGGGAGAACACAACTACACAAGTGGAAGAAAATTCTATGCGGCAGTGCCGCACCACGCTTCTCGTGCGGCACCGTGCGAACTGGCGACGCGTGTCTAGCTGCCGCCCGCGCGAGCCGCGTCTATCCGGATTTTGGTTGGAGCTGAGCCGAACGAGTCCAAGCCGTAGGCCGCAGCTTGAAGTCAATCGTCGCTCTAATCTGATATGGCGACGGCGGCGGCTGCTACTGCTTCTGAAACGGCGGCGGTGCACTGTAAAGGCCCTGCTACTTTCCTCGGACTTAAGTCCCCCCTACAGCGGGCGACGGCGCGTCGGCGCAAGGCCGCGAGGCGCGAGCGGCACGGCGGCAGCCAACAGGCAGACGGGCAGCAGAGCGTCGGAGCGCGGCCGTGACAGAGCGGCCGCGCGAGCCGCGAGCAGCAGGCCGGCGACAGCGTGGCACCGCGGGAGCACGCGAGCTGGAGATTTATAAGCGGATGGATGCAAATCATTTGTTTGGTCTTAATTGTAACCTCCAATGGAATCCTGATGAAATCCGGAAATATGTATTCATATGAGATCACTGTACCCAATCTGATAAGTAGAAATTGCAATGTGCTCAGTGACAACTGTTTACAACACCATATATTCACAGCATGCAAGACCATTGGTCCAGGTTTCAGAAGAAAAGGCATGCAAGACCATTTGGTCCAGGTTTCAGAAGAAAAAGACAACCAAAACAATGCCCTTCAGGAGTAGTACAAGCTAATTTAGCTATATTGGCCATATGCACTTCAAGTTCCTTATCTGCAGTGGACACTGGACAGACAATCAGAGTCTCCAGCTCCTCCATCAGTGCTGCTAGCTTCCATTTCTCTTTTCCTGGAAAGATAACATATGTGTAGTAAATCACTGTTCACAGTAATATTCAGTGAATTAGCACTGCAATTTCGAAGAGCTTTAGTGAAACGATAAATATTCAGAAATAGCTTCATCTCCAAGTGGACAAAATATTTGTAGAAGGTTCAGATAGTGAGTAATATGGTTATGTCGATAGAAACCTTCTGCAATTTCCAGTTGTAGAAATGGTTATTAAGAAACACTAATTTTACATCCAATTCCAATAAAAACACACTGCAAAGAGAAGCCAGGAATCAGCCTTCAATATCGCCTCAACAGTACATTGTAATTTTAAGAAATTATGCAAAATACATCACAACTTCACAAGACAATCGATTATTCTTCACGTGTGACAAATTATCCTTCATGAGGACCAATCTGTACATGGGAGAAAACTATGCTAATGCATTGAATCATTCCAAAATTTCAATCAAGCAATCAGAATCGAATTGCATATTTTCAAAAAACGTTGTGTTGTTGAGAGAAGATCACACATACCATTTAGATGATATAGTATACGCTAGTTAGAGTTTCTAAGTGGAGTACATACTATACTAAACATTCTAGCCACGCTATCCGAGAACCAAGTTGGCGTCCAAAATGGCTCGTTTGTTAACAAATTAAGCAAATGATTCGGTCTTTCTAATAGCGACGAGACTCCTTCATGCTGGGAAAGGCACAGAGATTGCTTAATTGTGCCCCCAAATGCTATGGCAATCAAAGGGGTTAGGACCGTAGGAGGAAATGGAGGCATGTTCCGAACAAATTCATTCTCCAGGGCCTACGCAACAGGCCCGAGACTGCAGGATCTCATCATTCCCGGTCACTCGCTCAAATAATCTGGCAGGGGCAGCAGCAGCTAGGCAACACACGCCACACCAGGCAACAGGACGGCACCCCTGGTTGTATGCTAGTGGCTCCCCTCCTGTCCATGGCTTTCACTTAAACCGCCATGTCTCCAAGGAAGAGCATGTAAGAAGGCAACGGCGCAATGCAGTCATTGGCTCAAATGATATTATACTCTCGTGAGTGACTAATATGATTTTTATAGTAATATATACGTGATGAGAGCATCGGCGTTGACCTGTTCACTGTGCAGGACTGCATGAATTGCAAGATCCAGGTGCAAGGAAACCTTTTAACTGACGATCGAGCAGCTGGACAATTTGAACTTGAACTGTCGAACTGAACCGATCAGTTAAATGAACATACGCTGACAGAACAGGAAGCAAGCATTCAGCATATGGTCCGTTAAAGTTTTAATTGTTCTAGGACTATATGTTCATGAGTTTTAATGCAAAGTAGAGTACCGTGGGTATAGTAGTACTAGATGTGATCTAGTATGTGATCGATCTCACCGTGTTCAGGGCGCGGAGGCACTTGAGCAGCCGGGACGCCTGCTCCGCGCAGTCCTTCTCCAGCCTCCTCGCCGCCGCGTCCGCCGGAGCCCATTGCCCGCCTTCCGCCGGCGGCGGGCCGCACGCCAGCCTCCTCAGCCTCACCCCGCAGTAGCAGAACGCCCACGTCGCACGTCCCGTTGGCGCCCGGGGGCGAGGGCAGCGCCGCCCCCTCCGCCCGCAGCGCGCGGTCCGCGGCGCCCGCGCACGCCTCCGAGTCGTCGGGCGGCACGGGCATGTCCACGGCCGCGGCGGCCGCCGACTTGGCCGGCCTCTGCGCCAGCGCCGCGGGCGCGTAGCCGCGAACAGCACCGCGGCCAGCGGCGGGCACAGCGCAGGCCTCGTGGCCAGCGCGCCGCCGCCGTCGACGCACGGAGGACGTCACGGCCGGGAGGAAGCGCGGCGGACGGGGGTCAGGCGCGCACGTCGACGCACGTCCCGGACCGCGGCGTCCGACTGCTCCGGGAACGCCGGGTCGTGGCGCTCCCTGCTGCGCCGGGGTCGCCGAGGGGAATCAGCGCCGGTCCCGCAATGCCGCCGCCGTGGAGCACGGCGCGAGCGGGACGCCGCGGCCACGCTAGGAGGCAGAGGAGGAGGACGACGCGGCGAAGCGGAGGCATCGTCTCTCTCTCCGTCTCGCGTCTCGCGCGCGCCGCGCGTGCGTGCGTGCGTCGTGCGCGGCGGCGGCACCGCGCGTGTGGTTTTCTGGTTGGTGATTGAGAGATGAGAGTGAGAGGGGAGTGGGCGAGCGAAGTGAAAACGTGCGGAAGTGAAATGCAGTGATCGGCTGTATGCCTATATGACGAAATGATGAGAGAAAGCTTTGTGCTTTGCTGGTCTAGAGCCAAAGAACGCATGATTATGATTGGTTCTTGTATAATGACCTCCCACGAGAGCAAAACCAGCCGCAGCCTTTTGCAAAGGAGCTCCTTCATTCTGTGGATCACTTTTACTCGTTTTACAGAGAGGCTATCTTCTTTCTTTTTACCTTGTCAACTTTGTGGGGCTGTGCATTTTCGACGTGTTGTTTCAGGGAAGCTGCGGAAGGCGGGTTAAAGTGACCTCTGCTACCAATTGAGTCAATTTAGCTTAAAACCAGCAGCTTGTTGTAACTCCTGTGTTTGCTTTCAGTTCATTTGCTATTCCACTTCAATGTTCAAATTAACCGGTCTGATCGAGTGCTACTCTAGCTAGTATGGCGGTATAGCAACTTGCCAATGTTTGCTCATGGGTGCAAGGCTGAAGGCACTCCACATACGCCCTCCTTGTGTCAATGGTCATGGCTAGTGTTTTGTTTTATGTGAGCGCAGCCAGCATCTCGCCAGCCTACGTATGCCTTTGCAGCTGAGTAATACTACTACTCTATGCTCCATGAATCATTCTACTATTCCCAAAATGTCATGCTCAAGTCACTCTCCTAAATTTCCATTTTCCAAATACCACCCGAGCCTACATTCAGAGGTCTCCCCGTTCGTGGAGAGAGCACAGAGTATCACTGCGTTAGTGCTGGCGTAAAGTTTACCGACTCGTGGTAAGGTAGGTGGATATTCGTTTTGTTTTCAGTGCGTGTATTATACTACTCCATCCGTTCTAAAATACTTATCGTTCTAAAATATTTAACCACTTATCTTATTTAATTAAAAAAATTAAAAAATTGTTATTTATTTTTATTTAACTTTGCTTTATCATCAAAAAGTAATTCAATTATAACTTATCTGTTTTTACATTTGCACTAGTTTTTTAAATAAGACCAGGTCAAACATTAGAATAAAAAAAAACAAAACAACATCTAATTTGGGAAATGGGACGGAGGTAGAGTAGTACTAGTAGTGGTATACTAAGCTACAGTGCATGCATCAGGCTAGGATAGATGCTTACACATGCTGATAGGAGTGTCAATTAAGGGCTTTTCGTTTCAAAGGAATTGCAAAGGAAGAAGCATAAGGAATGAAATGTGTTTTAAACTACCATTCATTTCATAGGGATGCACTATAGGAAAACTATAGGAAAGTTTTCCATTCCTCCATTTTTTGAAGGAAAAAGCATAGGAAAAATAATCCACTCCAACCTAATGTTTGCATTTCTTTGGTTGGTTGCTCAACAACATAGGAAAAATTCCTGTGTTTTTCAATCCATAGGTTTGCACATATATTCCTTAGTATTCCTACGTTTTTCCTATTCATACATTTTAAAATCCTGTTGTACCGAATGAGCTCTAAGCAAATACTCCATCTGTTCTCATTTTAAGTGAAGCCATGTTTTCCACATCCAACTTTGATCGCCCGTCTTGTTTGAAATGTTTTTTAAAAAAATTAAAAACATAAGTCACGAGTAAAGTATTATTCATATTTTATCATCTCATAAACAACAAATATACTAATTATAAAAAAATTTCAAATAAGACAGACAATCAAAGTTAGGCGCAAAAACTCATAGTTACACTTAAATGGAACGGAGGGAGTAGGTTATTACAACGACATCACATCTCATTTGCTGATAATGGTACCAGTATTTAGTTAATAACTACGTCGTCTATTCATTCTGTTTTTAGCCAAACAACGTAGTATCCACGTAAATGTTTTACAGATTACAAAGTCACAGTTATGAAGGAATGTTTTGGAACAGAGTCGCATAGCAGATAGTGAACGAGAAATGCGAAACAGAGAGAACGTAAAGTAATTCAGACAACAGAACGCATCGTCCAAGGAGATAAAACGGATGGTGGCACACGCCGTCCGAGCGCACGGGATCGTCACTCACTGCACGCCTACAGCACACTTACGACGTACTACGGCTATTGCTGGCCTGCACGCCCTGCAGCCAGGAGCCATTAACAAAAGCGAAACACTGTCGCCTACCGCATTCCACCGCAGGGACCGCAACACACAGCGCGCCACGCGGCGGAAAGCGACGACGACGACACGCCGAGAGCGGAGACTGCGAGAGCCGAGAGGCGCCTAGCCTTGTGAGGCGGAAGAAAATTCTATGCGGCAGTGCCGCACCACGCTTCTCGTGCGGCACCATGCGAACTGGCGACGCGTGTCCAGCTGCCGCCCGCGCGAGCCGCGTCTATCCGGATTTTGGTTGGAGCCGAGCCGAACGAGTCCAAGCCTAGGCCGCAGCTTGAAGTCAATCGTCGCTCTAATCTGATATGGCGACGGCGGCGGCTGCTACTGCTTCTGAAACGGCGGCGGCGCACTGTAAAGGCCCTGCTACTTTCCTCGGACTTGAGTCCCCCTACAGCGGGCGACGGCGCGTCGGCGCAAGGCCGCGAGACGCGAGCGGCACGGCGGCAGCCGACAGGCAGCGGGCAGCAGAGCGTCGGAGCGCGGCCGTGATGGAGCGGCCGCGCGAGCCGCAAGCAGCAGGAGCAGCCGAGCAGCAGCAGCGCCGTAGGAGCGAGCAGGTCTGCAGGGAGCAGCAGCAGGTAGCAGGCCAGCAAGAAGGTATGT
>CM020180.1:2878872-2928709 GCA_009805545.1 Oryza longistaminata | reverse complement strand
CTTTTGCTCGATCAGTGACGTATGTGTGGCGAGCAATGGTCCACTTGTAGGATTTGCTGTCCTGGGCAAGTGGCTGTTGCTGGTCGCGCCGGCGGCGATGGCCTCGCCGTGGAAGGAGGTGCACGAGATGCATCGGAGGTCTTTCACGCGCTCCATTTGTCCGGAGCCAGAAGGCGAATCTTGATTTCTGGGTCACCGCGTTCGCCGGACGAGCCATTGGCAAATATCTGTGGTGCTTAGCTTAGTTCTTCGGGGAATAAGTGATGATTTCCAGGCCTGGAGTTATGCTTCTTACTTGGCCCTGGTTTTGTTGAGCGGGCATACTCCCCGCGATCCCCGATGTACGGCTCGGCGTCTCGGCGTGCGGCCGGGAACTACGATGGCGGGGGAGGGGAACGCAGTCCCTCTTCGGCGGCGGCGGATTCATGCCCTCGCAGGCGACAACGCCGCGGAGGGGACCGGCGGGCGGCGGCTTCCCAAGGTCCTTCCCCTCCTAACCTACTCAAATTTCCCGTTTGTTTGTTTGTTTGTTTGTTTGTTGTTTGTTGGTATCTCTGCGCTCCCTCGGACTGACGCCTTGTGGGGCCCGCGGGTGTGGTCAGAGTCGGAACGCCAGCGCGCTGCTCCCGCTCACCGTGAAGCAGATCATGGAACGCGTCCCAGACCAACGACGACAAGTCGAATTTTGCTGTCAATGGCATGGAGGTGTCCACGGTTATCGATCTTATCTCTCTGTGTGGTGATTGGTGTTCGGAAATGAACATTGATTGGGTGGTGATTAGATTTTTTTTTTTTTGGGAAATTAAACATTCTTGTATCATTGTACTTGGCTGGTTGGCCAAAGGTTGCCTATACGGAGTGGTAGAGAAATATAGTATGGGCAAAAAAAAAAAACTCCTTGGAGCTGAAACTAGCTCTTGAAATATTAAATGTATATGGTTTTACAAAATACGATGCTATTCCTTTATGGATTTTGTTAGTAGCATAATAAATTGTATTTTGCCTTTTTTAGAATCTAAATTCTCTTGGTTTGAATTAGGTTTTTGTTCAGCTATGTCTCTTATAAAGACAGATTTGCGAAACAAAATGGGGGATGAATGGCTCAATGACTTGATGATTTGCTACACTGAGAAGCAGATTTTAGAAGTATTAGTGATGAAAAAATCATCCAACACTTTGAAGAGATGAAAAAGCGCCGTATGCTAGTGCCTCAACAGAAATTAGTGGTATGCTCCATGCCTCCATTCTCTCCCTAAGTCTCTAAATTATTTGAATTCGAAATAAGTCCTTTTCGATTAATCGTTAATTTGCCTTTTTTTTCTTTGTACAGATTACTACTAATGAAGAATAATAAGTGATTGGCAGTGAAACATCATCTATTGGACATTGATTTGGTATGGACAAAATTCTCTACTTATCATTAATTTGATATATGCCTACTTTGAACTATACATGTAGCCAATTTATATGTGAGGTTTCGATTTATGCTGGCTCAGTTTGTTCAGCCCCCACTACTTTTTTTTTTCCTGGATCCGCCACTGCTAATGCACAAGCTTACAAACAGCCTATTTAGTGTATGAAGTTGTCCGGTACGTGCGAAACAATACTAGAGCGACACGTCATGACTAATAATTGTGAGTTGAAACCTACTTACAATGGCATGCGCACGCATCAAAAGGTCATAAAAGGCATACCACATTTGTGAATGACCTCTACTTAGTATTTATTTGTGTTTTTTATTGTTTACAATTCATTTTATCCTTCATACTTCTATATATTATTCCCCTGTATAATCAACATCTACTATTATATATTTAACTGAGCACATGCATGTTTCTAGATGGCATCATCCTGATATGTGTACATATGTTGCATCCTAATAAAGGTTCAACTCAGTAAGATTAACCATGCATGCTTATTGGCCTTGGTTCACACAGACCATGCAAGTCTGTGCACTGAAATAAGCATCTTGAAAGTTTGTGTATTAGATTACATCCGCCTATAAAATTTGTATACCACTAATACAATTTACTCTTAAATCATCAAATTTTTGTAGGGTAAGAAACTAAACATAATATTACCATTGTTATCCTACCAAACTTTAGTAATTCCGGAAGTTTCCTCTCATAAAAACACAATCAAAAGTTAGTAAGACAAACCAAACAACATCTAAATTTGGTAATGTAAAATATGTCAAATTTTAGGTAAGGTTCGTTTGGGCAACTAGCGAAACAAGCCCATATATCACCTAGTAGATGTAGTGGAATGATGGACTACATTTTGCTTAGTGCAAGGTGTAATTTACTATTATTAATTAGTTTTTACACGAGCAATGAAGGTAACCTAAACAGTTACATAAGTACTCATTATTTTGAAATTCTTTTACAAGTACTATCTCCGTATCTAATCTAAAAAAAAAAATACAACTATCATATAGTAAGTATGTAACACATGTTGGAAACTCTTAACTAGAACAATACAATAATGAATAAACTATATATGCACCAATCTTCCAGTATCGTGAAAATTAGTGCTGCCAGGTCTGACTTTCATCTGTAATGAAAGTGACCAGAGGAGTCTCGTACTGTCCGATTTGGATATGAACACATATTTGAGGTTGCATGTTTTAAACATTGTGTCAAAAGACATTGCGATCTGTCAAACTGTGTGGAGGTCAAACTGTCTCCAGAACCCTAACAAAATGGGCCTCTGTATGTTAAGAAAGAAGATCACAGTAGTGTGGTCCACAGAGGATAAGCCGCAGTAGCTGAAAGGAATAAGTTCACTTTGTGACCCTCAAAGTGATCGAAATCTAATTCGTAACTCTAAACCACAAAACCGGATATCTCGACCCTCCAACTCTTAAAACCGGTGCAATTTGGCTCCCTCCGTGGTTTTGGAGAGCGGTTTCACTGACGTGGCGCCTATGTGGCAGTATTGACTTGGTCTTATTTCCATGTGTCGTTGACGTGGCACTTAGGTGGCATTAGAAATAAAAAATATGTGTGGGACACATTTGTCATCCACCAAAGTATGGGTGGGACCCACATAAACCATGCTTCCTCATCCTCCCTCTCTCTCTTTCTCTTCGGCAAGCAGCGCGGGACGGTGGCCGGTGAGGGCGTGCCGGAGGGGGAGGCGGCGGCAGTCGTGGCAAATGGGAGGACGAGGGAAACGGCGGTGGGCGGGAGAAGCAGGCCGGGCGACAACTTCGACTTTGACTCCTGCAATGGCGATGGCGATGGCGGCGTGGTCGGCGGCGAAGCGGTCAAAGAGGGAACTCGGATACCTCGGCGGTGAGCACGTGCCTGGAAAAAGGCGTGGTCGCGACGACGACGAAACCGCACAGCCCCACGGTGAGGCGGAACCACTCAGGGAGGGAGGAGGCGAGGCGCGCGCCGAGGAGGTCGCCTCATGCCGTCACCCCCCCTACGCGGCCGTCACCGAGAGGAGAAGCGCCATGATCCGGTCGCCGCCGCCGCCGCTCCCCTCGTCTCCCTCTGCCACAACCCACGCCGCCGGCTCCCCACGTCCTCCCCATTGCACAAGCCGCCGCCGCCCTCCCGCAGCCGCCACCGGCTCCCGCCCGCCGGCCCCCGTCCCTCAGCCACCGCTGCACCGCCGCTGGCTCCCTCGTCTCCACTACCATGAGCTGTCGCCGCCCTCACCCGCCCGCCTTCCCGCCGCTGCCGCGCGGCTCCCGCCCGCCGGTTGCTGCCGCCATCTGCCCCCGTCCCTCAGTCGCCGCTCGCCGAAGAGTATGAGAGAGAGGGAGGATGAGGAGAGCATGGTTTTATGTGGGCCCCACATGTCAGTGGGTCCCACCCATACTTTTGGTGGATGACAAATGGGTCCCACATCTATTTTTATTTCTAATGCCACCTAAGCGCTACGTCAACGCCACATGGAAAGAAGACCGAGTCAATACTGCCACGTAGGCGCCACGTCAGCGAAACCGCCCTCCAAAACCGCCGAGGGAGTCAAATTACACCGGTTTTAAGAGTTGAGAGGTCGAGATATCCGGTTTTGCGGTTTAGGGTCACGGATTAGATTTCGACCACTTAGGGTCACAAAGTGAACTTATTCCTAGCTGAAAACCCATAAATTGGTGGTACTAGCAAGGCCCATGTAGGGTCTTGGAGATGGAAATTGAAACACGACATGGCCAGAAAAAAAGAGTATTGCCAACAAGTGCCAAAATTTTGACATATCCTTTTGAAAAAAAAAAAAAAAACTTACATCGTATCAAAACATTGATGCTAAGATTCTGTTCCAAAACGTAAAGAAACAAAAATGATAAATATTATGTAAGGTAAGTTTAACTTTGAAGTTTAAAAATACATTAAAATTGATAACATGTGATTCTTTAAAACTTGAACTAGATGAGGACCACGCTACTACGTTAGTGAAAAAAAAAAAGGAGACAGGAGATTCAAGTCTTGAACCTTTGGGTAGAAACAAAAGGTCTCTACAGCCGGGCTATGCATGTGACGCTGAGTTTAGATTACATGGCAAATAGGTGCCACCTTAGTTTGGCGCTAATGGTCTTCTTTTACAATTAATTTTCGATACGATCTATTTTATAAATATGTTTTGAGGATCAATTTGTCAAAATTTTCGGCAACAAACGTGCAAAAAAGAAAGTTTCCGAGCTTAGCTTTCACCTAGAAAGAGGAAAGAAGAGATGAAACGGCAGTTTGCCCTCTTTGTCTGTTCTGGTTTCTGAAAAAAATATCGAAGTGAAAAAAATCTAACCGGTTTCTCTGGCTGTAAACCAAGCCACTGACTACTGAAAAGTAGCTGCATAACTAACCGGACATCGCCGTAGCAGACTAGCAGCAGCCAGGAGCCCAGGAGTGTGCGTGGGACGGCGATTGTCACCCGCATGCGCGCCAAGTCGGAGAGAAAGCCAAAGTGAGAGGAGCCTTCTTTCACGCATCAGCTTCGCGCCGTACAGCCGCCGCCGCATGCCACATCGCACGCTCCGGCGCCACGAGGTTGCTGCGCTTTCTCGGCCAATTGGACCCCCTGCCGACTTGGACCCGTCTCGGCCGTCGATCTCTCTTGGCGACGGAAGATAAAGGAGTGGATTTCATCGGGTTAACGTGCTTGTTTTTACCACCGTCTCACTGACTCACTTTGCCTGTGTGTACGCCGAACTGAACAATCTCATCTTTTGGCTCCTGCCGCTCCACAACAAGCTCGGTAACTCAGTTTAAACTGCACAGGTTGCGCTGCACTAGTAGCACACTACTAGCTACAAGGTCTGAACTTGTGAGCTTTCCATCATTTGTTGCAGAAACGCCACAAAATTCAGTCAAATCCGACAAAAATCCACCGAAACTGACAGAAGAAAACAAAACAGAGGGGAAAGGCCACGAACACAAGAAGGCATATACTACTACTATTCTTATATGGGCCAAATTCTTTCTTGCCACACAAGCAAGGCCCAAGACAACAGGCACCGCAGGAAAGAGCCCCAACCAAACAATCCAAGCCGAAGCGCACCGTCTCGACTTCTCTCCTCGCCTCGCCCTATCCGTTCCTCGTTATAACTCACCTTCCTCCCCATCTCGTCCCCAAATTTCACTTCGCTCGAAATCCCCGAATCCAATCCGAATCCGGCAGCGGCAGCCATGACGCCCTCCGCCCTCGCCCACCTAGCCTCCGCCTCGCCGCTCCCCGCCTTCTCCCCCAAGCCGAGGGCGAGGCCCGGCTCGGCGGCGGGGCCCGCGCTCGAGCTGCTCGCCGGTGGTCGTCGACTTCTCGTCGCCGAGCTCGTTCGATCGGGTGAACTGCCACGTCCATATCTGAGTGAGCGCCGGCGGCGCGTTCACGACCGAATGCATGGCAAATTGTACACATCTTGCGTGTTTTCTCTCTGCTTTGAGGATTTGTTTGTGTTTGGATTGATTCGGTTGTTAAATACTGGTTTGTGACATTTCTTCACTTGTATTATTCATTTTTTTAATATTTTTTCTTCGGTGTGTACATGCGTATTTCTCCAGCATCTAATTTGTGGGAGGAAAGGTTCATGAAATGTCAAGCGCTGATGAGTGATAGAAAACGGCACGGGAGACGGCAGCCCAAACGGGGTGTGCGAGACCGTGATAATTTTCGGCTCATCTGTGCCGCACATGCCGGATCGAACGGCCGGCAGATATCCCAATGGGAGTCGGATTTTTATTCACCGAACCCCCGCCGCATGCTTCGCCACAGGGCCGGAGCGCCCATACATCGTGGCTGACCCCTGCTTCGGCCCCTCGACGCCCTCGTCTCTAGGCTCCGGCATACGCACTTAACATCCACAGTGACACCGCCACGTTGGCGTACCGCGTAGTTCTGGTCTCCATGACGGAATCAGAGGTGCGCTGTGTGCAGAGTAGCGCAGCGCATCGGCGTGGTTAAGGTGTTGTTCGTGCGGCTAACGGACTATTGTGGATTATTTTTTCCGCTCATCCGGTTCGTACATGCCTAATCGGACGGCTATAAAAGATCCAGAGAGTCGGTGTTTAAGATTCCGAACCCCAGAGAACGCTACCGATCCTTGATCATGCCGTGCCTCACCGGAGCGTCGCCACATAGTTGTCATCCTCGGGCCCTCTCGCTGCTTCCTCTTGTTTTTTTTATGCTAAGTAGTACTCCTTCATATGTTTGTAGGTAACAAACTCATCGATTTTTTTTCTTTTAAACTATTTATACAATCTACGATTTTCTACGATTTAATTGTACATTAAATTTGTTAAAATTAAATCTTTCCAATAAGACCACACATGGTTATCCTCCACTAAAAATATTTAATATTTAATTGAATTTTTAATGTTGCACATGGTATTCTTGAATGTTTCAGTAAGTATTTTATAAGGTTTCAACTAGTACAACGTATTGTTTCATATATATATAAAAACACTTCAACAACATTAAGTATTTGCAAATATAACATATTTTTCGTATGTTTTTTTTTTCACTCGTTAGAACTTATTGTCTCATATAATTGGTTGTTGATGCTCCAGTTAGCCGTTTTAAATGTTGTATTTATGCAGTGGAGTGAAACAATGTTCTAAATGGAGTGAAACAAGGTGCAGTTTTTTCGTAAGGTCTTGTTATAAAGATTTAATGATAAGAAATATAATGATATAATTAAATCATAAATCAAAAAAATTATTTTAATAGAAAAATCGTTTGAAAGATAAGTGAAAGGAGGAGTAGCCCATAATATCAGAGAGAGAGAGAGAGAGGGGGGGGGGAGAGGGAATTAGCACGTGCATAAAAGTATATCAGGCAGCAGGAACCACGCACAGTAGTTTGAGGCGCTATATTTGTAAACCACGCATAGTAGTTCGGGGCACCGTATTTGTAGTACATCGCATTTGTTCCACGCCATGAAATGTTATTTCAACGCCCTCATTGCGGATCATTCATTAGCAACTAGCCTGTTGAGACGGACGTTTGTGCGAATATAACCTCTCTATCTATTAGATGTGCTTATATGTTGTTTGTGTTAATGAGCCTAAATATTTAATAATAATTAAAAACAAATACATTTTTAACACATTTTGAAGTATAGCTATAACACTAACAGATATCTATATCTTGATTTGTGATTAAGAATATTATTTTAAAAAATAATTTATCATATGTTACTGTGACCATTACCTCCTTCAATTTCTAAATTTAATAATGTAAATACTCACATTTTTACTCATTGCAATTTTGTCATGACCAGTTGAGAAGTATATATACAATTTTTATCGTAAATCTTATAGTACTCTTCAGATTGTAGCCAAAATAAACCTTACCAAATTTAGGCAATGCCAAAATTCGGGCAAGACGACAACATTGTCAAAATTTTGACACGATTTCTTATTTATTTACCAAATTTGGCAACAAACTAAACACGGACATTTTGTGCCAAAAAAAATTGTATGGTTGAATATGGCATCAATCTGAACAGCTCCAATGGAATGTCGTCCATGCAACATGATTTGTAATTTTAAGGCATAATGAAATAATCGATAGCACTAGGTTAATTAGCTATTCATCTATACATTAATACTCGTTATTTTCTATACAATATGGTGATTTTTTTTGTCAATGTACTTTTTTTTTCATTCACATATCTTTCTTACCACATACCTCATGCGTATTGCATGAAGGTTATAGAACACCAATAATATTGTTTGCTACTCCCTCCGTCCCAAAATATAAAAACTTTTAGCCTTTAGGATTTGTCTCAAAATATAACAACTTCTCCACCAATATTCTCTTCCCAACCAATCACAACCCTCCACCATTCACTTTTCCCACCTACCTCCACTATTCATCCAATCACAATCCTCCACCATTCACTTTTACCTACTATCTTAATAACTATGTCCAACTCTAAAACTTCTTATTACATTCTAAGATGGAGGGAGTATTTTTTTTTCCTGATTTTTTCTCTTCCGATCCAACAGTCGTGTCCATCCGAATTGTTGCATCAAAGGGTTAATATTTGCTTGGTGATGTGGCTCATCCTAATGGCATTTTGGAATTCTCTTTTCACTTATGGCTATGTTTAGTTCAGCGCAAAGTTTGGATTTTAGTTGAAATTGGAGATGATGTGACTGAAAAATTGTGTGTGTATGGCAGGTTGATGTGATGAAAAAGGACTGAAGTTTGGATCCAAACTTTGGATCTAAACACAGCCTATGTAGATATCTCAAAGGGAACGTGGTTAAGGGGTTCGCCAGTCATGACAAAAACTCAACTATAAACAAATCACAAGTTGGCAATTTTTTCCTATTGGCAGCTACATGTAGATGGCAGCTTGGATGAGATTATCATGTAAAGAAAAAACCCAAAGCTGGCCTATCATCGCATCACATGGTCATAACAAGTACCCCTTGTTAGATCAGCCAATCAACCTCACGGCAAAAGTGTCCAACACTCCAAATCCTCGTCTCGCTCTCACCAAAGTCAGAATCACCTTCCCCAAACACGTATCTCACATGTCCTTAAAATAATACTCCTCCCATCCAACGGTTCAGATTGCGAGTCACAGTCTCAGAGAGCGAGGATCCAACGGCGCCCGAGCACTAACGGAATCTTGCCTCGCTGTCGAAGGCAGTGGGCCCCGGTGAACAGTGGCACGCAGTGCAACCAACCAAGCGACGAGATCCCATATCCTCTCGAGCTCTCCTCCTCATCGAGCAAAGCAACCAAGAACTTCTCCTTCCCCTGCTTCCCCCACCGGCCATGGCCATGTCCATGGCGATGTCCAGAGCTCTCGCCGCGCGGCATCGAAGCCATTTGGGCCACCGAATTGAGGTGAAGAGCCACCATGCGTCCCCGCCGCGGCTTCCTCTTCTTCCTCGGAGTCCCGGGCTCACGCTCGCGTCGCGCCCGCGGATGCTACCGGCGAGGCCCAGGATGTCGTCGAGTGAGTCGGACCTGTCGCCGACGCCGCCGTCGGAGCGCACCATGACGGCCTGGGACCTGGCCAGCCTCTGGGTCGGCCTTGTGGTCGGCGTGCCGTCCTACTACCTCGCCGGCAGCCTCGTCGACCTCGGCATGTCGGCGCTGCAGGGCGTCGCGACCGTCGCGTTCGCCAACCTGGTCGCGGCGTTCGGGGTGCGCGGCGCGCACTTGCCGGCGGTCATCCGTGCGCTCGTCGGCTGCGGGTGGTTCGGCATCGAGTCCTGGATCGGTGGACGCGCCGTGTTCCTCCTCCTGCCGTCCAGGCTCAAGTCGTACCAGCCGCTGCTCGCGCCGGTGCCAGGCCTCGGCGCCGCGCCGCTGGAGTTCGCGTGCTTCCTCGCGTTCTGGGCCGCGCAGCTCGGCGTCATCATGCACGGGATGGAGGGAATCCGCAAGCTCGAGAAGTACTCGGCGCCGGTGCTCATCGTGCTCACCTCCGCGCTGCTGGCCTGGGCCTACGTGTCCGCCGGCGGCTTCGGGCGCATCCTCTCGCTGCCGCCGAGGCTGACGCGCGCCGAGTTCTGGAAGGTGTTCTTCCCGTCGCTCACCGCGAACATCAGCTTCTGGGCGACGGTGGCCATCAACATACCGGACTTCGCGCGGTACGCGCGGAGCCAGGCGGACCAGGTGCTCGGCCAGGCCGGGCTGCCGGTGTTCATGGGCATGTTCACCTTCGCCGGCCTCGCCGTGACGTCCGCCACCGAGGCCATCTTCGGCCACGTCATCTCCGACCCCATCGAGCTCCTCGGCCGCATCGGCGGGCCGGTGACGACGGTGCTCGCCATCGTCGGCATCAGCCTCGCGACCATCACGACCAACATTGCCGCCAACGTGGTGGCGCCGGCGAACGCGCTCGTCAGCATGAGCCCGCGCAAGTTCACGTTCGCCAAGGGGGCGCTGGTCACCGCGTTGCTCGGCATCGCCTTCCAGCCATGGCGGCTGCTCAGCTCCAGCGAGAGCTTCGTCTACACATGGCTGCTCGGCTACTCGGCTCTCATGGGCCCGATCGGAGGGATCATCCTCGCCGACCACTACATCGTCCGGCGAACCGCGCTGGACGTCGACGCGCTCTACTCGGAGGACACCCACGGGCCTTACTATTTCCAGGGCGGTTTCAACGTCGCCGCCATGGCGGCGATGGCGGCCGGAGTTGCGCCGATCGTGCCGGGATTCCTGCACAATGTTGGAGTTCTACCGAGCGTCTGCAAGGCATTTGAGACAGCCTACAACAACGCTTGGTTCGTCAGTTTTTTCGTCGCCGGCGCCGTCTACTGCCTGCTCTGTCGCCGGAATAGGAATGAACTGAAACACCAGCACGATTGATTGTAATTTGCAAACACAAACTGAAACACCAGCACGATTGATTGTAATTTGCAAACACAAAGGAGTAAAAAATGTTGCAAATGATAGTTGAAAGCAACATCAGCAAATGCTTGAAAAACAACTGTGTTTGCAAGAGGGCAAAGTTTCCACCACTCCCCTCTCATTTTCCGTGCGCACGCTTTTCAAACTGTTAAACGATGCCTTTTTTACAAAAAATTTCTATACGAAAATTGTTTTAAAAAAATCATATTGATCCATTTTTTAAAAAGAAAAGCTAATACTTAATTAATCACGCGCTAATAGACTACTCCGTTTTCCACATGCACTGTTCAAGTTCTCATCCTCCCCTAGCGAACACAGCCATATGACTCTAGAAAATTCTCATATGCCATATCTCATTGTTGGGAAATGCTAACCCAAAAGAGAGCTGCTCATTGATAATGCTGGTATCGATAAGTTAAGAGGATTAGTTCAAATTTGTGCTACTACTAAGCTGCTGGGGCAAATGATCGAATAATTCATGAAACAATTCTGCCCGACAGCTTACATTTCAGTTGGACAGCCATGTAAAGCAAACCTACCCTTCAAACAATACACATGTGCCATCAACGAGCCCCGATACACTACATGTGCCATCAACGAGTCCTGGTTTTGATAATCTTCCCCCTAGATGCCTTCTTCTCCATCTTCTCCCTTTTCTTTCGGGTCTTCTCATCCTCTTCTTCGCCCTGCAGACAGGAGGTACAATACTGATAAGTCATATCCAAATGTCGGTTGTGATAATAATGTACTGCCACTGACAATCACTCTATTTTTACCTCTGAACTACCACCGAAAAATGCTCCTCTCAACAGACCGGAAATCTTGTATCCACCATAAGCTGGAATCTGAAAATCAATAGGTATGTGGTTAATAACAAGTTAACAATGATTGGCAATGCCTCTTGGTATTGTGCACAACTCATCATATATAGCTACCATCTGCAATGCGCATTGAGAATTTTATTTAACAACAAAAAGAGGGGGCCATAAACATTGCCGCCAACGTGGTGGCGCCGGCGAACGCGCTCGTCAGCATGAGCCCGCGCAAGTTCACGTTCGCCAAGGGGGCGCTGGTCACCGCGTTGCTCGGCATCGCCTTCCAGCCATGGCGGCTGCTCAGCTCCAGCGAGAGCTTCGTCTACACATGGCTGCTCGGCTACTCGGCTCTCATGGGCCCGATCGGAGGGATCATCCTCGCCGACCACTACATCGTCCGGCGAACCGCGCTGGACGTCGACGCGCTCTACTCGGAGGACACCCACGGGCCTTACTATTTCCAGGGCGGTTTCAACGTCGCCGCCATGGCGGCGATGGCGGCCGGAGTTGCGCCGATCGTGCCGGGATTCCTGCACAATGTTGGAGTTCTACCGAGCGTCTCCAAGGCATTTGAGACAGCCTACAACAACGCTTGGTTCGTCAGTTTTTTCGTCGCCGGCGCCGTCTACTGCCTGCTCTGTCGCCGGAATAGGAATGAACTGAAACACCAGCACGATTGATTGTAATTTGCAAACACAAAGGAGTAAAAAATGTTGCAAATGATAGTTGAAAGCAACATCAGCAAATGCTTGGAAAACAACTGTGTTTGCAAGAGGGGAAAGTTTCCAACACTCCCCTCTCATTTTCCGCCGGGCACGCTTTTTAACTGCTAAACGATGCGTTTATTGCAAAAAGTTTCTATACGAAAGTTGTTTTAAAAAATTATATTGATCTTTTTTTAAAAAAAAATCTAATACTTAATTAATCACGCGCTAATGGACTACTCCGTTTTCCACGTGCACTGTTCAGGTTCTCATCCTCCCCTAGCAAACACAGCCATATGACTCTAGAAAATTCTCATATTCCATCTCATTGTTGGGAAATGCTAACCCAAAAGAGAGCTGCTCATTGATAATGCTGGTATCGATAAGTTAAGAGGATTAGTTCAAATTTGTGCTACTACTAAGCTGCTGGGGCAAATGATCGAATAATTCATGAAACAATTCTGCCCGACAGCTTACATTTCAGTTGGACAGCCATGTAAAGCAAACCTACCCTTCAAACAATACACATGTGCCATCAACGAGCCCCGATACACTACATGTGCCATCAACGGGTCCTGGTTTTGATAATCTTCCCCCTAGATGCCTTCTTCTCCATCTTCTCCCTTTTCTTTCGGGTCTTCTCATCCTCTTCTTCGCCCTGCAGACAGGAGGTACAATACTGATAAGTCATATCCAAATATCGGTTGTGATAATAATGTACTGCCACTGACAATCACTCTATTTTTACCTCTGAACTACCACCGAAAAATGCTCCTCTCAACAGACCGGAAATCTTGTATCCACCATAAGCTGGAATCTGAAAATCAATAGGTATGTGGTTAATAACAAGTTAACAATGATTGGCAATGCCTCTTGGTATTGTGCACAACTCATCATATATAGCTACCATCTGCAATGCGCATTGAGAATTTTATTTAACAACAAAAAGAGGGGGCCATAGTTAGATGCCTGTATAACAAAAATAAATCGAAACAATAATTTTCTAGAGATTTTAACTCATTGGCCAAGATGCCATGTGCCTACATTCCTAACATGCCTGCGATTGCGAGGAAAAACTGATTGAAAGTAAGAGCACAACAGCTTACAGTAGTAGCAATCAGTGACGGTAATCTAAATTGGTACTGCAGTGTGGCTGTTATTCAAATATACCCGCTGTAAAACCACCTTATGAACCAGTGGTCACAAAATAAGTTACAAGCATAGATCAGACGGTCATGGTATCATGGATAACATTCCTAGGCCATTGGCATAATTAGGTTGAATGATAATATCAAGTTCAGCACAGAATCTTCACCAGACATGCTGGAACATCAATCAAATAATGGAAATATACAAACATAGGATAAAGAAAGAGGATGAGGACAATAATTTAAATAGTTTTCAACCAAGTTTCCATGTTGTAACATGCTACAGAACAAGCAGGTTTATGTAGTTTATAAATATGGACTTTATTCTATATTGGGGGCATCCCAAACAGGGGTGACACCAATAGTGACATCAACAAAAAGTAATTGCCATAGTAAACAGAAATATAATTGAAGTCAAGAATGGTGTGTGTGAATCTTACCACCAAATATGTCCACCAAAATTTATCAGAAAAAATAGACATCAGCTGCACAAAGAGTGTGATATATATCACATCTTGTAAATATCTGCATGAAAAGAAGCAAATGACGATTTATTATTCAATTATACAGCAGAAGGCATACGAAGTTTTGCATGTACAAGTTGATGTATTCCATCAACGGATGATGTCAAAATTCTAAAAGTTTCAACCCACTGTGATGGTCAAAGCTCTCTAATTTTAGTTAGGAGTATACATGTAATTTCAGCTTTAAAATTTGGTAACTGAATTTAAAGAAGCTGGATCAGGGTCTTTGTGGCGAATTTTACAAGGTCCACAACTGAAAGTTAATAATTTTCCACGGAAAATATCCAATAATTCATTTTCAAGTAGAATAATTAAAAACAATTGTGTTTTCCTTACTCGGACATTCCACCAGCGTTCAAGTCATAACCAGCATTAATTAACTCTCCATTCTCAGAGTATTCTGGCTCTGACATATTGGCAAGTTGCTTGTACGGCAGAAAATATGCAGCAGATGTCACTGAAAGACCAATCCAATGCTTCCAGGTGAAAGATGAATGCATTACAGCCATTCTCACTACTATGTAAATAACCTGCGCAACAAATTAAGTTATACAAGAAATCAGGTACTAGACTCCGAACTCAAAATAGCTAAAGTATATAATTAGGTTGTGATATAACTGATTTTACGGTCCTTGAGAAGGTAGCAAGAGGTACCACAGTTTTTAGTATTAATTTGTGGTACCTCATCAAGAGATACCAAAATTTACATTAACAAACTGTGGTACCTCCTCAAGAACAGCCAACAGGTAAAAAATAAAAAGGAATACCATATGGCATACTTCCAAGAAAAGAATGAAAGCAAAGAAGAAATGCTACCATAGCATGCTTTTTATATACTGGCATTTTTAGGAGAAATATTAATAATTGCCAAAGCTATATAGTGTTTAAGATAATAGGTTATAAAACTAAATTTGAGATCCAGAACAGACCCACCAATATCCAAATTCCAACCTTACAAACCAAAACCCCCCACAGGAATATTGGATATGAGATGATTTTATCTTCTTTTCTTTCTCTAATTTATTCGGTTGCATTAGCAACTTTTGCAGATGCAGTAGGCTAGAAGCCAGTGAAAGATGCACTGAGATACTCCTGGTAAGTGATACTCCTAATTTCTTTCTGGTTTAAGTACGACACAAAGGGCATAAAATTCAAGTGATTATTACTCCGGTAGTCAAGACTAAAGAGCATAAGTTTGATCTTATCAGAGTGAGGACTTGGGGTTTAGTGATTTTTATAACCTTCTAATTACCCTAAATTTACTTCAATTTTTATGAAAAGAAGTACCAAAGAGAACCATGTATACATAACCTTGTTGAACAAAATAAAATGCATTAATGCAATGCATGGAGGCAGGATGGCACCAAGCACCTAATCGCCGCCAAGGCAGGATTATAACCTTTCTATCATGAACTTTTGTGATCATAAATTTTCCCATGATATGACCAAAACATGACATGTTCCACAAACAAACTTAGAATCCATCACAGAACATGTTGAGGTCAGAAGGGAAAGTGACTCTACAAGACAAAACTACGCTAGAGCTTTCCTCCCTCTCACTGAGTACCTTGCCATGCAAGACCCAAACCTTCCCAAAAAAAAAAAGAAGAAGAAGAAGAAGAGGACTGAACGCGATAACTACCATAGCCCAGACAACTACTCCAGGCAATATCAGCTAGTCCAATTCAATTCTTCACCAAAATTACCACCACCAAACTCATATATCACACGACCACTGCCAAAAATAAAATCTAACCAAAAACCAACCATCTAGCAGCGTCCTAAGCAATTCACGGATCTGAAAACAGAAGGGGGGAGGGAATCGACGGGGACCGCTCACGTTGGCCGCAAGGATTAGGCGCAGGATGAGGTCCATCCGCTTCTTGTTCGCGTCCCTCGTCTTCTTCACCCCTTGCTTCGCCATGGCTGGCTGCAGCGCTCGGAATCCTCCTCTCCTCCCTCGCTGGCTCTCCCTCCCCCTCGACTCCTCCGCCGCTGAGATTCTTCCTCCCCAATGGTTCTAGAACTGGACCTCTAAATGGGCCTTGACTGAGAGCTTGTGGGCCTAGACTTTCCCGGCCTCTGAGGCCCATTAGATCGGCACCGCGACGGCCTCACCTATAAAAAGTCCAGCGCGCCACCGCCACCGCCATCGCTACGGCTCGTAACCGCCTCGCCTCCGATCAAACCAACGAATTGCTCTGTGCAGAGAGAGAGAGAGAGAGAGAGAGAGAGGATGGAGAGCCAGGAGCTCTGGGCGCTGTACGTGGGCGTGGCGTCGCTGGCCATCGGGATGCTCGGGGTGCTGGGCGTCTGGCTCTGCTACCTGTTCCAGGCCGTGGCGCGGGGGCCGCCTCCGGACCCGCCGACGCCGCCCTGCACGCCGGAGACGGAGGAGGACGACAAGAACGGGCTCTCGGAGGAGGAGCTGAGGATGCTGGGCGGGATCTGCGCGGCGGTGGCCGGGGATGGCGAGGAGGAGAAGGAGGAGCAGCTCTGCCCGATCTGCCTCGACGGCATGGAGGCCGGGCGCGCCGTGCGCGTCCTCCCCGGATGCAGCCGCGCCTTCCACCAGGACTGCGTCGACCGGTGGCTCACCATCTCGCCGCGCTGCCCCGTCTGCAACGCCTGGGTCACGCCGCAGTCGCCGGGGATCTCGCCACCGCCGCCCGCCAAGACTGCTCTGGATTCTTGAGATGGCAGCGTCGCCGCCCTCCCGATCATGGGTCAGTTCTTGGTTCTTGACGAGTTCTTGATGAGTTCTCGTCGATCGTCATCGTCAGTTTCTTGGCTCTGGAGAGCGGTTCTTGGCGATTTCTTGTTGGCTATCTTGTGCTCTGTTTTGGAGGATTCGGGGCTGCATGTAAATTGCCTTGGTGCTCTAATTGTTGGTAGAAATCAGTAGGCTTATGCAGGTTTCAGCCCTTTCCTACTCTGACAGGTCAACAATTTTGCCCGGATTTAGTCTAGGTGATGAATGAATGGAAATAGCTAATACTGTGAATAGACAAAACTTGTTCTTGATAACACATTCATGTTGCTTTGAGATATCTTCGACGAATATCAAAGGCCTGCAGCTGTAAAATTTTACATCCTTGTGTGGGGGAAATCCAGATTTGGCTTCTGAACTGTTGAATCTGGGGTTCAGTTCTGTTGCTGTGCTACTTATGGGTTTCAGTTCTGGGTTATGGATGCTGCTTGAGGTCAAGTCCTGATGTACTACTTATGTGTTTCTGGGTTCAGTTCCATTGCTGCTTGAGGTTAACTTGTTGCTATAAATCTCTGCTGAAACGATCCAAAGTTTCATCTTTCTTCCTTTTTTTGTCAAATGTTTATGATTTTGTCAGTACCGGAAGAGCTTTAAGAATTGAAGCTTAAAATTTTAGACACAGCAGCAGATCTGTTTCTGCCCTTTACGTATTGTAGTATTAGTTATTTCCTCTTTCTCTAAGTAGCACCATTTAATAGTACGTTCTATGTTGCCAAAAAGTTTGATGGAAGAATGGTTACAAGGGCGTAATAAGCAGGCAGACTTTCTTGATTGTTAGTTCTTCGCCGATACTAGAAATTTCAGTGATCAAAAGAAGTAATTTCAATGGCATCAATTCTGTTCGTAATTTCACATGAAAGGATAGTACAATTGAAAACCAATTAGCTCAAAACTGGAAAAACCTTCAGTCCTGTTCTATGTTAAGTGTGAGAAAAAAAATACAGAACTATCCTCGACTTTACATCCCTTGATAAGAAAGTTACAGAAAACAATTAACCAAAATATCTTGGTGTGGAAACCAGCTGACTTCTAGAAAAGGTCCATGATCTGTAGTTCTGAGCAAACCTAACCCCAATCCAGCCCCAAATATTGTACAGGTTCCGCAGATGAAACTAGAGAACAACAAATGTCTTGCCCTTTGTAAAGGGTAAAGTGTGTTATATAACTACATGGATCCATGAGAGAATTGAATACAACAGCAGATTCCCACATGAAACTCAGGTTAACTATTTCCTGTCATGTCAAGCATCTCATCAAGACCTTTTAATCGTTGCAGACCTTCACTTATCAAGAACTTAATCTTCTGTTTATCGTCGCAACAGCGATTTTTTTCAATCTCAGCTCTTACAGTTTGCCTCAACTCATCTGGACAAAGAACATTCAAGAATATTTAGTTGTAACTTCAAGAGTAAACATTAGACAGAAAAGATAGGAAAGCGAGGTTTAAAAATGTCTGACCGCGTGCATGCACAGGAGCTCGGCGAGTCATGCGCAAGGCCTGCCTATAAAGCTTTAAAACACGTGCACGCAGGATGAAAGCCCTTAAGTCCATGAAATGGGCCATCGAATGACACTCTAATAGAACCTTAGCAAAATATGATCATGCCATGCAAACTGTCCCGTAACCCTGGAAATTCAGGAGAAAAGGTTGCATGATGTACAATTCTGTGAGACCTACCGGTGGGGCATGGGGGTTCAGCTGAACCCCCAAACGTTTTGGGGGAGAAATATGCTACCTCTCCCTCCCTCTCCTTTAATTTTTGACCACACACAGAGCCTCCCTGTTAAGACACACCATTAAAAAAAGTAGAAGTTCTTGGATCAAAGGAAAAGGGATAATGACCATTAGATATATGAATAGCAACTGCCTTTGTTGAGGAAGTTTGCTACGTGATTAACTGTCAAGGCAAAGCAGCCAAACCAACACTGTTGTCCGTAAAAACGTAAAGAAGCCAAAACGACAATGTTGTCCGGAAAAAAATTGAAGCAAAATATGTTGCGACTCTTCACTCTTGCCAATAGTCAGTAATTAACCACAACAGTTTGACAAGCCGTTTGCAGTGCATATAAAGAACACGTTAATTTCCTTTAAAACCCTCCTCATAATCTCCTTTTCTTTCTGTACAGCAAAAGCACTTCCAAGGTACACATAAAAACCTTCCAAGGCTCAGTTTGCACATAGTCTAAGTTAGTCATACTACCAAAAACGTTCAAGAAAAAAACATCAGAACCATGAGTTAACGTTGAGATCAATTTCAGGGGCGGAGACAGCTTGAAGCCACACCAAGGGCTTAGTTCTATTACCTTGTCCTAGCTCTCTATAAATTCAAGCATTCTTTCTAAAATTAATACGGAATTTGCATGGGGTTTGGATCCCAGAACTAGGGCTTGAGCTCTAGCTACCCTAGGCCTGGATCCATGCTGATCAATGGTGAGAGTAATAAAATTCAGTTGCAAAGATGCCATGCTTCAAAAATTCCATTTTGCTGATGATATCTCATCCATCAATGGTCATATGCTTCCATTGATAGGTAAAAGATCTATTGAGATATTGTACGTCGATAGTAAAATTTAGTTACTGTACCCGCATCCTCATTTTACCATGAACATAAATATGCATAATCACAAACAAACCCACAACAACGTGTGGGGTACTCTTAGTCTATAATAAGGTTGTTGGGGCTTGTGTTTTGTGGCTTACTAGGAATGGCTTTGTTTTCCAAATCATTGTGTTAAAATCGCCCTTGACAATCTTGTATAAAATGATTGCGCAGATTCAGAGATGGGTTGGTCCTGTAAAATGAATAGGAGCACAGTATGCTGCAGGTGTGGTGTGATCGAATTATGGAGCATAATATTCGAGTGCTGAAGTCTCCTGACGTGCTGCCAATGGAGATTGATGGAGAGCTGAATGTCTGAAGTTTAGCTATGAGAACTGTAATCCTGTCACTTTCTGTTTTGAGTGTTTTTGGAGGTGTTTGATGCCGTTGCTTATGGCCCTGATGTTACTTCTGAAACTTGCAACCCAGTAGTCTGTTTGTGGTGTCTAGTGTCGTTGGTAGGAATCTGTTTTTTTTATTTTCGTTGGATGATGAACTACAGTAAGTTTCTTTGGCTTTCTTACAAAAGTCGGATCAAATATGTTCTATCTTCTAAAAAAAAGTTAGTACTAAGGTTAAGACAAAGAAAAACCTAGTTTCTAGATCTAGAAGAGAAAGATAAGTTAAAGGCAAAGAGAAAATGTGAAGGTAGAGAGGGATGAGAAAGGAAGAGGATGTGCTTCGGCACGGGTACTCACCGGAGGCGGAAGCAGCAGGACGACGGCACCACTGCTCGCGCGATGTATAAGAGGTCGGCGCAGGGGGCCGACAACCTCGCGAGGAGACGGGAGTCGAGGCCAATGGAACGTGGAGATTGGCTTGCGCGCAAGGAGTCAGAGGCGAGAATATGCGGCGGAAGCAGCACGACGCCGGCGCCGCTACTCGCGGTGATGGAGATCGGCGCGATGGCGCAGGCGGCGGCCGGCGGGCGAAGGAGACGGAACGAGTGCTGGAGGAGGGGAGGCCAGGGTACAGGGGGCTGGGTCGCAACGCAAGGAGGCGAGAGGCCCATTACGCTGCTGGGTCAATGGGGTGTTGTTACAGGTTTGGGCTTTTTAGTGGCTCGGTCTCCATCTGTTCCATCTCCTCCCAATCCCAGCCCGGTTGAAACAAAAAAACAAGTAGGCTGTGTTTAGATCCAAAGTTTGGATCCAAACTTCAATCCTTTTCCATCACATCAATCTGTCATACACACATAACTTTTCAGTCACATCATCTCCAATTTCAACCAAAATCTAAACTTTGCGCTGAACTAAACATAGCCGTAGGGTCTATTTGGAACTTTTGGATAATGGGATGGTAAAGTCTTTTCCCACCTTCTAAAGGGCAACTTTTAATCCTAACCATCCATTCTTCATATCTCATCTCAACCCCCACTCATATCCCTATCCCAATCCCACCTCTCTTACCCGTTATCCAAGGCTGCAGGTAAATGAATGGTCGATACTCGTCGTCAGGCAAGCAGAAGAAGGACATAAGGTTGGCCGCCACTATGGATTTTTGGTATGTTTCGTTGTTCGGTAAGGGCGTAAGGCAAACCTAACTATTTGGATGATTGTATGAGAGACGTTTGCTCTCGAAGGAGAGCGGATTTGACTCTCCCGAGCGAGCTATCTTTTTCTTGCCCCTCTAGGCTAGGTTGCCACCAGAAGCGACAATTTTCTTTTTATGGATTTACTAGATTTTTGTCAATAGAAAATAGGGAGAAAGACTCTTGATTTTTCGGTCATCGGATTTGCATCAAGATTCGTGCTAGCGTGTGGAGGGAAAAATTCGTGTGAAAATTTACTTGTGCGCTTGCACAGGATCGAACTCAGGACCTCGTTTCTGCAAACCATGCTATCCACTTGAGTTGCCGTAAGATTCTAGTTTTTCTTTCGAAAGTTTTATGGGTACTTTTTTTATGATTCCAAATGGCTGGTCTTGTCAGGACAGGCTAGCATTAACCGTTCAACCTAGCATTGGATGACTCGAATGTCAGCCTAGCCAAGCCCAAACTTTGTATTGTGTACAACCTAGCATTGGATGACTTGAATGTCAACCTAGTCAAGCCCAAACTCTGTATTGTGATGTTCAACCTAGCATTGGATGACTTGAATGTCAGCCTAGCCAAGCCCAAACTCAGATTTGGGCTTGTTGGTGGCTCGGTATCTGTTCCATCTCCTCCCAATCCCAGCGCGTCTGAAACAAAAAACAACTAAGGTCTGTTTGGAACTTTTTGGATAATAGGATGGTAAAATCTTTTCCCACAATCTAAAAGGGTTTTTTTTAATCCTAACTGTCCATTCTTCATATCTCATCTCAACCCCACTCATATCCCTATCCCAATCCTACCTCTCTTACCCGTTATCCAAAGTTGCAGGTAAATGAATGGTTGATACTCGTCGTCAGGCAAGCAGAAGGACATAAGGTTGGCCACCAGTATGGATTTTTGGTATGTTTCGTTGTTCGGTAAGGCAAGCTCAACTTGCTACCTTGTTGGGCTTGCCTTCCCGAACTATTTGGATGATTGCATGAGATACGTTTGCTCTCGAAAGAGAGCGGAATTGACTCTACCGAGCAAGCTATCTTTTTGTTGCCCCTCCGGGCTAGGTTGCCACCGGAAGCGGCGATTTTCTATGTATGGATTTACTAGATTTTTGTCGACAGAAAAAAATAGGAAGAAATACTCTTGATTTTTCGGCCGTCGGATTTGCATCAAGATTCGTGCTAGCATGTGGAGGGAAAAAATCGTGTGAAAATTTACTTATGTGCTTGCACAGGATCGAACTAAGGACCTTGTTTCCGCAAACCATGCTAGCCACTTGAGTTGCCGTAAGATTTTGAAAGATTTAGATAAGTTACATTATATACATTCTAGTTATACTGTAATTATATTTGAAAGATTTTAGAGAAATTTTCTTTTGAAAGTTTTATAGGTACTTTTTTAATGATTCAAAACGGTTGGTCTTGTCAGGCCAGGCTAGCATCAACCGTTCAACCTAGTCTTGGATGACTTGAATGGTAGCCTAGCCAAGCCCAAACGTTGTATTGTGATGGATATGGTCCGTATAGCCCAGAGTTTTCGTAACACAAGGGAGAGGTCACACTAAGCTTTCCTCTTTCGGATTTACAGCCCAGCCCATGAGGCAAGGCCACGTTGTTGCTGTAGGATCGTAAATGGTCCTTTCCGCCTCAAAAGCTAGCCAATAAGGTAAGGGGTTCTCTCACTTATATATTATGTCCCTTGCCCTTCCATAATCTATATGGGACTATTCAATAATCTCTCTCTTCACATATTAGTGTCTCTCAGCCGTTCACCGCCCTTTCACCGTTTCCCCATGGTCTCTCAAGTATACATTGGTGTCCCTCGAGTGTTCACCATCCCTTCACCGTTTTTACATGGTCCCTCAAGTATACAGGCTCCGCAGGCACCAACGATCCATTAGGCCTTCGCACACTTTGTCCCTCGGGTCAAAAGTGTTGAACTAACCATACTCACATATCAATTGTAGGATCGTAAATGGTCTTTCTCATCCTAAAAGTTAACCAATGAGATGAGGGGCTTCCTCACTTATATACTAGGTCATTTACCCTTTCATAACTAATATGAGACTATTCAATGGTTGCAGCGCGGTGAATTTGCAGAAACAAAACGATTGTTCGTAAATTGTAGAGAATTTTTTATGACACTAAATTCTACCGTTATTAAAACTGTGCGTGATCTTTTACAAGGCATTACCCCATCCTCGTGTGTGTTACTAGTCGCTTTTGCATAAAGTTTCAGAAAGCCCTTATATTGTGTAGCACAAAGACCTGTAGTGGTTTTACCTCAGGTAGTTTTACTCCGTTGTGGAGAACGTTGTCGGCGCCTCGGAGGTTCAGGCTGCGAGGATAAAATTCTCTTAACGTACATAACTTTTTCTAGTTTTCTAATTCTCTTAACGTACTTCAGTTGCAGTATTTTCTCTTTTACCACTGGTTATGAACATACTTCAGTTGCCGTATTCTGTCTCAAATGACTATATTATATATAGATTAGGACTTAGGCGTAGTGATGATTTTCTAATTCGCTACTAATCCTATTGACCTACTACATGTAAACTGCAAGTCTAGAGCATAGGTTCGTTGAAGCTACTTGCAAGGGTCGTCAGGTTAATTAACCTGTAGGGGGAGCTTTGGAAGATGCAGCAGTGGCAGGTTCGTCAAATGTCAACGCGAGTAACCCTTAGAGATCAAACTAAGCTTCCCTCTTTCGGGTTTGCAGCCCAGGTCAGCCTAGCCAAGCCCAAACTCTGTATTGTGATGTTCAACCTAGCATTGGATGACTTGAATGTCAGCCTAGCCAAGCCCAAACTCTATATTGTGATGGATATGGTCTGTATAGTCTAGAGTCTTCATAAACACGAGGGAGAGATCAAACTAAGCTTTCCTCCTTCGAAGGGAGAGATCTTCCCTCTTTCGAAGGGAGAGATCAAACTAAGCTTCCCTCTTTCGGGTTTGCAGCCCAGGTCAGCCTAGCCAAGCCCAAACTCTGTATTGTGATGTTCAACCTAGCATTGGATGACTTGAATGTCAGCCTAGCCAAGCCCAAACTCTATATTGTGATGGATATGGTCTGTATAGTCTAGAGTCTTCATAAACACGAGGGAGAGATCAAACTAAGCTTTCCTCCTTCGAAGGGAGAGATCTTCCCTCTTTCGAAGGGAGAGATCAAACTAAGCTTCCCTCTTTCGGGTTTGCAGCCCAGGTCAGCCTAGCCAAGCCCAAACTCTGTATTGTGATGTTCAACCTAGCATTGGATGACTTGAATGTCAGCCTAGCCAAGCCCAAACTCTGTATTGTGATGTTCAACCTAGCATTGGATGACTTGAATGTCAGCCTAGCCAAGCCCAAACTCTGTATTGTGATGTTCAACCTAGCATTGGATGACTTGAATGTCAGCCTAGCCAAGCCCAAACTCTGTATTGTGATGTTCAACCTAGCATTGGATGACTTGAATGTCAGCCTAGCCAAGCCCAAACTCTGTATTGTGATGTTCAACCTAGCATTGGATGACTTGAATGTCAGCCTAGCCAAGCCCAAACTCTGTATTGTGATGTTCAACCTAGCATTGGATGACTTGAATGTCAGCCTAGCCAAGCCCAAACTCTATATTGTGATGGATATGGTCTGTATAGTCTAGAGTCTTCATAAACACGAGGGAGAGATCAAACTAAGCTTTCCTCCTTCGAAGGGAGAGATCTTCCCTCTTTCGAAGGGAGAGATCAAACTAAGCTTCCCTCTTTCGGGTTTGCAGCCCAGCCCATCAGGCAAGGTCACGTTGTTGCTATAGGATCGTAAATGGTTTTTCTCACCCTAAAAGCTAGCCAATGAGGTGAGGGGCTCCCCCACTTATATATTAGGTCTCTTGTCCTTTCACAACCAATGCGGGACTATTCAATAATCTCCCTCCTTCACATATTGGTGTCCCTCAGCTATTCACCGCCCCTTCACCGTTTCCCCTGGTCTCTCAGGTATACATTGGTGACCCTCGGCCGTTCATCGTCCCTTCACTGTTTCTCCATGGTTCCTTAGGAATAGAGGCTCCGCAGGCACCCACGGTACATCATGTCTTCGCGCACTCTGTCCCTTAGACCAGAGATGTTAAACTAACCAGACTCAGATACCAATTGTAGAATCGTAAAGGGTCTTTCCCATCTCAAAAGTTAACCAATGAGGTGAAGAGTTTTCCCACTTATATACTAGGTAAGTTGTCCTTCCACAACTAATATGAGACTATTCAATAGTTGTAGCGCAGTGAATTTGCAGAAACAAAACGATTGTTCGTAAATTGTATAAAAAAATGTTATGACGCCAAATTCTACCGTAATCTTTTACGAGGCATTACCCCATCCCTGTGTGTGTTTACTAGTCGCTTTTGCATAAAGTTTCAGAAATCCCTTATAAAGATGTAGCACGAAAACCTGCAGTGATTTAAACTCAGGTAGTTTTACTCCATTTTGGAGAACGTTGTCGGCGCTTCGGAGGTTCAGGCTGCGAGGATAAAATTTTCTCTTAACGTACATAAAACTTTCTAGTTTTCTAATTCTCTTAACGTACTTCAGTTGCAGTATTTTCTCTTTTACCACTGGTTGTGAACATACTTCAGTTGCAGTATTCTGTCTCAAATGACTACTTCTATATTTTATATAGATTAGGATTTAGGCGTAGTGATGATTCTCTAATTCGCTACTAATCCTATTGACCTACTACATGTAAACTGCAAGTCTAGAGCATAGGTTCGTTGAAGCTACTTGCAAGGGTCGTCAGGTTAATTAACCTGTAGGGGGAGCTTTGGAAGATGCAGCAGTGGCAGGTTCGTCAAATGTCAACGCGAGTAACCCTTAGAGCAAGTTCAATAGTATAGCCAACTACTAGCTTCAATTCATCTATAGCCAATCTAATACCTCATTCATACAATAGTTACATACTACACTATTAATATCTAGTCCCACCTGTCATAGACACACTATGTCTTGGAGTCCGTGCTACAGCTGGCTACAAATCTGTAGCCCGCTGCTCTTCTCTCTCCTGATTTATCTCCTTAAAATATGTTTGCAGCTGGCTTATAGCCTGCTTCTGTACCTGCTCTTACGCTGCCCATTTTACAAGTCCCAAATGTTCTTGTTCGCAGCAGTCCCGGGCCATCAGCTACCTCTCTCGAGAAAAGCAGTACAGATCTTTCGATCTCCCACACACGCCTGGGTCCATTAAATCTATGCGTTTTCAACCACCCTCCTGGGATATCGCAAGCACGAGGAGAATCTAACCATCAGATGAAGTTTCTGAATTCTACGTTTTGTTTTGTTGTTTGTGTTTCTTTACCAGAGCGAGATCGCTGTGCTGCAATATGCCGTCGTCTGTCAGCTTATTAGTTCAGTCCAGGCATTATCGGGAGCGTGAAGCGGAAGCAATGGTTGTTATTGCAGCAAGAGGATGAGCGATGAATTATGCATGGCTTTATGTCAATAGAAAAGTACAAAAAGCAAAAGCAGAACATAAATGCTGAATTATTGTTCTTCCCTTGCCGAGCAGACAGACCGGTGGTTCGTGGAGTGACCAAGCCTGAAAGTTCTGTCAAAACAAGAGGGTTGGTGGTTTAAACATGGACGTTGGTGAAAAATAGATTCAGATTTCACTATCAATCTTTTATGCATCGTGGGTCATGACGGGACAGCGTCCAAATTTCGAAAATGATGAGCAAATATGATTCACAGGACTGGCCAAATATTATGCATTAATAGCTATAATCAAGAATGGCTTTGGTGTATTTCAGAGTGCACCCACTGCCTTCAAGGAGATAAGGACTAAGATGTGCTAATCCCTCCAACTATACATATGTAAATCATTTTAGTCATACTTTGTCGTCTTTGTTCTGTTCCTGTTATACATTTTCTGGGTGCCCACGTTATCATCAGCAAAATCTCGCAATCTTTCCATTTCCGGCATACATTAGAAGAGAGAGTAAATAAAGCGTGGAAATATACAAAATTGCATGCCAATTTAACCTTATAATTAGTTCATGTGTTCGAGAAACTAAGGTCAGTATACTTGAAAAATCGGTGGAAAACATAATTGGTGTAGCTTGTAGTAAAGGCCGGATTTTTATCATTATAAAAAAAATGAACCAGTAATATGAAAAGCAATTGCAAGTTTGTTCTGAATGAGACTGCAAGAATCATGATCTACGTTAAAGTTTGGGCCGGATGAAATTTACATGAGATTACAACAAACACGACGTCACTGCAAACAGCTAAGCTCATCTTTTTATAGCCCCAAACAAACTTTATAGCTTGATGAAAAATAATTCTGGAGAAAACGACCCGTACGTACAGCGGTAAAGGGAAAAGCTAATCAGCTACCACACAACACAGAATGGCAAAGCCAACTAGGATAACAGAACAAACAAGAGAAGATCTGTTTGTTTATATGTGACGACCATCTGGCCATGTGCAATGGAATCTCAGCACTGTGGTTCTCGTCTGCTCACCTCCTAACTAATACTTTCCATAATTTTCCATGCTCACCACAAAAGGCAAAGAACAAAAAAAAAGCAGGAACAGATTAGTTTAATGCTACTAGCTGGAGTAGTAAGCACTAAGCAGACAGTAAACTGTCAATTCTTCAAAATTAACCATTTTACATCAGCTGCAGTGGCAGTAAAAACCTTTACCGTGGCCACAAACAAAAAGGAGAAGAAATTCAGCCACTCGCTGAATCACTCTCACAGTCACTTCAACACCATCAGGAGCAGTTGCATTGCAGTCCAAACACCACCTCCCTATCTTCCATCCAAATTTTACAGTGAAAAAAAAATGCACAAACTCATTGGGGGAGGAGGATTAACGGTTTAACCTCAACAGTAACCGGGAACAAATCAAGAGCGCTGTACAACGTACATCTACCACTTAGACTTAGCAGCAGTGATCAAAAACCCAACCTTAATTAGTCAAGTGATAACCATCACTAACGACGCCATCTACTGGTATAATTATTCAGTAAACCTCTTCGGGAATGCTCTGCAGGCCGGGCTCCCACTCCCCGTTCGCCTGCATCCGCCGCGCCGCCCCGCCGCCCTCCGCATGCTGCCGCCGCCGCAGCGACTGCAGCCTCTGCTCGGCGCCTGGGCCGCCGGCGCCGCCGCCGCGCGCTGACGGTGCCGCTCCCCGCGCCGTCACCGCCGCCGCCGCCGCCACCGCCCGCCGCCGCCGCGGGCCCGAGCCGAGCGCCGCGACCATGTGCTTTGAGCTCGCGCTTGCTGACCACGATCTTGACGCGCACCGCGCCGCCGACGTCCTCCCGCGACAGGACGCGCCCGCCGTGGTGCAGCTGCTCGAGCGCCTCCGCAGCCGCCTTGGACTGCTGGTGGTGGTGCCGGCCGCCGGCCTCGGCCTCCCTGGGGAAGAAGCCCTGGACGCCATCTCCGCGTCACCCCGCTCGATCGCTCGCCGCCGCCGCCGCCGCCGCGCGGGCGCGCGCAAGCGGAGGTACTCCGACGTTTCTTGCAAGTTACAGCACAAAGGCTAAAGCGAAGGCAAAGTGAATGTGTCCGCTGCCGAGTAATGTGACGCACCAACCTACTTATATACTACTCCGGGGACCTTGAGCTGATGCATTTGCCTTGCCTTTTGGTGAGCGCAGCCACAACTGTCTCCAACTCCAACCGTGTACCACCCCCACTCTCCCTGACAGGTGGGCCATCCATCGACTCCTACCCCAACCTGCCCCTACACTAACAAAAAATACAAGTACGTCCACTTCTGTGGTTAAGTTCTTCTTAATTTACATGACAATAAAAAGGGCGAAGTTTTTTTAATTAAGACTCAAAAAAACAATCATGAGACAGGGACTAATCAAGATGGGGAAGTTGAATAGAGAAATGGGCGCCTCACATGGCCGTCCCTCTCGCGGGGACGGGGGCCGGGATCATTGGATCGATCGGAAGGGAGGCCCTTTGCAAGTAACGTGTTGTCACTCCTCACGACTCGATGACTCGTGGAGTCTACGAACATTTGGTTAGGATGGCGCAATTGACACAGACATTGTTAGCTACAGCAGCGCCCCTGGCATGTTCTCCTTACTGTTTTCGCCACATTGCCGGTGGAACACTGTAGCACTGCCATTAATTCGACCGTCAGGTATTACGCATATGCAGACATGTAGTAGTATTAATTATCCACATGATCGGCTAGCATATGTTAGCGTACATAAAGTTGAACTATCCGGAGTATGTATACAGAGCAGAGGTAAACAGAGGAATGGAATCGGATGAATCCGTTATAATATTGAGAAGAGGTATTGTCAGAAATTTTCAGCATATATCGCAGATAATATTAGTGTCCTTTTCAGGGCTCTCGAGCCGAATCCTTGCGTGTTTAGCTGATGAAACAAGTCTCCCCATGACACATAGTTGTACTGATAGAACAGTCGAGCGAACGTCGTTGATCCGAATTTTTAATTTGAACTGTATACATCAAAAACATCTCAAACTAACTGATTAGATCATAGTCCTAAGTCCTAACCGTCAGTTAACAGACATAATCAGATCGAACTCCCCCCCAAGAATTAGGACGGCAATGCACATCAAGCGTTCAACTACACTTCCGTTCACCCGACGATCATCTGATGGCGAATTTATTCGTTTTTATAAACAGATCGAGGACGCGCCATGATCGGGCGCAAGTAGCATATCAACGTACGCGGACGGAGGGTGAACCAACCTCCATGATTGAAATCGCAGGAGCAGCGTGGAATCGTTCGAATTCCCCCTGGAATGCAGGCCGCAAGAAAAACGCGATCGATCGCGCAAACACGGGACGTTGTTCCAATTCAATCGAGCCAAATGAACGCAGGCAATAACGTGCTAGACGCAATATTCGTACGTCAAGTGGCTGTACGATATCAAGATCGCAGCAACCACTAAGATATGGGGGCGTGAATGATCGATCGATCAACACTAGCTATATATCTCTAGTGACATTGCCTGCATTATTCACAAGGTAGGTAGGTACGTACGTATAGCTAAACCGGTGTATGTGAAACGAATTCTTTCTACTAACAGTGGATTGCAAGTTTCTTCTGCTCATGATTAACTAACTAACTTGTCAAAGCCCCGCAGTCTTTGCCTTCTCAAGGGAGAGGGAGAAGGCACGGCATAGGCCGGGCGGCTGGATGTATGAGCTGGATAACGCGTCCATTTTCTTATTTGACGAATATTCTCGTTCGCCTCTCACTGCTGTTTATGCGTGGGGAGAAGGAATTAATTGTTTGCAGGGGTTTGATATTCCTCTTGTAGACGAGGCGGCCTGTCTTCGAACAGCTGATCGAACAAATTGATCAACAATGAACAAGTGCTTTTTTTTAAAAAAAAAACAAACAAACAAACTGATCAGGAATGAAAAGGACGGCGTCTGCTGCTCGCATGTATGTTCCGGAGTAGACAAACGTCTGCTCATACAGATGTACGGTACGTGAACTCATGACGTTATTCCAGCTTATGGTCGATATTCCAACACAGTTTGAAGCTGACCTCGACAAGCCTGCCCATGGGGCTCATCTATTGCCCCACAATTTATTGTCAGTCTAAAATTCATCCTTAAACCGCAATAGGACGTGCCATTTTTTTTGTAACCAAACATTCATTGATATGAGTCTCACGGGTTTTTTTATATACTTTAAGTGCCATATCAACGCCACGGCAGTAGAAACCACCATCCGTACCATCTCGGGGCCACTGGTTTGGGGAGTTGAGAGGCACGTTGTATTGCGATTTGAGGACGAATTTCAGTCTCAGCGACATAAATGAGGGGCCAAAAATAAACTTAGGCTGGCGTTCGTAGGTGGGTCGAGGCGGAATACGGAGTGAAATTTACGCCCGCATATTGGCTTCCGAGTTAAGTTTGGAAGAATCACAGGCAGGCCACAGCCCACGACATCCCCTATCGTCAATTGGACGGACTCTGCAATTTTCAGTGGGTCACCAAGCCCATCATCCGTTCCAGTTGCGTTTTATTGAGTTTGGAATGTAGGGCTATTTTGGATTGATGAAAAAAAAAGTGCCCCTCTGAATAGTAAATACGATATTTCACTTTGTAGATAAAATTGTTGGCATTGGCGACAACCAATTTATCACCAATCTAGGGTGTGTTCGGGAGTAGGGGTTGGGAACTTTCCCTTGGGCACAGAAAACAGGGTGATGATGAATTAACGCATAATTACTTGTGTATTAGTTTAAAAACTTGATAACCGATTAATATTATTTTAAAAGTAACTTTTCTATAGAAAAATTTTATAATTTGGAAAACATATACGTGAAAAATGAGGATAGAACTTAGAAATGTAAATTAGTATATGGACCATAGTAAAATATATAGGAGCAACAGTCTTGAAGGATACAGTTCTTCCGATATTTCTAGTACTAGTACGTAAAAAAAATGCCGATCCTTCTCTGATACTCCCCCTGCACTTCAGTAGTTCTGTTCGGTTCAGGGTTGAGACTTCAACTGTCGTTGAGGCTCAGCTACTACCAAACATAGATCTAATCTCCCTAGTAATCAAGAGTGCGCTAAGCTATTTCCCCCACTGAAGAAGCAAACTTCCAGCACCAAATGCAGAAAGAGCCAAGCAAGATTATCCCAGCTTTTCCCAGAAGCAAGACCAACGGTGTCCGTATTCCACGAGTAAACAGAGTTCCAGGGCTGCAAGCTACAAAAGACCCAATCAGCGAGCAGTAGCTCCGAAAGTAGAGTGGACTGCACTCTAAAAAACACATCAGTACATCATCCATCACTCGCATGTTAGCTCTAGTGCTCTGTTGCAGCGCCATGCGTACAAGCCACCGGCACCACACTAACCAATCACCATCGGCAGCGACAACTTAGCTAGCTCCAGTAATCACAGGTTCTCGTCCTCAGATCACTCTCTCAGGCTCCCAGCTGCAACAAACATCGGGACGGTTACAGTTTTGCTTGGCTTGTTTGGGGAATTGGGCACGTAAAAGTATGTTCACAAGGCGCAATATAACTGTGCAAACCTGGCAAAAATGCAGGGTCACTTTTACTGACGAGATCAAGTGGGTGATCACCCTAAGCGAGAGCGACTGATCGACGCTACGATGCTTCGATTTTTCTGCTTCTCTTACTTGGAAGCATTGCATTGGCGATATGTACATATATTTTTTTTTGTCCTTGCGTGCCGTGCATGCGAGTATAAAACGTAGACCCGGAGTTTTGGCATGCAAATTAACCGTGTTTCTCTTAAGCTGTCGATTTGGTACTTGGTAGAGACGCCCAGGATGAAGGACTTGGCCGTGCTGGGGCACCTGTTCGTGGCGGCGTTCATGTTCCACTTCGCCTCCTACATGGTCATCCCGGCGATCACCGACGTGACGATGGACGCCGTCTGCCCCGGCCGCGACGAGTGCTCCGTCGCCATCTACCTCAGCGGCTTCCAGAGCGCCGTGAGTATCGCCCGTTTCGGATTCTTCAGTCGCGTTTGCTGATGGGATTTGTGAAAATGGAACAGCTTTTGGCTAATTTGCGCAGATCACAGGGATGGGGGCTCTTGTGGTGACTCCCATCGTGGGGAATTTGTCGGACAAATACGGCCGGAAGGCGCTGATGACACTGCCGGTGACCGTGGCCATTCTGCCGTTGTGTATGCTCTTTGCAGCATGACTTGGGTCACCCTAGCTTGATGAAACTGCATAATGCATCTGTGCACATTTTCATATGTTTTCCACTTTTTTTTCTGGCAGTTATACTGGCCTGCAACCGCTCCAAGGTGTACTTCTACGCGTACTACGTCGTTAAGGTCGTCGCCGGCATCTTCTGCGAGGGCAGCATGCATTGCCTCTTGCTCGCCTACGTGGTAATTAAAACCTCACTATGATAGATCGATCATCCAAGTACGTATTTCAAAGTTATTGGGATACGCAACTTGAATAACGAATACGTATATTTAACGAGAACATGTGACCTGTACAATTACGACAACAGAAAGAACGTATACTACCACACAAAAAGGACAAACTACCGATACAGAAGTGGGCGGCCCACCGCCCAATCAGGGAGTCCTTGACCAGGTGAAGTTTGTGGACGCAGGCCGACCAAGTCGGCGCCAGGCGGCGAGCGGCGGCGTTCGGGCTCCTCTCCGGCGTGTCGGCAGCGGGGTTCGTCTCCGGAACGCTCACCGCGCGGTTCCTCCAGACATCAGCCACCTTCCAGGTGGCGGCGGCCGTCGCCGCGGCGACGGCCATCTATCTCAGGGCCGTTGTCCCAGATTCCGGAGGAGCCAACTCCTTCGTTGACGAAGCCTGTGATCCCTTCCTACAAGGCTCATCCTGCTCCGCCGCGACTTCGTCTTCGTCCTCCTCCGATGAGGAGATCTCACCGAGACTTCCGCCGCACAAGGGCGGGGTGCCGTCGTTGTCAGACATGGTTTCGCTTCTCACTGGCAGGTTAAGTTCTTTCTTGCCTAACTGCAAATTCGTGCCGATACTCATATTCTTTTGTTAGAGTTTATTGACACCTATGTTTGATGGAATTGACTATAAACTGTAATGTGCTGATGAGTCATTGCTGCTGCCTGTAGTTTGACCCTGTCAGGGGCAGCAATTGTCACCTTCTTTTACAGTCTTGGGGAACATGGGCTTCAGACTGCATTACTGGTGTCTATCCCCCACCTAATCTGACAAGTATTCAGTTTTAATGTCAGTTAAATTTAACACGAATTTTCTTTTACGGTTGATGTGTCTGCAGTACTACCTGAAGGCACAGTTTGGTTACAGCAAAGATGAGTTCGCTAATCTTCTGTTAATTGCTGGTGCTGCAGGAATGCTGTCACAGGTACGATTGTAATTTTTCTTTTTCAGCAGAACTGTTATTTGGTAGGCTTTCCAGCCCGGAGTAGGAATTGCTTTTTTTACATTTTCTGATTTCTGACTAATGATAACATGCTGTTCAGCTGACTGTAATGCCGGTCTTGGCTCGATTTGTTGGAGAGGATATACTGCTTATTATAGGACTCCTAGGAGGATGTACTCATGTAACAGCTTCTTTCCCTTGCATTTTTGAACCGTTATGCAATGTCAGCGAGTGTGATTGTAATCCCTGAACAATTTTGTATTATATTTCAGGTTTTCCTGTATGGCATTGCATGGTCATATTGGGTACTTCCTTTGGACTTGGCAATAATTCTCTTGTAGTCTTATTAGACTCTTACCCAAAAGAATGCAATTTTGGCTATATCCAAATGTATAGACAGAACTACGCTCTTGTTTTGCACTAATTTGCAATCAGGTTTAGTTGCTTGCTGGTTCAGCAGTGCAATAGTGCGTTTCCAGCATTCACTAAACCAATATCAGTCATCCATTACACATATCTTCGCTAACGTTGTCTTAATCGTCTACAGGTACCATATTTATCTGCGGTGTTTATAATTCTGAGTGCTTTTGTTCACCCTTCTGTAAGCCATATTTTTCCCAACAGTTTATTAAAAACTTTTTTCCTTCCAAGCAATTCAGAACAATCTTAATCATCTTCTTCTTTGTTTTTCTAGATAAGAACCAATGTATCGAAGAGTGTTGGATCAAATGAGCAGGTTGGTTTTTCCTATTGTTGCTGATCATTGTCTTTGAGTATTTCAAATGATGGCCTGTGTTGTATTAGTTGACATAACTGCTAAGTTTCGCTCATTATTCCTATTACTTTGGTGTTGCCTCTTAGGGAATTGCTCAAGGCTGTATATCGGGCATAAGCTCGTTTGCCAGCATATTAGCTCCACTAATTTTTACCCCTCTAACAGGTATTTTTCATTTGTAAATAAATCCTAGTTTATAAGCCTTGTTTCCTTTAATTTACTCCATAGCTTTTGCTTTCTTGCGGCAGCATGGGTCCTTTCAGAAACAGCGCCATTCAAATTCAAAGGTTTCAGTATCATGTGTGCTGGCTTTTGTACGGTAAGATTTCAACTGAATATGTTCAGTGCACACTTTTTATGCCATACTAAGAATAGAGTATATCTACTCTGCAGCTCATTGCCTTCATTATCAGCATGAGGATGCGAGCAGGGCAATCTGGTGCAAGTGAGAAGTTGGCCATTGTGCAGCATGAGCAAGCATGAATGCATGATGAGTATGCTAGTAGACTGTAAATTTGGCCAACCTGAAACCATCCCATTGTCTACTATCCTGATGGGCGAATGACCATTCCCCCTATTCCTCTGCAAATCTCCATCAGGGAAGGGAAGGATTCTTCTTCAGATAGTAAATTGACAACTGCTATGTCATAGAAGCCAGCCCAGCTTGTTGTAATATCACCTAGTAGTGTATATTGCTGGAATGATGGCCTACATATTTCGGCCGGAGCTTCAGACATGAGTTAATGCCAATGGTAGTACAGATTTCAACAGCAAGTTAAATTTTCTAGAATTAGCAGGATTACTGTTAGCATCAACACTTGTTCCATTACAACGGATTGAATTTTACCTCGTGTTACCAATACTACTATTACCCCCAGAATTCTCGTTTCAGAGCTTCCGATTAACAATCCACGCCCACGGTATCGACGCAGCGTCTGAATGCAGGGGTCCGTGGTCACCTCCCGTCGTGGTATTCGCAGTCGGCGGCGACGCCGTGGACGGGCTTGCCGAGGAGGGCCTCGCGGACGTCGAGGCGGCAGAGGACGCGGCGGTAGAACTTGGAGCGGACGAGGAGGCCGAGGATGTGGGCGCGCGCCCGCAGCACGAAGGCCATCCTGACGGGCACCACCGCGGGGCCGAGGCGGCCGTTGTTGGGCTTGCTGTGCAGCTCCGCGCCGGCGCCGTAGAGCGGCACCTGCTTCCCCACCACGGACACCGTCACCACGCGCCCGCTCCGCCGCGGCTGGTAGAACTCCGCCATCTGCACGCATGAGTGAGCACACACGCAACACGATCGTTCAGTGCAGTGTACTGTAGTGCGGTTTGGTTGTGCATCCTCCGAATAAATTGTACTTCCAGTATATTATTGCACGGGAAACTTTTCTGTCGGAATGAGAAAAATTGCACTTGCACTATTTACCGTCCGGTAGAAAACAAGGAACAAAAATACAGACCGGAACATGCACAGCAAGTCAATGAGTCTATGAACCATGATAGCGCTGGGTTGCTGCGCACTGGGGGCCATCATCTTGTACAGCAAAAGGATTCCCTCGCCGCAGCACGGAGTAAACAAAGCGTACAGCAAAAGTACTGTAACTACGGTAAAGTAACGGAAGCTAAAGGCGTGATGTCTGAAACATAGAAAAGCAGTAAGTGCACCCCCTAGCAAAAGTGATCAAGCACCCAGCTAGATATGTCTCACACAGAGCAAACTATACCCACGTATCATTTTTACATTGCAGCACCGGTCAGTCGGTCATATTTTACATTTAAACTCTTGGATTATTTTTATTTACATATACATCCAATATTTGCATTATACCCCCTAAAAATCACTAACATATATAAGGGCAACCCCTCCCTGACTCGATTCCCCTCCCGGCGGCGTGATTTCCCCTTCTCCGGCGGCGCCTCTCCCGGCACGACCTCCCCTCTCTCCCCTCGGCGCCTCGAGCAGCGGCGGCGGCAGCAGATCGAGCAGCCGCTGGAGGTGGGGATCGTGGCGGCGGGCGCGGATCAAAGCCGCGGCGGCGGCGGAGCTTCTCGGGTACGCTCTTCTCTCGAGTCCACCCCCTCGCCATCTTCTTCCATGGCGGCGAAGCTTCCCAGTGGCGGCGCAGGTCGATGCGTCGGTGGACGGCGGAGCTTCCCGGCGGCGGCATCTTCCATCGTCTTCCTGAGAGAACGGAGGATAAAAAGGAGGAAAAAGGCTAGATGGGGATCCGTCACGGGGAGATGACCTCGCCAACGCGCCACGCGCCGCTCCAAGCGTGCCTTTGCTGTTCTCGAGCCAGGGCGAGCAGAGGTGTGCGGCGCTCTGCAGAGGTCCGCGATTCTTTGCAGGGCGATGGTCCCGGGCGAAAAAGTGGGTCGGTTCCTACGTGGCGAGCTAGGGATACCCTCCACGGTGGAGCGTTGGGCATGCCCTAAAGGCAATCCTTTTGAGTGTTGACGTTGAAGATGGAACAAAGGCCTGACATATCACATTGGCTCTTTCCCTGTACTATGCAACGGCGTATCCAGTGGTAGCGCATGCAGCAGCGGCAAGACAGTCATCAGGGAAGTGTTTTGTTTTTCCTCTAAAAAAACTATAGCAGAGGGAGGCTGAAGAGTAGTCGTTCTCAACCGGTCAGTCCTTACATCAGTTACCGGCTGGTCTTTGTGCCGTGACAAGAACAAAAAATCTGCTCATATCGGCAAATGGCAAGCGATGGCATCCCTGACTCGAGTCACGTGAACACCATGCCCACCGATAGCCAATGACGCCACTGCCTGCCTCTGGGTGTTATTGCGTTTCCATTCCAGGTCCCCTTTTTGCTGGTTCTGTGTAGTACTAGTAGGAGTATTTGTTACTTTGATCACATGCACTTCGCCCCCACTTTGCACAGTACTACCAGACTCACCAGTATTCTAGTGAAAGAAAATCGCTGCAGTTAGCCGAGCGGGTAACTTGACAGATGATATTTTTGTTACTGCGGAACGACTCACGAGCTCACCGTCTGTGTGACTGTGTGTGTAAACGCTAAGAGGTTCTGTGTGTAAAACGCTAAATCCAAGTCCTGCCTGAATGGCCGAATGCAAGCTGCTGCACACTCAAATTCTCAAAACAATACACTATCATGCTTAAGTCCAACAGCGCCTCAGAATAGCCCCAATGCATGGCTGCGAAGTCTCATCTGAGATGATCCACTCCGTCGAGGAAGCAAATGGCAATGCAAGGCTGCAAGCTATCCCCGGTTCGAGGATGACAATGGAGGAGCCGGTTTTTTAAAACGCAACTTTGTTCTGTCTTCCGAGTGAAGAGCTGCCGAAAAAACTAATCAAGGACAGAGACAAATAAGAAGGGAACCGTGCTGTTAGGTTTAGCTTTCTCCCGCACCTAGGCAGTAGGTTAGAGCAAGTTCAATAGTATAGCCCACTACTAACTCCAATTCATCTATAACTAATCTAATAGCCAATTAATACAATAGTTGCTTACTATACTATTAGCATATGGTCCTACTGTCATACACACATTGCGTCTTGGAGTCCGTGCTGCAGCTGGTTACAGATTTGTAGCCCGCTGCTCTTCTCTCTCATCTTTTATCTTATTAAAATATGTTTGAAGTTGGCTTATAGCCTGCTATTGTACCTGCTCTTAGGATACTCCACCACACTATGATGTTCATGGGGATGCTCAAAAGCTGATCTAAACCGGCAAAAATTCCACGGACTGCTGGCATCACGGTCGGAATGGCATAGGAGATTAGTACTCTACTACAGTCGTGATAGAACTCACGTTAGTAATGAAGAGCACAGTACGAATAATCGGGACAACGCTACTGATCCATTGATTCACCCGTTTGTTTGTGAGTTGCTACGCAGTAACTAGCAATAACTACCGTCGATTTACGCCAGCCTAATCAGGCACGGAAACGTCCGCATCACCTACCCAATCCATTCAGATTCACCAAACGTAACGAGGATGGCATAGGCAAATTCAGGTAGAAGTACGAGCAGAAAGGCGAGGGGGTTGGGGTGGTGGAAAGGGCACGTACGTGGCCGGTGGCGACGGTGAGGTCGTCGTAGAAGAGGTGGAACGGCGTGGAGGTGACGTGCAGGCTGAAGAAGGTGCCCCGGTTGCGGAAGCGCAGCCTGACCGTCGCGTTGACGGACATCATCTTGGTCGGGACGCCCGTCCGGTCCGTGCCGCCCTGGATGTGGTACGTCTCGAACACCACACTCTACACACACATGGAGACGAACAGCAAATCGTACAGCAAGTCAATAATGGAGTAGCACCACTACATTTTATAGTACTCCTTTCAAATTTCAATTGATTCACTAGAATGGCACCAGCACAGAAACGGCTAGCAAATTGATCGCAATATCCGCAATTCCGCATGATGTCCAGGAAGCAAAAACTCCTGCTCCTATATATTGTTTTAAGTAGTACTCGTTCTCCTGGTATTCCTGTGTGCATGTTTCGCGGATGCTTTTACTAGGTAGGAGTACTCCTACAGCTGTTCATTGGCAAAATGCGTGTACGATCGTCGGAACGGACGCTGCCTCTAGTAAATGCATGCCTTCAGATTGGATGTACACAGCTTGTGTTTCTCCTCTTGGAAGGAAGACGGGGCAATCGGTGCCAGTACCGATATCTCAAAACTTGCATATGAGCAGCGACAGAGCGAAAAATAGTTGCAGTCAATCCAAAACATTTGGGCAGATTGACAGGGGTTATAGTACATTTCTATTTTTTTCTACTTGGTTGTTCGTTTGAGAAAGTGAAGGAAATAAACGGAAATGTACACTCTACACTACCATCTCTACTCGCAGGACGGCTAAAATGGCCAGTGTTGATTTCTTGGGAAAACGAGAGTGAACGAGGAAGCCAAGAGGTGAGAGACGCACCTTGACGACGACGTGGGGCTTGTATGACTTGCTGGCGCCCCAGAGCACGAGCAGGAAGAAGGCGAACACGGCCACGAACGCGAACGCCCCGAGGGCGTAGCACCTCCACTGCGAGGCGGCCCTGAAGGCCTGCTCAGCACCTCGGCCGCAATGGAGATGTCAGGAATGGTCGAACAAATTACACTATTTTGAGCTTAAGCCACAATAGACCTTCCACGGCCCATCTCATCACGCGGTATAGCCTGTTAAGATTATTCCGGGCGAATAAGTTCATCTGAGGGCCCTTAACTTATCAAGAATCCGATTTTGATCCTTCAATCGGAAAACAATACATAACGGGTCCCTCAACTATCAAAACTAGTGCAAAATAAGTCCCAATGATGGTTTGGATGGCGGTTTCAGCTGACGTGATGCCTATGTGGCTAATTTGACTCGGTCTTCATCTGACGTGGCATTGACATGGCGCTTACGTGGCAGTTTGGTTTGGCAAATAATATAATCGTGACCCTACATGTTAGTGTCGATGGGGATACCCGTAGACCAAATGAATAGGGTATTGGGGTACGTTGGTACAAGGATATATACGATATGACAATAAGCAAACAAGAAAACAAGGATTATACTAATTCGGGCCTTCGTAAGGTAGAAGCCTTAATCTAGTTTATATGAGATAGATATGGAAAATACCACGTATTACAATAAAGAACCGACGATCATGATATTACTAACGAGATCTCTTGTCGAGATGGTTTCGATGAGATCTCCCGGCAAGTAGGCTTCACGTCCTCCGGATTGTAGGCTATGGCGGTTGTGTTTGGCACTATGATTCAATGATCTGAACCCCTCTAAGTGGTGTGCCTTTTATACCCTGAGTTATCTTAGTCTCAAAGTAGAACTCGAAGACAACAGACCCTACACTATATAGTATCAACCCAATCCTCTTTGAGTAGGACTCTAACATTCCTCTTCTTGTGAGGATAATTTCCATAACAGCTTGTGAATTTCCTTATTGTATACGGAAATAAATCATATATACAAAGGTATGCCGTATCCGCATATTCGATAAGTCGTAGGATTTGAGGTATACTTTATTTGTAACCATGATAGTTAGTTACACCCAAAAAAATTTAAAATGGTGGGGCCCACGTGGGCTCCCTCTTTCCCCCTCTCCCCTCTCTTCATCGGTGATGGCGAGTCTACGACATTCGACCGGCGCGTGAGGCCCTCGGCTTGCCCGAGTGAGTCGAACCCGCCGATGGTCGCTGCGGCTGGCGGGAAAGGAACGACGCGTAACGGCCATCGGTGGCAGAGCGTCGGAGGAGGATCACGTCGACGTCGGATGCCGCGACGTCGGGGCTCCAGGTTAGGTCGACGAAGGGCAGCGACTCCCAGCAGCCCCACCATGCACATGAGAGCACCGAGGTGCGAACCACCTCGTAGATGTGAAGGCGGTCGACGATGTTGTCGAGGACTTCGACGTGGAGCACACCCAGCGCATCCGGCGGCAACTCCACCTTCACCGCTGCTAGTTGCCTCTTCTAGGTGGGCAGGGAAGCAACCATTTCTTAGTGCTTTCCCCAAATTCGCGTGCGTGCGTCCCCGTCTTACCCTGCGTGCTTCGCTTCCTCCCTTCCAGAAACCCTCTTCCGCCTCCATCGCCACGAAGCCTGCAATCCATGGAGGTCGACGGCGTAGCCCGCCCCTTCCTCCTCTTCTCCAAGCCCAAGTGCAGCAAGAAGAAACCCAAGCAAGAAGCCGAGCCCCAGCTAGAACCCCTAAACCCTAGCTCCGCGTCATGGAGCCCGAACATTGTGACTCCAACTAGGCCCTACTGTCGTGGCCACCACCGCCGCCGCGGAATCCGCTATGGTGCTGTCCACCTTCGTCGAACTCAGGCTATCGCAATGGCTAGTGGATGTGTGCGATTTACTAGGGGATGCATAGCCCCATGGTCGTGCAGCGGCAGTGCATCCCGCGGGTGCTTGAGGGGAGGGACGTGTTGGGGATCACGGAGACGGGAAGCGGGAAGACACTGCGTTCACGCTGCCCATCTTGCACCGCCTTGGCGAGGACCCCTTTGGCGTCGCGCTGTCCTATTAAACCATGGCACCAGCAACTCTGACGTCCCAAAAAGGATCATTTATGGATAAGTTTTTCTAGGAGTTTATTTGTGAAATTAGTTTTTGAAAAGGACCAAATTGTAAAAAATCCAATGTGGTTGGTTGCATGCGCCGGTGCATTAGGGTTTTCCGCCTCTAGTCAAATAGATCCTCCAGCGTAAGCTTTTTTGGCATCCAATCTCAAGTTGTTCCTACTTCAATTCTCTATTCTCTAAATGAACAAATTGGTATAAGTACGATAATGTATGGATAGGAAGGAGTGTAGCAAGCTAGCGCCGGCAATTTCTTTCTTAATATCTGACAATTTTAGCTTTCTGATTTAGGGCATGTTCAGATTGTAGCCAAAATGAACATTACAAGTTTTGGCAATACCAAAATTATAGCAAGATGACAATATTGCCAAAATTTTGGCAGGATTTCTTATGTATTGGTCAAATTTGGCTACAAACTAAACGTATATATTTTTTTTGGCAACTTTGCCAAATAATGGTATGGTTGAAAATGGCATCAAAGTGAACATGCCCTTAAACTGTAACTATGGATTACTTTTAAATTTTTCATCATGTTAATAATTACTACTTCCGTTTCAGGTTACAAGATGTCTTGACTTTAGTCAAAGTCAAACTGATTCAAGTTTGACTAAACTTGTAAAAAAATATTTTTAACCTAAGATAAATTTATTATAAAAATATATTCAATTATCGATTTAATGAAACTAATTTGGTATTATAAATATTACTATATTTGTTTATAAATTTAGTCGAACTTAAAGTAGTTTGATTTTAACCAAAGTAAAGCGTGTTGTAACCTACGATGGAGAGAGTATCCCTTTAATTATTCTTTTACATTCGTCCAATCCTATCACAGTAGTTAGGGCAAGTTTTATAGTAGAGGTGACTACCACATCCAATTTCATGCATGACATACATAATTAAATTAAGATGTGACATATATAATAGGTTGCCTCTACCACACAATCCCTAATATCTCTAACACTCTTCCATGTTTATTGAAGTTTGTGTAGGGGTTGCCTCTTGTATAAGAGGTGACTATTTCTCTCTCATCTTTCTTCTCTCCTCCACCTCACTATTTAGTCCTATATGGTATCTTGGGGGTTTGTACCTGGATGTCCATAGTACTTGACCTTAAAGTGCTAATCTCCTTTCTACCTGACCGGGCTCACCTGGCTCTGACGAAGCATATACCTCCTTTTCATTTGCCATGATACTTGATAAATAAATACTCCCGACTGGTGTGCGTGCCCGACTGCCCGCATGCCTATCCTTCTTTTTGGTCTGCCTTAACTGCTTGCAAGTTCGTGTTGTCCTCTCGTTGAACTCTACAAACGCGAAGCTAACAAGTAACAACTCACAGCGTAACGCGCGAGATTAGTTTACGTGATAGACGACGCCACGAGAGGCCAAAAAAACGGAGGACAGAAAATAACTTGAAACACACAGGCGCGTCGCGCAGTGCATGGGCACATCACTGTCGACGGCAAGCCGCCAAAACGAACAGCCGAACACGCACAACTAACTACTAACGATTTCCGCGGAAACACGCCACGCGACAGCCGGCGCGTGTCTGTACTCTGGTCTGGCCCATACAACTGTACCGTCCTCCGTCCTCCCCTTGCGCATGCAGAGCGCCATGGCCGCTCGCGCTGCCGCGTAACCGGCCGGTATGAAACGAGACGAAGAGCGCCAATCTAGCAGCGCACGTACAGCCTTGCAGTTGCAGGGAGGCCGTGCCTGTGATGCATAGCCGGCCGAGGCGTAAAGTAGCTGGCACCGTGGTGTGAACTGAATCTCAGGGCTCGTCGCGGTCGTTGGATTGACTGCTACGAGCCAGCTCAGGCCGTGCGCGTTTACTGAACGATCGTAAATATACACAGACGAAAAAAATTGCAGCAGCTTTTCGTTGCCTGAGGTCGTCTCTCTTGCGTATGACCCCACTTAATCTGTTGTCGCGAGATTTCGCACGTACACGTATCGTTCTTCTTTACCGGTATTGATGTGGTGAGCATATCTAGGAACATACATGCGAGGTAGGAACTGTGCTTTTTTTAGGTCTCAAGTCCAAGCTACTAGGGAGTAGAAAGGGAGCACACACACATGATGCTCGGTTGACGAAAGCGATGGTGAATTGGTGATCTGCCCAATATTGTACAACGAATTCATCATACTTGGTTTCCCACGAACGGGGCAAACGGAACCGAAGCTAACATAGGACACACGAGTTCATTTGTTGTGTTGCTCCACGTCGCCGCCGCTCCAGATATATAGAATCCCATTCGCATGCCATATGTTTGTACTTGCTTCTGTTTGCTTTTGAGGCCCACCCTAACATGTTACTTAGCTGGTGGCCTGATCAGATATGGTGCTAATCGCTGTACCCTGATTTGGACCGACTAAACGTTTTTTTTGTTCTTTCCTACATGCCTGCAACAAGAAAAGAGAGCTGTTTGCACAGTCCATTCCAAATCTTGGCCGTGCTCCCATGCCAGTGCATGTCTTTACGACGAAATGATGACCATCTAAATCACGAGATTATATGACAGTAACCAAGAAATGGACATGCCAAGTGTTACTAAACGGAACTGAAAGCAGAGATCACATGTTGCTCGTGTATATGGATCGTTTTTTTTCCGTCTATGGAGCAAACTTTTTCTGAAACATGGCCGCACAAACACAACTGCCGACCGTGTGATCCACATTCACCAAGACCGTGAGATCCATCACAGCAATCCACAATCACGACCGTGAGTTCCACAATTACAGACTGAGATCAGTCAGCACCAGTGCCACCACCAAATCACCATCACCAACGTGAGATCATCACCAGAGCTAACTTTTCCGTCGCCTTTCAATCAGGCAATACACTGAGAAGCATAGAGAATACACTAAATAGTACCCATGGTATCATCCAATAACCGTGTACCAATACAAAATGGCCACTACCACAGCAGTTCACGTTCTACCACACAGCCTTTTTAGTGCCCTGATTATATAATCTTCCTCGTTAATCACAGTTTCTAAATCTTAGTTACCAATGCTAATTCCACTCACAATCATTTTTATTTCTTTACAAAATGCTAATTGCGAAACGCACTCCCGAATCCCCGCCGCTAGTCTCGCCCACAGAAAGATTCGAACACATACAGAATTAAAGCGACCACGATCGCTTTGGTTACCACTATCACATATTCTAATTGATCCTGTTCCTGATCATGTACCGAACACCTGCCATGCCACGCCACGTACGCTCGTTGCCGGCGGCGCGAGTGGCAGTGCCGGTACACGAAGACGCGGCTTCCGTGCGCGCCCCGATGCGGGGGTGGCGGAAAGGAGGACAAGCGTTGGCAGCTAGCTGCGCGCTCACGTTGTTCCGGAACGTTCCGTCGCCTCGTTAACTGAAACGAGAGGCAGTATTAATCCCCTAGTTAAACTCTGGCTAAGTATAGCAGAGACGCCGGCCGAGAGGAGTGGGGGGGAGAGGGAGAGGAGGAGGAGAGTGGCTACTAGTACTAGCTATCTTTGGGAGTGGGCGTTTCTTGGCCGGCGGCGATGGAGAGGTGCGGCGGAAGAGTAGCCTGAGGTCGCATGGCTCAGGCAAGTCCTCGCCGCGGGTGGGATCGGGGGTGTTCGATGAGCGATCCGGACTGGCGGCCGATCGTGACGGGGGAGGAAGGGGAGGTGGTCGTGAGGATCGACGGGGAGGGGCTGGCGGCGAGCCGTTCGCGTTCCCCGGCCAGGATGGCGGTGGGGCGGGGAATGTGAGCCCGAACACCGACTCCACGGCGAGCACGCCGCGGGGGGCGAGCAGGACGTGGTCCAGCGGGACCAACTCGCCGCGATCCCCGCCCAAGGTGAGGCGGGACGGGAGCGTTGAGTTTTGGAAGAATGATGGCGGCGGGGACGGGGGCAGCGATGGGGGTGGAGGCGGAGGCGGTGGCGGTGGCCGTGGCCGGCGCGCCTGCGAGGCGTTCAGCTTCAAGAACCGGGCGCCGCCGCGGCCTTCGTCGTCGCAGGCGTCGTCCCCTTCGCTATCGCCGCAGCCGGCACACGCTGCGGGTGCGGTGGACGGCGGCGAGGATCCGCCCACGCGTCTCATCGGGAACTTCCTACGGAAACAGAAGGCGTCCGGCGCCGAGCTGTCGCTGGACCTCGACATGGAGGAGCTCGGGAGGCCGTCGCAACTGCATGCGCAGCCATCCTTCTCAAACTCCCTGGAACGCGAGGCGCGAGTCTCCTTCCAACCGAAAAGGCGTGTCGCCTCGTCCTCTGACTCCGACTCCGACACCGGAGGTAGCCGTAGGCGCGGCGGCGACGACGGCGAGGTTGTTCGCTGCACGTCCAGTTCCACTGCAGCGGGACACTTGATGCGAGCCAAAACGCGATCCCGGCTGATGGACCCGCCGCCGCAGTCCCAGCCGGCGTCCGCGGTCCCTCCCGTCGGCGACGAGGAGAGGAGATCCTCTGTCTTGCGGACGCCTACGAAGTCCGGCCAGTTCATCTCGGGCCTCATGACCGGCAAGTCCGGGCAAATCGCCAAGTCGGGCCCGTTGGAAGAGGAGGAGGAGGACCCATTCATGGACGAGGACATCCCCGACGAATTCAAGCGCGGGAAGCTGGACGCCCTCACTATCCTTCAGTGGCTCAGCTTGGTGCTCATCATCGCGGCATTGGCGTGCAGTCTCACCATCAAGGCCCTGTCCGGGAAGAAGGTGTGGGGGCTGCACCTCTGGAAGTGGGAGCTCCTCGTGTTCGTGCTCATCTGCGGCCGCCTTGTCTCCGGCTGGGTCATCCGGATCGCCGTGTTCTGCGTCGAGCGCAACTTCTTGCTGCGCAAGCGCGTGCTCTACTTCGTGTACGGCGTGCGCAGCGCCGTGCAGAACGCGCTCTGGCTCGGCCTGGTGCTCTCCTCTTGGCACTTCATGTTCGACAAGAACGTCCAGCGGGAGACGAACTCGCCTGTGCTGCCCTACGTGCAGAAGATACTGTTCTGCTTCCTCGTCGCCACGCTCATCCGCCTCGTCAAGACGCTGCTGCTCAAGGTGCTGGCATCCTCCTTCCATGTCAACACATACTTTGACCGGATTCAGGAGGCATTGTTCAACCAGTTTGTCATCGAGACGCTCTCCGGGCCGCCCCTAGTTGACGAAAACCAATTCCTTGCTGAGATGCATGAGCTTCAACGCGCAGGAGCAACCATCCCAGCTGAGCTCCGTTCCACTGTACCAACCAAGAATCTTTCAGGGCAAAGGAGTATTCGGATGTCCGGGGTGATTCCTAAGGGAGAAGGGAGCAAGCAGCTGTCAAAAGAGAAAGGAGAGCACCAGATTGAGGAGGGGATCACCATTGACAAGCTTCATAAACTCAACCAGAAAAATATCTCAGCTTGGAACATGAAAAGGTTGATGAGGATTGTTCGGTTTGGGACGCTCACGACAATGGATGAGCAGATACAGCAGGCAACGGGTGAGGGGGATGAGTCAGCGACACAGATTCGTAGTGAATATGAAGCCAAGATTGCTGCCAAGAAGATCTTTCACAATGTGGCGAAGCCTGGCTCCAAGTAAGTGTCTTCATTGTCAGTAGTATAGTATGGTTAGATTCCCTAATCTCCTGCAAGTGCCATCATTGCTAGTTCTTACAATATAGATAATCAGACAAGCAACTGCAATTTATCTGTAATGTAGGAACTGTTAGTTCGTGCGGTGGTCGTGCGGACAGTCAGTGTTATTTCATTGGAGATGCTAGTATGCTAATATTTCATCCTATATATCTTCAGTATTGAGTTACAGGTGTTTAAAGCTTATTGAAAACAGGGATTGCAAAAATTCTGAACTTGCAAATTTCTGATCAAATTCCTAATCACAAACATATGAATACTGCAGGTATATATACTTGTCAGATTTGCTGCGTTTCATGAGGCAGGAAGAAGCCATCAAAACAATGGATCTTTTCGAAGGAGCACAGGAGCACAGCAGGGTTAGCAAGAGATCTCTAAAGAACTGGGTGGTAATGATCTTTCACGATATTGATTTATAATAACGAGTCACAGGGTGTGTTTGGTTCTTTGCCAATATCAACTATTCCAAAATATTGGTGTTGCCAAAAAAAAGGTGCTCATTTGGTTTGCAACTAAAATTTGTTATCCCTTTGGCACCAAACGAAATACCAGTACCTACATATTTTGGCAACAATCCAAACATGCACCTTACCAAAATTTTTTGGCAATGACCAAATCTTGCCATTGCCCCAAAAAAATGGGCAAGGCTAACAATGGCAGTAATCCAAACATTCCCGTAGCTAGTTCTGAAAATGCCCTTGCTAATATTGTTGTATGTATTCTTCTGTAGGTGAATGCATTTAGAGAGCGCAAAGCCCTTGCCCTAACACTTAATGATACAAAGACTGCAGTGAACAGTTGTATGTATTCTTCTGTAGGTGAATGCATTTAGAGAGCGCAAAGCCCTTGCCCTAACACTTAATGATACAAAGACTGCAGTGAACAAGCTCAACCAGATGGTTAATGTTGTTGTTGGGATAATTGTGTTTGCCCTCTGGCTACTTATTCTGGGTATAGCAACAACACATTTCTTTGTCTTCCTCAGTTCACAAGTTCTTGTGGCAGTTTTTGTATTTGGGAATACTTTGAAGACAATTTTTGAGGCAATTGTGTTCTTGTTCGTGATGCATCCTTATGATGTTGGTGATCGCTGCGAAATAGAAGATTGTCAGGTAGTGGGAAAGTTCTTTAATCTTCATTCATGAATATTGCCTTGCATTCATTTACTAAAGATTGAACTACTTGAATTTCAGGTGGTTGTTGAGGAAATGAATATAATGACAACAGTGTTTCTCCGATATGATAACCTGAAGATCTATTATCCAAACAGTGTACTTGCCACAAAACCGATTATGAATTACTACAGGAGTCCTGATATGGGAGAAGGAATTGACTTCTCCGTTCATGTTGCCACCCCAGTGGAGAAATTAGCCCTTATGAAGGAAAGATTATTACGGTATGTATTAGTGTTCTTATCTTGTTGCAATACAATCCGACCTCATGAAATCTAATCAACAATGAATGATTAACTATGAATGTAAAAATGCAACTATGAGAATTTGATTCTGTTAATACTGTCTACTGGAGTCCGAAAGAAGTGCCTGCACTCTTGCCCCACCTAAGGCCTATGAATTAGTACTAAATTAGGGCATAAGAACATTTCATCATAGTTACAGTCTCTTAACTCTATGCATGCCTTCCTATCAGATTATAAAATCAGTCAGGCATCTATGAGCTCATTTGCTGCTTATGTTAGTATCTTACCACGCCGAGCTAATCAATATTTTCACTTCTAAATTTCAGTTACATCGACAACAAGAAGGACCATTGGTATCCTGGTGCAATGGTTGTCCTCCGTGATGTGGATGACACCAACAAGCTGAAAGTGTCCATATGGCTCCGGCACACACTCAACTGGCAGGACATGGGGATGAGGTTCGTAAGGAGGGAGCTGGTGCTCCAAGAGATGATCAAAGTTCTCAAGGACCTCGACATAGAATACAGGATGCTGCCACTCGACGTGAACGTGCGAAACGCGCCCCCTATCCAGTCCACGAGGATGCCAACGACATGGAACTATTCCTGATTACTGAATCGGTGAATGCACCAGATCATTCAGCTATGAGATTACAGAGAGGGGGAAATGCCTTTGATCGAGTTTGAGCTGCAAGATCCTGGTGGCAACTAGCAAGTGTTCTGCGCTGCAAGAGCTTGGTAACAACTAGCAAGTAGTGGATAGCATGTAAAAACTAGCAATGGTTGTTATTGTTAGTGTGCTTGAAGCCATCATCACTTGGTAGTTGGTGCAGTATGTAATTACTGGTGCTGTGTAGTTGATGGATAACGTAGATACAGAGATAAAGAGTTTTCATTCCAAATGGTGAAAGCAGTAATAAAAAGTTCAATGGGTGAACTCCTATTTCTGATTCCGACGGCTAGCCTGTCACGCCCAGAAATTTAGCCCAAATTTCCAGACTATTTTGTGTATTAAATCCCTGTCCAGGACCAGCCAGGGTACACAAAACGACAAGTAATATACAGTTCCAAACGTAAATAAAGCGTAAAATACTTACAGAAGAGGCACTTAGTCCTCACACCGAAACAAAAGCAGCAGCAGCGGAAAAGGCGATCCTAGCGGGGCTTCAGCTCCACTCCACAGGCAAAACTCAACTGGGGTCTGAGCCTTGGTCTTCTAACTTCGTCTTC
>CM020180.1:2817475-2878847 GCA_009805545.1 Oryza longistaminata | reverse complement strand
GAGAGATAAAAGGCGTGTCGCCTCGTCCTCTGACTCCGACTCCGACACCGGAGGTAGCCGTAGGCGCGGCGGCGACGGCGGCGAGGTGTGTTCGCTGCACGTCCAGTTCCACTGCAGCGGACTTTGATGCGAGCCAAAAGCGCGATCCGGCTGATGGACCCGCCGCCGCAGCCCCAGCGGCGTCGCGGTCCCTCCCGTCGGCGACGAGGAGAGGAGATCCTCTGTCTTGCGGACGCCTACGAAGTCCGGCCAGTTCATGTCGGGCCTCATGACCCGGCAGTCCGGGCAAATCGCCAAGTCGGGCCCGTTGGAAGAGGAGGAGGAGGACCCATTCATGGACGAGGACATCCCCGACGAATTCAAGCGCGGAAGCTGGACGCCCTCACTATCCTTCAGTGGCTCAGCCTTTGGGTGCTCATCATCGCGACATTGGCGTGCAGCCTCACCATCAAGGCCCTGTCCGGGAAGAAGGTCTGGGGGCTGCCACCTCTGGAAGTGGGAGCTCCTCGTGTTCGTGCTCATCTGCGGCCGCCCTTGTCTCGCGGCTGGGTCATCCGGATCGCCGTGTTCTGCGTCGAGCGCAACTTCTTGCTTGCGCAAGCGCGTGCTCTACTTCGTGTACGGCGTGCGCAGCGCCGTGCAGAACGCGCTCTGGCTCGGCCTGGTGCTCTCCTCTTGGCACTTCATGTTCGACAAGAACGTCCAGCGGGAGACGAACTCGCCTGTGCTGCCCTACGTGCAGAAGATACTGTTTCTGCTTCCTCGTTCGCCACCGCTCATCCGCCTCGTCAAGACGCTGCTGCTCAAGGTGCTGGCATCCTCCTTCCATGTCAACACATACTTTGACCGGATTCAGGAGGCATTGTTCAACCAGTTTGTCATCGAGACGCTCTCCGGGCCGCCCCTAGTTGACGAAAAACCATTCCTTGCTTGAGATGCATGAGCTTACACGCGCAGGAGCAACCATCCCAGCTGAGCTCCGTTCCACTGTACCAACCAAGAATCTTTCAGGGCAAAGGAGTATTCGATGTCCGGGGTGATTTCTAAGGGAGAAGGGAGCAAGCAGCTGTCAAAAGAGAAAGGAGAGCACCAGATTGAGGAGGGGATCACCATTGACAAGCTTCATAAACTCAACCAGAAAAATTATCTCAGCTTGGAACATGAAAAGGTTGATGAGGATTGTTCGGTTGGACGCTCACGGACAATGGATGAGCAGATACAGCAGGCAACGGGTGAGGGGGATGAGTCAGCGGCACAGATTCGTTAGTGAATATGAAGCCAAGATTGCTGCCAAGAAGATCTTTCACAATGTGGCGAAGCCTGGCTCCAAGTAAGTTGTCTTCATTGTCAGTAGTATTAGTATGGTTAGATTCCCTAATCTCCTGCAAGTGCCATCATTGCTAGTTCTTACAATATAGATAATCAGACAAGCAACTGCAATTTTATCTGTAATGTAGGAACTGTTTAGTTCGTGCGGTGGCCGTGCGGACAGTCAGTGTTATTTCATTGGAGATGCTAGTATGCTAATATTTCATCCTATATATCTTTAGTATTGAGTTACAGGTGTTTAAAGCTTATTGAAAACAGGGATTGCAAAAATCTGAACTTGCAAATTTCTGATCAAATTCCTAATCACAAAACATATAATACTGCAGGTATATATACTTGTCAGATTTGCTGCGTTTCATGAGGCAGGAAGAAGCCATCAAAACAATGGGATCTTTTCGAAGGAGCACAGGAGCACAGCAGGGTTAGCAAGAGATCTCTAAAGAACTGGGTGGTAATGATCTTCACGATATTGATTTATAATAACGAGTCACAGGGTGTGTTTGGTTCTTTGCCAATATAACTATTCCAAAATATTGGTGTTGCCAAAAAAAAGGTGCTCATTTGGTTTGCAACTAAAATTGGTTATCCCTTTGGCACCAAACGAAATACCAGTACCTACATATTTTGCAACAATCCAAACATGCCACCTTACCAAAAATTTTTTGGCAATGACCAAATCTTGCCATTGCCCCAAAAAAAATGGGCAAGGCTAACAATGGCAGTAATCCAAACATTCCCGTAGCTAGTTTCTGAAAATGCCCTTGCTAATATTGTTGTATGTATTCTTCTGTAGGTGAATGCATTTAGAGAGCGCAAAGCCTTGCCCTAACACTTAATGATACAAAGACTGCAGTGAACAAGCTCAACCAGATGGTTAATGTTATTGTTGGGATAATTGTGTTTGCCCTCTGGCTACTTATTCTGGGTATAGCAACAACACATTTCTTTGTCTTCCTCAGTTCACAAGTTCTTGTGGCAGTTTTTGTATTTGGGAATACTTTGAAGACAATTTTTGAGGCAATTGTGTTCTTGTTCGTGATGCATCCTTATGATGTTGGTGATCGCTGCGAAATAGAAGATTGTCAGGTAGTGGGAAAGTTCTTTAATCTTCATTCATGAATATTGCCTTGCATTCATGTACTAAAGATTGAACTACTTGAATTTCAGGTGGTTGTTGAGGAAATGAATATAATGACAACAGTGTTTCTCCCGATATGATAACCTGAAGATCTATTATCCAACAGTGTACTTGCCACAAAACCGATTATGAATTACTACAGGAGTTCCTGATATGGGAGAAGGAATTGACTTCTCCGTTCATGTTGCACCCCCAGTGGAGAAATTAGCCCTTATGAAGGAAAGATTATTACGGTATGTATTAGTGTTCTTATCTTGTTTGCAATACAATCCGACCTCATGAAATCTAATCAACAATGAATGATTAACTATGAATGTAAAAATGCAACTATATGAGAATTTGATTCTGTTAATACTATCTACTGGGAGTCCGAAAGAAGTGCCTGCACTCTTGCCCCACCTAAGGCCTATGAATTAGTACTAAATTAGGGCATAAGAACATTTCATCATAGTTACAGTCTCTTAACTCTATGCATGCCTTCCTATCAGATTATAAAATCAGTCAGGCATCTATGAGCTCATTTGCTGCTTATGTTAGTATCTTACCACGCCGAGCTAATAAATATTTTCACTTCTAAATTTCAGTTACATCGACAACAAGAAGGACCATTGGTATCCTGGTGCAATGGTTGTCCTCCGTGATGTGGATGACACCAACAAGCTGAAAGTGTCCATATGGCTCCGGCACACACTCAACTGGCAGGACATGGGGATGAGGTTCGTAGGAGGGAGCTGGTGCTCCAAGAGATGATCAAAGTTCTCAAGGACCTCGACATAGAATACAGGATGCTGCCACTCGACGTGAACGTGCGAAACGCGCCCCCTATCCAGTCACGAGGATGCCAACGACATGGAACTATTCCTGATTACTGAATCGGTGAATGCACCAGATCATTCAGCTATGAGATTACAGAGAGGGGGAAATGCCTTTGATCGAGTTTGAGCTGCAAGATCCTGGTGGCAACTAGCAAGTGTTCTGCGCTGCAAGAGCTTGGTAACAACTAGCAAGTAGTGGATAGCATGTAAAAACTAGCAATGGTTGTTATTGTTGTGTGCTTGAAGCCATCATCACTTGGTAGTTGGTGCAGTATGTAATTACTGGTGCTGTGTAGTTGATGGATAAGTAGATACAAAGATAAGAGTTTTCATTCCAAATGGTGAAAGCAGTAATAAAAAGTTCAATGGGTGAACTCCTATTTCTGATTCCGACGGCTAGCCCAGGCAACCAACGACCCTTGCCGTGAAGCTGCGAGGCCAATGGCCTGCTGCGTCGTTCGTCGAGTCTGATACTCTGGTTTTTGTATCTGATACTCTGGTGGAGATGTAGATCGGCGCCGGCTCTGGTGGTGCGCATGAAGCACCCCACCGGCTGGTTTCTGTTTAAATGGTTGCGCCTTCCATCGCGTGGCTAGAATAGAGGGGCAGCCATGGCTGCATCCATGTTGGGTCCGGGTGCAAGTAATTCAGGGATTGTGGAGAGATGTGGGATTATCTGACCAGTGGTGTGGAGTGACTCTAAGTCACCTGACCTAGAGGATCCCAGCCGGTGAGATGTGTGCTGCGTCTTACCTGAATAGAACTTGCCAGGAGAATTGATTTGAGAAGGTGAGATTCCTAGTATAAGCTTGACCCAATTGGCAAGGATTTTCAACTCAAACCTAAATCAATCAAGCTAAAACTACAAATGCTCTAACTATCATGGCTAATTTCACCCGAAAACGAAGAACAAAACGGACAGCAACAAACCATCTCAAACAGTAATATACTTATGAGGATCGAAATTATGCTTTGATGATTCCAAATGAACAATTGATACATTGGAAGCTCAATACAGGCTTTGAAATTGTGATCAGATTATATATATTAAGCACATGTAACACCAAGGCATAGCAATTGTGGTAGTTTATCCTAAGAAGTCTTCATTTAGTCACATCATCTTATTTCAGCAACTAACTAAAGATCAGAACCGCAGCATAAGTATCCAGACATCTGCCCTAGATGGCAATGGCGTAATCTTTATATTTCTCATTGAAACTTATAATTTCAGAGATGAATTGCTCACCAAATCTCAGCAGCATATAACTCCTATATAACCACTCTCAGCAGCATATAACTCCATATATAACCACTTGCTCAGAACTTCAAATATCCGGTAGCATCAAGGTTGGTCTGCGCGTGCCGTGCCTACGGCGTTGTAGCTGCATCCTGCAGCTCGAATCCCCTCTCCACCGATAGTCCACGAAGCTGTACAAGGGAAGCACCTTTCGCCATACTTGTCACCGAACCTGTCGGCCTCCATCTTGGCCTGCGCTTTGAGCTCCTCTACGATGCCGAGCGCTCGATCCATGCCCAGCGCGCGCAGGACGCTGGCATTGCTCCTCATCTTGCCGTTGCCCGACCGCTCCGGATGTCGTCGACGAGCTGGTACAGGACGCCGATGGTGCGGCCGTAGCGCCGCAGCGCGGCCTCCTCGTCGGGCCCCGCGCCTCCCAGCATGGCGCCGCAGGCGGCGGAGCACTCCGCCATCTCGCCGAACTTCTTCGTCAGAACCTTCATGACCTCGGCCTCGCGAGGGCGGTGGCGCCGGCGAGGTCGAGGAATTGGCCGGCCGCCATGCCTGTGGATCCCACGGCGCGCGCTAGCTCCCCGAGGACGCGGAGGAGGACGGCGTGGGGTAGCGGGTCAGGCGACGGAGTGTGGCGATGACGTGGGTGTAGGCGAGGGGGAAGAGCGCGTCCCCGGCGAGGACGGCCATGTCGTGCCGTAGGCGGCGTGGGTGGAGGGGCGCCCGCGGCGGGTGGGCGCGGCGTCGAAGCATGGGAGGTCGTCGTGCACGAGCGACGCCGCGTGGAGCATCTCGAGGGCCACAGCGGCGGGGAGCGCGGCCCGCGCGGCGCGCCGAGGAGCTCGCAGGCGGCGACGCAGAGGACCGGGGGCGCGCGCTTGGCGGTGCCCTCGTTGCCGGCGCCCGGGAGGACGGCGTAGCGCATGGCGGAGTGGATTCTCTCCGGCGTGCGGATGGGCATCGCGGCGTCGAGCTCGGCCTCCACATCGGCGATCAGGGATGTCCAATAGAGGCGCAAATCGAAGGAAGGGGAGGCGGCGGCGGCGGCAGAGGAGGCCCGGATGGGAAGGAAGCGGGTGGATTTGGAGGTGGAAGGCAGCTTGGCGAAGGGGAGGGACATGGAGAAGGAGGAGAGAGCCATGGCGCTGATGAAAGGGGGAGATTGGAATTGGATTGGGGGTTCACAACTTCAGAGATGTGGTCTCCTTGACGGATTTGATAACGCCGTCCGCTCTTCTCTTTATTCGCTAACCATCCACTACTAGTGGAGTGCACTCGTGTCGTGTGAACCTGTCCAGCAATTTCTCATTTGCTAACCATGTTTAGTCGTGTGAATGTGGTGGCAGCACAAATGCACAATGGCACGCTCACCGCGAACACGTTTTCCTACATTTTTATGGAAAAATTTGGAAAGTTCCAACTGCCAAGTGTAAAAAATGTAGTATGAGATTGTAATCATCATGACACATTAGAGTCTTTGAAAAGTGCTCACAGAATTAGGATGTAAATGTGTACATTCAGTGAGTGTGCGCGTGGAGATCATGTCCGCTTGTTTTTCCTTCCTTCTGAAATATAAAGATTTTAGATGACGCATAGAAGTGTTAATATGACGTGTCTTATTAATCCAAATTCTCTTATATTTTAAGAGGAATGAAGTATAATGTTCCTTTTCTTTTTGAAAAGAGAAAATTATATACGGGCTCTAAGACCAAATAACTGTGTGTCAATGACAACAATGGTAGTATCTCATCATTTTTCGACGTCCTAAATATTTATCATCGAAAAATTCTTATTTTCGATATTATTCTCTTCAATAAAAAATACTAGAAGATTCCCCGCGCGTTGCAGCGGAAATTTTAGCAGTAAGAAAAGGTATGATATTTATCACATATCGTAGAACAAAAATAATATATGTATTTTGCACCACAAGCAGAATACAACATCAAATCAAAATAAGAAGGTTTAACTTAGAGGATGTGGATCGTAAAGACCATCTCTAATTAAAGGAAAAGAAACGCAGGATTCAAGATAGGAACTTATATTTCAGAACTAAAAAATAATTACTATCCAAAGAAGAAATGTTCAGTACTTATGCTGGCAGTGCTGCTATATAGCTAAGCTTCAAACATAAAGGGCTTTAGAACGACAATCATACCTTGTAGAAGATTTGAGAATGACCAATATTAACAATTCAAATCGGTGAAGGGAAACTTTCTTTTTCCTTTTCTCGGAGATCCCAAATTGCTGCAGTGGTGTCAATAATCCAGGCGTGGCAGGAAGGATCAAATATTCTATCTTGTTGCTAGGGAAGTTTTGGACGACATACACAACACAAAGAAAAGAATGCCTAAATGGCAGAGTGCTATATAGTGGCTTTAGTGGGGAGAAAAAAAATGATAATAATTATCTGTTAATTAAGCCTTCTAATTGTCTGATAATTAAGTTTCATGCATATGGCCTCTTAGCTTCTTGGATTTATGGACATATTCTGCCGTTTTAGAACAACGTAGTAATGGCGCCAGCTACATACATGAACAGTGGGGGATAGATAGCAACTTTGCTCGTGCAAATGAATGGCGTTTAATTGTAATCCAACGACTGTAGCTAAATGTAATGACGTGGCTAACTCACAGTGCAGAGAAATAGTAATTAATGATGTTAGTGGGGATGAACTATATAAGATATATAGATTTGACGTTTATAAATTTGGTAAAGCATAAAAAATTCCAATATCAATTTTATATCAAAATAAGTTTAAAATCTAATAAATTTTATGATGATTATAGGTTTTTTAAGACAAATATATGTGAACAATTCTTCTGTTTTCAAACTAAGCATTTGAAAAATTATTGATAGTTAGAAAATTAGAAGTTTAACTAAATCTTAACCTAAGCATCAAGAGGGCCCTCGATCCAAGCGAATAGTTCATCCAGATTCGTACTATTAGTATGTGTTCTATTCATCCAAAGTCATTTATATTGTGGGATGGAGGAAGTAAAACTTAATTTTTATCTCATTCATAATACTGCCATGTATAACTATTCTCCTCCTCATTCATCCTCTATCTATCTATCTATCTTCATTTCCTCATTTAACTAGCTGAGACTGTTTGGATGGAGGCTAACTTTGTCACTACCGGTTAGTCAGAACTGTAACATACAATCAAACACTTATATAAGAAATTACGCTACACCTAAGATTTGACGTTATAAACTTCGACTACCAACCAAACAGCCTGCCCTTCTTCTCGAGCTTCATGCTTTCATGCCAACTAGCCTAGCTCTACGACGACCTGGTCATTGATACATATCACCGTCCTTTAACCCATTTCTGAAGGATGTGTGAATATGTGATCTCGACGAGGATAAATAGAATGAACCGGCAAACAAAAGTATGTTGATATGCAATAGAATAGGAGTTCTAACAGGGCAAGCAAATTAAAGAGTTCGTATCTCGGGCATTGCTAGTGAGGTTTGAGCCAGACATATATGCTACCCTCTTTGTCACGCGTACATATGAGGTGCACTTGGCTTGGACCGAATGCCATGGGCTAGCTGTTCCGCTGTCGTGTGACCAATGTTAATTGATTGTGTAAGGCGGAAGAAACATGATTGTTGCCCTTCTTGTAAAATGAGAATTTCTATTAGCACGACCCATGACTATTATTAGTGTTTTTACAGTGCTCCAATCCTCTTGCCCCTCGAGGTACTAGGAGTTGTTAATGTTAGTTGTTCATTGACTAAGACTATATTTGGCAATAGTATGCATAACTCTACAAATAGCAAGCCAATTATAAGTAATGTTAAAAATATAATGCTCAAATAGAGTCTATTGGCACTTTGAAAGGATCCATCCAATGACCCACATAGTGTGTGTATGTGTGTATAGGGTAAAGTATACAACCGGTCCTTAAACTTATCCAGATATCATCTAGGTTCCTAAACTCTTAAAATGTATTTTTAGATTCCCAAACTTGTCCTGAGTGTCATATATATCCAAACGGGTTTCACTCGTTCCATACGCTGATGTGACATGTCATGGAGATGCCTACGTATCGGTGGGATCCCAATTTCAGTGACATATTGATAGTTTTTTTTTTAGAAAATTCTTTTATCCCCCTCTTTTTAATTTTTTTAAAAACAACTTCCCCCATCACTTTTCTTTAATTTTATTTTTTCTATATGGCTAACATGTAGTCACTACCATGGTATGTCACGTCAGCACACGGATTGAGTCAGAACTCGTTTGGACCTATGTGACCCTAGGATAAGTTTGGGGGGCTGAAAAATATATTTTGTGATTCTAAAATGATAAATATGGTTGTATGCAAAATAACTCTGGACAAAATTGCACTTCTTTTTTTTTTATTCATAACACTTGGTTTATGGGGAATTTCGGAAGTACAAATTGTGTTTGTGCCTTCAAGTAAAGTATTATCTATTTGATCACAGTGGATTGATGGTTGCGCATCCTATATACTTATATAGTTCATCCCCACTAAGTGCACTTAATGCTATTTCTCTCTTCTCTCATAAAGCCACATCATTCTAATTATTTTTAGCCTTTGGATGGTATATATATGGTACAAATAGTCTCTTCTTTCTTCTATCATAAAACCATACAATTTCAATCGTTTTTTTCTTCAAAATTCATATGTATCAATTATATAAAATATGTTCACCTTGCATTATATTTGCAATCATGTGTAAATTATATAAAACATAGGAAGTCATTTTATTTTCTTTTACAAAATATAATATAGCTTATTTGTACATACTATACAGCTTAATTTCCCGCAGCAACGCGACGGGGTATTCATCTATTATTTGGAGAAATTTGGGTCTTAATAAAGAAATCCTTGGTGGAATAATTAATCCTGACATATTGGTCCATTGAGCCACCTGATAAAAAACAAAGTTTATTGCTCAAGTTCATTTACATATGTTTGGTTTGTGGGTGGGGTGGGTTGGATCAAATTCATCACTGTTTTTAGGGTGGGGTGATACCGTCTATCCGTAATTCACGAAAGAGTTGATGATCCTATGTTTTATATTGCGGCTCATATGCCAGTAAGGAAGAAAAGTGAGTTGGATTGGTATGTCAACTTTTTAGGGATAAGGCCAATCAGAATCTTAGATGGGTACAATTCCATCTTACATATTTTTAAACCAAATACCCTGATAAATAAATAGGTTCGACCCAACCCAATCCCGTCCCTTAACCAAAAGCATGCTTTGATTGACCCATCCAACATCAAGTTCTTTTGTAGATGGATTTTCATCCTTCGAGGAGATGTCCCCTCTTTTTTTTATGTCATCTAAATAGTTATAGAAAATTTTTTAAAAACAATATATGAAAATATAGATTAATATGAAATATACCAATCCACAAAAGGCAAAATTCAACTTATATAAGTTGTAAAAAAATTAAACTAAATATTCCTCGAGAAATAAAAACACTTTTCGGATTCTTTTAGACAAAGCCGTGACCTTTTGTTACGACCAAACCAACGAGAAATAATCACCGGACGGCTGTTGGTCCGAGACGGCCTGACTGGCAAACCAATGCAAACATATACGTAGTACTACTGATCAGCGTGAAAACACGGACCACGGAAGCGCAAGCGTAAATACGTTGTGAGTTATTCTTCCCATCATCCTATTTAACTTTCCCGCGAGTAGCCTTGTAGAACTCCAGCAGCCCAGTGTACTGTAATTGATCGATCGTATATGGCCGTGTTTAGTTCGTGTGCCAAATTTTTATTTAAGCATACGGACACACATTTACAGTATTAAACATAGATTAATAGAAAATAAATTATAGATTCCACCTGTAAACTGTGAAACAAATTTATTAAACCTAATTAATCTATCATTAGTAAATATTTACTGTCACCGACTACCAACTCAGCCACCGTCACCGGCGGCCGCCGGCTCAACATTTTCGAGGGCCCTAGACGAACTTCACACTATATGCCCTTCAGAAATTAAGACTATTTTTTTTAACTTGTAATATATACTCTATAAACCACCTATACTATAGTAACATAAATAAACATTTCTAACATGGTAAATAATAAATCAAGCAGTTTACAAGTTGCAATATAGTAATTTGTTGTCGATAAATAATATCGATATTATGATTGACAACTTAAAAAAACACAGTAGAAACAAAGTACTATGACCTAAAATCAATGAGGGAAAAATCTATATAATCAAGGGCCCAGGCCTAATGAAAACTAATCCACCATATACCTTAATTTAATTAGCTTATGGACTTATGGTGCACTGAATGGTTGTATACTTATATTGATCCCTTGAACGGTTGAACCAGAATGGTAGAACCCTAAGTCTCTAATCTAGGTAATTTAATGGGGAACAAAAAATAAATTAAAAGAACAGTTCAATTCGAATCAGTGAGAAGAATCGATGGATTGGATCATCACCTGATCTAGTGAGAAGGATCAATGGATTGGATCATCAATTCTAATAAGTGAGAAGGATCAATTCTAAGCTATTGGGCTAAATACCTATATAGGGTATATACCTGGATCGGAGCCCCCATTTTGGCTGGGCCCTAGGCCATCGCCCTTATGGCCCTGCTCCAGAGCCGGCCGTCCGGCGGGGTGCCAGGGACGGTGCAATTCAGCCTGCCGCCGCAGTCGCCGGACTTGGAGCTGGCCTGGGCAAAGACCGTGTTGCCACTGCCGCTGAGGGAGCATCCGGTGCGCGCCAGACGGTGACGCCGGGGGAACACGTTGACGGCCCACACGAGCCCTGGGGTGAGGTGAGCCATTAGCCGCCGCCGATTGGGAGGGCGGCCGCGCGCACCGTGAAGGTGCAGTTGTTGACGATGGTAACGGTAGCGCCGCAGGCCAATGGCTGGAGGATGAGCGGCATCGAGAAGGTAACCGGTGAAGTTGGAGACTCCATGCTGTTAACTACCAGTGCGAGCTCAAGCGTAGTGCTAGCGTTTGTTGTTATGGATTTGGCCGTGATTGTGCAATCGTTTAAACAGTGTGTGTGCTGCCCAAGAGCTGGAACATGGATATGGATCATATGCTGTGGACCTGTGGTTGTTAAGAGTGATTACACGTATGAAAGGTAAAGTTGGTCGTAGCATCACAAATTAGAATCAAAAATTGATATTAGCTTTGGATATCACAAAACAGAATTCAAAATTGCGATTTAACTTAGGGATAACTTACCAAATGCAAACTTAAGTTTAGAATTGTGGGCTTTACCCTGGTTAGAGGGAGCCCTTCCAGAAATTCTCTGAGGCCCGGATGGGCCGCAGAGGGGGTTTGGAAATAGTTTTCAACCAGCAATTGACGCGCCTCGGTATAACCTCACTAGCTGCGTCATTGCCCCAAGCGCAAAGATGAGTTCTAACGATCGCTCACCTCCTCGTTTTATAGCGCCTTCCGCATCTCTAATTCCCCTACATAATCGGTATGGTACTAAACAACAAGCCAACAAGAAGTCAACAACCGACCTTCGTAATCCCAAGTCTTCCTCCCCGTTCTTTCGCGGCCCACGGTCTATATAACCATGGGCTTTTAATTCGGCCCAGTTAGGCAAATTTGCCTCTCCGTATTATTTTTCTTTTTTTTCTTGATGAAATGAAATGTCCCCATTTCTAAACTGCAGCACTGTTAGACCCGATTCGATTCCTTTGTTCCCCCTTCACATTGCCCCGATCCGCACCCAAACCCTAGCCATCTAAAACCCCCGCGGCTCCGATGGCCGCCACCTCGCCACCGGCCTCCCCGCCTCACCCCAAGCGCCCCAAGATGTCCTCCTCCTCCGACCCCGACCAGGAGCCCACCTCGCCTTCCGCCGCTGGCGCCGACGGCGCGCAGCCCCGCGTCCCCCGGTACAAGCGCCGCAAGGTGGCCATCCTGCTCGGCTACTGCGGCGCGGGGTACCAGGGCATGCAGAAGAACCCGGGCGCGCGCACCATCGAGGGGGACCTGGAGGAGGCGCTCTACCGGGCCGGCGCCGTGCCCCGAGGCCGACCGCGCCGCGCCCCGCGCGCTACTGACTGGGCCCGCGCGGCGCGCACCGACAAGGGCGTCAGCGCCGCGGCGCAGGTCGTCTCCGGCCGCTTCTACGTCGACCCGCCCGTCTTCACTGATCGCCTGAATGCGCAGCTCGCGCCCCAGATCCGCGCCTTCGGCTACGTCCGCGTCACCAACTCGTTCAACGCGAAGAAGTTCTGCGACCGCCGGAGGTATGTGTACCTGCTGCCCGTGTTCGCGCTCGACCCCAGCGCGCACCCCGACCGTGAGGCCGTCATGGCGAGCGTTGGGAGTGGGAGCGAGCTTACGAAGTGCCTTGAGTGCTCAGAGAGGGGTAGGAAGGTGCCCGGTGTCATGGGCCGGGAGGGTAAGGTACCCGATCCTGCCCTTCAGGAGGAGAAATCTGTTGAGGCTTCCCGGGAGGAAGCCGCAGTGGGTTCAAATGAGGATGCAAATTGTGATCCTGCAAGCACTGGCGATCGTAGTGTTGATTTACCTATCCCTGATAATGAAACCAATACCCAAATCACTGAAATGAGATCAAATGGTGCAGAAAAATGTGATGTTCAACTGTCAGGTGGTACTCTCTGTTCTGAAGCTGTACCAGCTAGCATCAGTGAGACTGTTTGCCCCATCCTGAATTCAGATTCCAACACGAATTCAGATTCAGTTGATGTTGATCCTTCATTTGTGGCTGAAAAGAAAGGTAGTATTGAGACTCTTGTTACTGAAGATGGAAAGAAACAAGCTATGGATGTTGTTACTGAAGATGAAAAGAAACAAGATGTGGATTATGAAGGCAGCAGTCTAGAAGAGATGCCCCTGAGAAGTGCATTTTCTTACACTCATGAAGTCAAAGAGAGGTTTAATAGAATTCTCAAAAAATATGTTGGAACACACAATTTCCACAACTTCACCACCAGAACTAAAGCGGAGGATCCTGCAGCCAAAAGGTTCATCATTTCCTTTGCTGCTGATCGTGTAGTGAATTTGGATGGGATTGATTTTATCAGGTGCGAGGTTGTTGGGCAGAGTTTCATGCTCCATCAGATTAGGAAGATGATTGGCCTTGCTGTTGCTGTGATGAGGAACTGTGCTCCTGAGTCAATCTATGATGTAGCGTTCCGCAAGTAAGTTCCATACAAGAGTACTGCAGTTTTATATAGTTCAACAGATATTATTTGCATGCTAATTGATTTCTTTTATCATGTTTCTGTTACAGGGATGTCAATCTTAATGTGCCTACTGCGCCTGAGGTTGGGCTGTACTTAGATGAATGCATGTTCACTTCATATAACAAGAAATGGAAGGATTCACATGAGGCGGTTTCTATGGAACCTTATTCTGAGGAGGCTGAAGAGTTTAAGCTCAAGTATATATTCCCTCATATCGCTGCAATGGAGCACAAGGAGGGAGCTGTAGCTCTCTGGTTGCATTCGTTGAACAGCAGAAATTATCCAGATTTTCGCTACATGGATAATGCTGGAACTGAGGCAAGTATTGCTGCTGCAGTTGAGGGTGTTGATGAAGGGACGGTGCCAAGTGATAATATTAGTGAGTAACTCTTTTCCCAAAGGAACTTGTAGGACACAGTACTTCTGTCTGTTGTATGTGTCTGGAGAGAGGCTTTGAAATATTGCTTATGGAACCAAGACTGGATTGAAGGCTGCATCTCTTTTCCATTGATATACGGGCATAAATAGTCAAGTTGTGTAATGCTTCAGCGCTTACATAGGCAGTGTTTCCTTGGATGGACATTATTTTTTCCCGGATAAGAATGTTATAAATTTGATATATGTTACTTATTTGTAGGCAGTGTCATGGCAAGTTATGATGCCTGAGAAATGCTTCTGCAATGTTTGTTTGCTGAAACTATCCTAAACGGTTACTATGCTTTATAACTTTCTATATGTTTCTTGTTGCTTCCATCCATTTCATTCTAACTAGAACTTGTTCTATGCTATCCCATTGTGCTTCTGGTCAATATTGGACATTGGGAAATGGTTGACTCATTTCATTGTTAGGATGTTTTTATTTGCTTTCTTATCTATATCAGTATATATAGTTATGCTTGGTTGCATTTCTCCCCTTGGAATTTGACCATGAAGAAATACTTAGATGAGGTTTTTACACTTCTGTAATAGGGCAATTGCATTTTTTTTTCCAAACATAAAACTATAAGAGTTTTTTTTAACACGTTATCTCTCCAAGTAGTCCTTTGCTTACAGTTTCATTTGTTAAAAGGTTGATCTTGGGGATAATTGAGAATTTACCACTCCACGATAGTTAAAAATGGCAAATGAGGACCTGCGAATTACTGCACTGGTTGATTTGTTAAGTTGGATTTTGATTTTTCTACCCTATGCTGATAAGATCTGTGTGGAAGCTGCAACGAGGGAAGCATTTCAAACTGTTTCTCTTTATTATCTCTTTTACTTCCACAAATACTACTAATTTGTACAGATGGAACGAAGAACAACGCGGCCTGCAAACTACGACAGTGCCTTCGCTAGCTACGAATATAGGACCGGGGCGAGGCCAGCTACGGATGCTACAGTCGAGCGGCCACCACGATTACGAGATGCACCGGAGCGAGTGCAGGGACGCCGAGGTGTCCATGGACGCGGCGTCGAACATGCACCGGCGGTCAGTGGCCTCGATGCCGTAGTCCATGAGCGGGCGGCGCTCGAGCTCCTCGTCATGCCGGCGCGCGCATTCCGGGACCTCCATCTCCCCCTTGCTCACGTGCTCCCACAGGTACTCGAGCCTGCTCATGTACCTCAGCTTCTCGTACAGCCTGCAAGATCCAAAATTCCAAGGAAACCACGGTAAACACGAGCACCTCACCCACGAATCGTAGTGCGGCACGCACGGTTGTGATCCGTCGTATGTACGTACCCGGAGCTGAAGAGGAATCGCCCCAAGGTGGCGAAGAAGAGCCGGGCCTGGAATCCCGGGTGCACGAAGTACACCGCGCGCAGCCGCTCCTTGGCCGAGGCAGGCAGCGCCTCGTACGCCGCGCGGATCGCTGCGACGCCGGGGAAGTTGTCGCCGCGGCCGACGAGGGAGTGGACGTACACGACCACGAACTCCCGCTCCCCGATCTCCGGGAGCACGCGCCTCCGCACGTACCCCCTCAGCGCCGCCTCCGCCCGCCCGCCCAGCGCGCGCGCTGCCGCGACAAAGGAAACGGGGTCACTTTTCCGTCGGCAAAAGCATCGGAATTGCGGGGATCTGACGAGCGAGGCCGAGCTCAGCTTACCGGGGAAGTACTTGCCGACGATCCTGACGACGGCGCGGCCTCGCTTGTCTCGGCCGTTCAGGGTGATCGCCCGGCTGCGCTCCAGCAGCAGCTCCGCCTCGGCCATCGCGTCGTCCGTCTCGTGGATCAGATCAACCATGGCAATCGTCAATCGAGCTTATCCAATTCTCGTGGGGGGGCTTAGCGTAAAGCGAGGGAGAATGGGGACATTTTAAATATACGGGGGGGCGATCCATCCGATCGGGGAGGAATCGACGTAGGAGGACTGGACGGTGTGGCGCGGCGCGGGGGCGCTGCGTGGGCTGGTTCCTGGGCCGTTGGGTGGAGCGCGAGCGGTGGCGGACGCGTGGGCGCGTGGACGGGGTTCAGGGGGGGGAGGCCGGGAGGGGGGATGCGGGATCTCGGGGGAATATGCTGGGAATATTTTCGGTTGGGATGGGCACGGTGGGGGTGGGATGGATTGGCGTGGCGCGGTGTAGGGGAGGCGGCCGCGTCGTGATCCGGTGGGTTTTGGGTGACCGATCCCATGGATGGAAAACGGGAGCCTTTCTGTGGGCAGGGTCACTGCTTCACCGATTGGTTTATTGCCGCCTTTGTTGAAGTCCGTTGTTTGCTGTTGGATAGAGCTCATTGTATTAGTTCATGTGAAAGTTAGTACACCAATATTAGTAGCTATAAACTTGGTTTTATTTTTTTCTCATCTCTCTTTCTCATACTTATGTATTTCATGTATTTATCATGAAGCAAGGGTAGAGAGCATTATTTATCTTGAAGCATTTAATATATTTCTCTCTCCTTCATACATACTCACTATTATTCTTGCTCTTGCATCGACGATAATTTTAGTTAATGCGCGTGGCAACCCAAAAATAGCCAGACAAAAAATAATTAATACTTATTTTTTAAAAAAAATATGCTTGAATTTGGTGTGATTATTGTACTGTTGCCATTATGGTACCCCTAATGCAAGCCTAGTTATATACTTTATTCGTCCTAAAATGTAATAATATATTCAAAGGATTGTGTGTGTCTAATTGTGTGTTATATTTTAAGATGATCGAGAATTGTATCGTTATATTTGGAGTATTTCCTTATTGGGTCATCAATATACAGTAATGTTCGGTCCTACACAAGAAAGAAGAAATGCATATTTTGGGAAAATTCCTGTCAGCACTATGGGGCGGAGTAAGGGCTTGTTTGGTTGCTATCCTGAGCAACCTGCCTGAGTATTTTACATCTATGAGAGTAGCCTGAGCTTAGATAGCAAAGTTACCTGGTCAGGCATGTCTCCCTAAGAGTAGTGTGTTTGGTTGATGCCCTGAAAACAAGCATGAGGGGATACAATGGTCAGGTGCTGTTTGGTTCAATTTGTGCATGAGATTATACTTGGTCAGTACATGGAGTGATTAATACTCAGGCAACTGGAGAGGTTGGCTCAGGCGACCAATTTCCTAGGCCTGACTCAGGCGTGCGCACTCAGGCAAGTTTTATCAGGCCAATATCTTCAGGGCACCAACCAAACACAACTCAGGCAAGTCACAGGCTTGGACTCAGGTCAGGCATATTTGCTCAGGGTAGCAACCAAACAAGCCCTAAGTCACTTTACATCACTCATCCTACCATCGAGTTCTAAACTACAGGACAAATCTTAACCACTAATTTACAATACCGATGTAGAAGAAATCCCAAGGCAGTATAGGAGTTTCTTTTAGCCGATGATGCACCTGCGTAGCATATAGAGCCCACATGTCATTAACATCCTCCTCTATCCACTCTCATATGTTCCCCGTTATTCCCCTCGGTGGCCACAATGAGGTGGGTGGGAACAACGAGGTTCTCGTCGGTGTTAACGACCTCATCGCCCTACCAACATCTACCCCTCCATGACCGCTAAAAGCTATGGCCGCCTCCTCCTGAGCTCCTTCCCTTTCTGACAGCGGCGACAGCCCACTCCCTCGCGTCGCTCTCATCCACATCCTTTGGGCGAGGCCAACAAAGAGCCTCAACATGTGTTGCCGCCTACGACGAGCTTGTTGACACCGCTGGTACTTGGTAGTGACTGAGCGGTGCACTGATCTTAAGGAAGGTGTAGGGGAGAGATGAGGATGCGACCTAGTTGCCACCCCTCTATTCTCCGCCATCACCGAGTTAGTGGCTTGATGGAGACATGGCAATTTTAGGCACGGATGCTGTGGCGCTGTCGAGCTCACCGCCATCGAGGGTGCCGTCGTCGGTGTCCGCCACCGTGTTCCTGGCCGTTCCCGAGACACCCCCACCTCTCCTCGCCGCCATGGCTACGGCGGTGGTCGCCACAACCCCATCACGCCTCCTCCACCACACCCCGTGCTCCTATTGCTTTGCACGGCCGTAGCTAGCAGTACTCTCCTCCTAATGCCTCACGGCCTCTCCTTAGCCACGCCTCTGAGGTGCATGAGCATGGTGGTGATGGCGGCATGGACGCACTCCCTAACGGCGTGGTGCAGCAATCCATTTGCATCTCAGCAGTGTCGGCGTCTCCCGCCACCTTCGCGGCCATGTGTCGTTACACCCGACACTCTACTCCGCGCTGGGTGCCTTCGACGCGGTGGGTGGAGTGGTTGCAGCCGATGACACCATCGGGCAGATGGTAGAGGCCGCAACGCGGTACTGTCCCTTCTCCGATGTGTGCCCGCAGCACGGGCTGGCTGAGCGGAGCGCCTAATTGTGGGTGCTCAAGCCAATAATGGACTCCGCCATGTCCTCAGCGGCATCTGGTAGGGGATCCAGGCACGTGGACTGGAGCGGCTCCCCATGCGTCGCGGGACATCTCAAGAGAAAAAGAGGGGTAGAGAGAAGAGTATGACATGTGGGAGCCAATTTTGTTTTTTGTCACGTGAACGCCTAGTTAGCCTAGGTGGACCGGGTCAACTTCCCACCTCGCTAAAACCAGCCATCGATATTGTCGGAGGACCTAATTTAACCCGGTATTACAAGTTGAGGAGTAAAGATTTCTAGTATTATAATTTGGGATACTAATTAAACTCGATGAAAAGATAACGGATGTCAAGTGGACTTATGCCGCACTATGCCACTATGTAGAGATTTCACGGGTATGGGCCACACATTCTTCAGCTCCCGAACAAAGGCAATCACAGCCCTTTCCAACAATTTTTGGACCAGGCCCCAAGAACCATGTTCCCATCATAGGCCGCCGATTTGTTGCATGAAGGTTGGATATTGTTTCTCCATTTATGAACACGCCTATGTTGACAAGATGAAGATATTTCTAATAAAATAGTATATGTTAAATGAAACTATTTTTTCACTGATCTAAGGGTATTTAGTTGGTTATCATACTTTACCATATCACACTTTAGTTATGCAATAGCTTCTTAGGCATGTGTTTGTTTCGTTATTGCAAGTTTGCAACTGTGTTATGCCGTACTTTTTTAGCCTTATGTCATTCTCTCAAAGTTGAAGCTAAGCATATTACACTTGCAACTAACTATTTCTAAGTTGCACTTGTGCCATCATGCCATAACTAGTTACGGTAAGGTTAAGCATCAACCAAACATCCAAATTACTCTTAACCAATCACAGTCAATTGAATTGAATTTAATTACTTATATATTTTCTTTTCTTAATTATTATAACTTTTATCCAATCATTTTAATATATACTTTTAATATCTATATTAGTGTTAAAAATGCTTATACTTTTTGGAGGGAGGTAGCAATGGGTAGGCTTCGGGAATCTGTAATCAGAAGTTACACCGACCCGTGGTCAGAGCCTCAGACGAGTCAGGAACTCGGGAAGCATGCTTCGAACCATTCCATCCCCTCACCCAGTTACTGGCGCCCCGTCAGGCCGTCAGTTACCACTCACCAGGCTCATGACTGAGCATCACCCAGTCCAATCCTCTCATTGCACCATGTACTGTACCGCACCAAATTAGGGCCCCTTTGAATCGCAGGTAGAAAAAACGGAGGAATAGGAAAAACACAGGATTCTAACAGGAATTGAAGTATAAAACAGAGGATTACAAAACACAGGAAAAACACTGGAATGGTCGTTTGATTGGAGCGCAGGAAAAACGCAGGAATCGAACGAGAGAGATAGACTCAAAGGAAATTTTCCAAGAGGTTGGAGCTCTTGCTAAATTTTCTCTAAAATCCACATGCAATGTGCCATTCCATAGGAATTTCATAGGATTTGGAAAGCTCCAATCCTTTGAATCAAAGGGCCAAATAGGAAAATTTCCTATAGGATTTAAATCCTATGAAATTCCTACATAAATCCTTTGATTCAAAGGGGCCCTTAAAGTGGATCTCTTAATCAAATGATGTCAGGGTGGCCGTGCGGCATGCAGCAATTTCCCCCTTGCAAATATGGTGAGCCAACGATCTCATCACCAAACCGATGTCGAGCCAAGAATTCTCGGTTTTCATGAAAACCTACGACAAAGCAATATCGATAATTCGCGTGGCTAAAGCTGAAACGGTAACTTCGTAACAACAAAAAGAAAATCAATGATAGAAGTGAAAACTAATAGTCGAATTAAAATCCATTTTGAATTTATTTAAACTTAATCCAGAAAACTGTGTATTTTATGCTCTTGATCCTACTTAGGCAATAGTTTTCGTGGTAATCAACCGGCTATCGTCGGTATTGTAAACCCTGCACATCACTAATTGGATGTGGTTGACGTGATGTTGATGCTAGGACTATAAAAAAAACTACTTCCTCCGTCCCACAATACCTGTCTCTTTAGCATTTAAAATTTGTCATAAAATAGTTGTCACTTGCAAGTAGTACTTGTCACATCAACCACTTCCAATTTAAATTTCTCTCCATCATACCTCCAACCACCATTCCACGTCTAACTATATAATATTTTATTTAGGGTATTATAGTCTTTTTCTTCTAACCTTAGCACATGCTCAACCTAGAATGACAAGTATTCTGGGACGGAGGTAGTAGCATGCTAATGTATAAGTGAGAACCGTCCTATCTACTTCTATTAAATTGTGTTTTTAGTTGCTGACTACTGACATTTCATATTATAGGTTAATTAGCTTTTATTTAGTCAAAATTATTTACGTTTGACTAAGTTTATAGAAAATATTAGTAACATATACCATATCAAATTAGTTTCATTAAATTTTAATATTGAATATATTTTAATACAATGTTTATTTTGTAGCGGAAATGTTATTATGGGCCTGTTCACTTTGATGCCATTTTCAACCTTACCAAATGTTGGTAAAGTTGCCAAAAAAAGTGGCTACATTTAGTTTGCTGCCAAATTTTGGTAACTATATAAGAAATCCTGCTAAAATTCTGGCAAGTTGCTAAAATTTTGGCATAGTTGCCAAAACTTCGGCAATGCCAAAATTTGGTAAGGTTTTTTTTGCATCAAAGTAAACAGGCCCTATATCTTTTAAAAACTTGGTCAAACTTAAAGAAGTTTGACTAAGAAAAAAAATCAAACAACTTATAATATGAAACGGAGAGAGTGTTATATATGTTATATCACATCTAATATTAGATTAACTTATTTTGGAGGGAGTATGTTGTAATACTAGCAGACAATAACAGTAATTGTGTTAAACGAGATGGGATAAAAAAGAAAGAGGTTTTGACCGGATGTGTTTCTTTTCCCACGTTTTTTCCCGTGAAATGATCGGTGTAGCTAAAATTCCTCTGTTTTTAATTTTATCTCTTCCTGGGTGTGGGTATGGGACAAGGGAACCCGATGGGTATGCACCCGTTGCCATCCCTAGATATAAGGGTATTTAGTTGGTTACCATACTTTACCATATCACACTTTAGTTATGCAATAGCTTGTTAGGCATGTGTTTGTTTCGTTATTGCAACTGTGTTATGCCATACTTTTTTAGCCTTACGTCATTCTCTCAAAGTTGAAGCTAAGCATATTACACTTGCAACTAACTATTTCTAAGTTGCACTTGTGCCATCATGCCACAGCTAGTTACGGTAAGGTTAGGCATCAACCAAACATCCAAATTACTCTCAACCAATCACAGTCAATTGAATTGAATTTAATTACTTATATATTTTCTTTTATTAATTATTATAACTTTCATCCAATCATTTTAATATATATTTTTAATATCTACTCCCTCCGTCCCAAAAAAAGACAAACCCTGGTTTCCGTGCCCAACGTTTGACCGTCCGTCTTATTTGAAAAAATTATTAAAAAAATTAAAAAGACAAGTCACGCATAAAATATTAATCATGTTTTATCATCTATCAACAATGAAAATACGAATTATAAAAAAATTTCATATAAAACGGACAGTTAAAGTTGGACACGGAAACCCACAATTTGTCTTTTTTTAGGACGGAGTGAGTATGTTAGTGTTAAAAATGCTTATACTTTTTGGAGGGAGGTAGCAATGGGTAGGCTTCGGGAATCTGTAATCAGAAGTTACTCCGACCCGTGGTCAGAGCCTCAGACGAGTCAGGAAGCATGCTTCGAACTATTCCATCCCCTCACCCAGTCACTGGCCGTGGTCAGGCCGTCAGTTACCACTCGCCAGGCTCATGACTGAGCATCACCCAGTCCAATCCTCTCATTGCACCATGTACTGTACTCTATTAGGTTGTGTTTAGATCCAAAGTTTGGATCCAAACTTCAGTCATTTTTCATCACATCTACCTGTCATACACATATAATTTTTCAGTCACATCATCTCTAATTTTAACTAAAATCTAAACTTTACGCTGGACTAAACACAGCCTTAATCAAATGATGTCAGGGTGGCCGTGCGGCATGCAGCAATTTCCCCCTCGCAAATATGGTGAGCCAACGATCTCATCACCAAAGGGTTCACCAAACCGATGTCGAGCCAAGAATTCTCGGTTTTCATGAAAACCTACGACAAAGCAATATCGATAATTCGCGTGGCTAAATCTGAAACGGTAACTTCATAACAACAAAAAGAAAATCAATGATAGAAGTGAAAACTAATAGACGAATTAAAATTCGATTTGAATTTATTTAAACTTAATCCAAAAAATTGTGTATTTTATGCTCTTGATCCTACTTAGGCAATAGTTCTCGTGGTAATCAACCGGCTATCGTCGGTATTGTAAACCCTGCACATACTAATTGGATGTGGTTGATCGTGATGTTAGGACTATAAAAAAAACTAACATGCTAATCAGCTAATGTATAAGTGAGAACCGTCCTATCTACTTCTATTAAATTGTGTTTTTAGTTGATGATTACTGACGTTTCATGTTATAGGTTAATTAGCTTTTATTTAGTCAAAACTATTTACGTTTGACTAAGTTAATAGAAAATATTAGTAACATCTACTGTATCAAATTAGTTTTATTAAATTTTAGTGCTTAATATATTTTAATACAATGTTTATTTTGTAGTGGAAATGTTATCATATTTTTAAAAAACTTGGTCAAACTTAAAGAAGTTTGACTAAGAAAAAAAATCAAACGACTTATGATATGAAATGGAGAGAGTGTTATATATGTTATATCACATCTAATATTAGATTAACTTATTTTGGAGGGAGTATGTTCTAATACTAGCAAACAATAACAGTAATTGTGTTAAATTAGATGGGATAAAAAAGAAAGGTTTTGACCGGATGTGTTTCTTTTCCCACGTTTTTTCCCGTGAAATGATCGGTGTAGCTAAAATTCCTCTGTTTTTAATTTTATCTCTTCCTGTATTCCAAATACATGAACAACACCAAAATCCTGAAAATTTCTTTAAAATGCAACCAGAGCCCTGAAACTTTTTCAGACTCCTTTGGATCATGGAATTTTGGAGGAAAAAATTAGAGAAATTCAATTCAAAGAAAAATCAGATACGCCCGGATTACCCCCGAATCAGAAAATGCTGACTGAAATGTCACGCGTATGCAACGTAGGATAAAACCGCTCTGGATTAGAGGGTAAATCGTCTGGTATTAAAAAGTTCAGGTGAGCGATATATGGTTTTCGGGTTAGGAGGGTAATCCTTTTTTTTAAAAAAAAAAATAGGGCATGAATAAGAGCAAGTACAATAGCAGGCTATAAGCCAGTTATAAACATATTTTAAAGAGATAAAGGAAGAGAGAGAATAGCAGCGTGCTACATACCTGTAGCCAGCTGTAGCACGGACTATAAAATGTAATGTGTATGACAGGTGGACTAGGTATTAATAGTATAGTAAGTAATTATTTTATCAAACTTGCTCTAAAACGGTTCACTGGATTGGCGATGATCGCTACCGCGGCCCGCGCACTGGCTGGCATCGCCTTCGTCTGACGGCCCGCGGCAGGCAAGGGAGGCAGTGGCATCGGCGCGTCGCGCGCGTCAGTGCATGCAGATGCAGCTAGCGCGGCCTGGCGCGCATCGGCGCGTCGGCATGCACCACCCCCGTCATGATTAACCGGGGGGCTCGCGTCGCACCGACGAATACGGATCGACTGGTCGCAGTGGCCTGCAGTGGCGTTGGCGCCCGCGCTCCGCTGCGACGGGCCGGCCGGCGTGGTTAGGATTAATGCGACGTGATGGGCTTCCCGCTCCGCATCCAGCTGCCTTGGAAATGATGGATGCGTATGCCTGCCATGGAGGCGAGAAGACGATCAAAAAACCACTTTCCGTCGTCCATTCATTGCTGGAGTGGAGTAGCCTTTTCTCAGCTCATGGCGTTACCACCAGTCAGTACGAGTACGACTACTGGAGTGCCACCTCCCGTGCTTCTTTTTGGCTGATTGGTGTAATAGTTCTACGCGATTAGTATAATATTCTTGCCTTTTTCTTGTACGTACTATACCTCGTGTACGTACGTAAAGTTTGATGGGGAGGAGCATGCGTGTATGATTGGGATTGCTGGCGTTGTAGCCGGGACGTACTATGCCAGCTGCTGCTAGTACTAAACTAGCGAGTTAATAGCCTTCAGCCACGAGAAGATAACCTTTTTGGCCTTTTCTGCAGTCCTGTACATAATGATAACCAACGTAACGTAACGTTCCTAATCGATAAAAACAGCCGAATTGGGGTCGGATTAGCGGAGCCAATGAGCATATATATGAAACATAATAACCCTAGTTGGTCATGGTTTAACACTTTAACCTCTCTACTGGAGTACATGGAGGCCGGCATGCATTCAGTCCGGCGTGTACGTTAGTGCCTCCACTGTGATAGACCGATGCGCAGCAAGGGCGCTTGTACGTGTCAAACACTGGTCTCGCGCTCGCATCATCGTCATCATCAGAAGTCCAGACGGGGTTGGACAGGCACAGAGACAGAGATGCAGCGGTGGCCAGGCAGTCCGGCCGCGTGGAGTTGATGATGAGTTGGTGAGACGGATCCGGAGCAATTCAATGCATATTTTCAATCGAGGCACGCAGCCTCGATCGGTTCGCAAGCATCGGGTGTCCGCTGCATACTGGATTTCAGCGGGGATCCGATGGCAACAGCGGCGGGGCGCCGGGCGGCGTGGATGGAATTTAGAGCAAGTTCAATAGTATAGCCAACTACCAACTTCAATTCATCTATAGTCAATATAATAGCTTATTCATACAATAGTTATATACTACACTATTAATACTTTGTCCCACCTGTCATACACACACGGTGTCTTGGAGTCCGTGCTACAGCTGGCTATAAATCTGTAGCCCGCTGTCCTTCTCTCTCCTTATTTATCTTCTTAAAATATGTTTGTAGCTGGCTTATAGCCTGGTATTGTACCTGCTCTTACCAGTCATCCCTTCTCCTTTCCTCCTTTGAAATACTGTCCCTCCTCTGTTTTTTTATTTTTACTGATGAAGTAAAGGGTGACATGTGTCGCGTCTCTGATAGCTCCCGTTCCATAATGCATATGGCGTATACTGTGCTCGGGGTGCATACTGCATAGTGCATATGCAATTTCTCGCGAACTATAGCATCACAAATTTCCGTGTTCCGTACTTCCGTCGCCCAAAACAATGCCGTGTGCATACGTGCAGGCCAAAATGTGTAAGTTTTATGTTCGTTCTTTTCTTTTCTGATTAACATACAAATTCTATGTCGATTATCACAAACACACTCTCTACATAAAAACTATTTAAAATACATTTTTAAATTTATAATAACTAAAACTCAATCAATCATAGGCAAACCCTATCATGGGACACATGGACAATCACCTCGATCAAAGGGGGGTGACAGCCAGTATTAACCGCGCGCGCGCGGCGACGAGGGACGAGACGAGGACATGTTAACCGACCATGCAAACACGCAAATGCAATGCATTTCCCCCGATCGACGATGGCCCCCGCCACATGCGCGCGCACGCGTGTGACGGCTCGGTGGCCGCTGGAAGTCGGAAGCGGGAGAGATGCGCGCGTGGGTGCGTGGGGCGGGCGGATTCGCCGGGGCGCCGGGGCCTGGACGGATGTAGCTGCTTCGGCTTGCCGCTGACAACTGGTCTCTACTGTCCACCCATGCGAGTGGCCGCCCACAACCGCAAGTCTTCCTGTTGGTGCCTCTGGCTCTACAGCGATTTTTTACAGGTCTTTGGACTGCTACTGCCTACTGGGAAATGGAGAATTCAAGTGTAGTAGGAATGATAAAAAAGACGCCAAAATTTTGCCAGGGTAGTTTGAGCTTTTGTAAGTGCTTTCACTCTGTTAAAATGATCAAATTCTACTTGGCAGAGAGATGGTAGTGGTAGCAGTATAAATACTTCTATTTGAATTGGCGCGACTTGCAAAAGAACTTTGACCACAATTATAACTTCAGAATTCAGATCTTTGCTTGTAGGAGTACTATACAAAATCACAAGGCTGGTATTTATGAGCGCTGACGCAAGAACAGTAGCCTGGGATCAGAAGGAATCAACCCTCGAATAGCTGCAGATGAGGAGGCCAAACTGAATGACATCAGAGGAGAAACAGTAAACCGGTCAGAATTAGGAAGGGAGTTAGAACACCAAGCTCAAAATTAAGCTTAATTAATCGATTGATCCATCCTTTCGGAGTCCCCAGCGAGCGATCAAGAAACCGAAGCCGAAATCTAGAGCTCGGATTATACAATCGCTCACTGATCGCTACTCCAAAGAAGAAAAAAAAGAAACTCCCTTCTTCATTTCGAGAAGGGGGCAAAAATTACAGCAGCAGCAGCAGCAGATCAAGAACAACAACCACAAAACTAGAACTGCGAAGAGAAACGGTACAGCGAGAGCGGTAGTAGCAGTAGTTGTACTCGTCGTCGATTACTTGATATAGTTGAGGCGCGCGCAAAGGCGGGAGCTTTTGGGTCACTCACTCGGAAGGCGCGGCCATCCTTGGCGAGGTGACCGGGAAGAGCGGGAGGAGGCGCGGCGGCTCGGCGCCACGCGGCGAGGGGTGGAGGAAGAACCCCCTCTCGGATATGGCGGCGCGCTCGGCGTCCTCGGAGGAGGCCGGCGAGCGGTTGAAGGGCTCGCCGGTGAGCGGCGTGACCGGGCTGAGCTTGAGCGACGGGAAGTCCAGCACGCTCGGCGACAGGATCTCCGGCGTGCCGACCTTCCTGCCGGTCGGCGACGGCAGCGCCCCCATCGCCAGCGGCGCGATCATCTTGAGGTTCTTGAGGCTGCTCCGCCGCTCGTACAGCTTGAAAGCCGGCTTCTTGGGACGGCACGGCCCGTTCGCCCCCTGCCCGCCACCAATCCCGGCGGCGCTGCTATATATTGTTTAATAGTTTGTGAAACGTGTTCAGAAAAAAACGAGGGAGTAGAAGATGAAATGAGAGTATCCTTATCATTGTACCGAAAGAAGAATCATGGGTTAAGTACTAATCATGTTCTAACATTTGAGCAGACGTGCGTTTAAATGGGAAATATTAAATGCAGATAAATGATGGCAGTTTTGTTCACTTGATCGTTTTATTTTTTCTGCTGGCACTTGCCAGCGCGCAGGTCCAAACCATTGCAGTTTGCAAAAGGGAAAGACACAATTATGTGTGGTGGTTGCCGCAACACTAATCAATTTTATTGATCACGTTGGACACATTGAAACTACCTATAACGCTAGAAAGAGCCCACAATCACCTGGACCAGCTCTCCTCAATCACTCACAATTTCTTTTCTTAATTTTTGCAGTAAAGATAAAAATTGTACTAACACTCATCTGAATCAGAATCCTGCCAAGGCCTACAGCCACAATGGCAACGTGACTTTCTCGCCGTGATTGCCCCACAGGCCACAGGCCCAGCTCACACGATGGCACCCAAAAATCACAAGCCCAATTAATACTGTACCATACTCCTCCGTACTCTTCCAGTTTTACTTAGGAGTATTTTATTATACTGAACTCCATGTCCCAAAGGAACCATGAATCCATGATCTCTACTCCCCGGTACCCCCCCTTTTGGCTGTAGAATCAAGGCGGAGACGAAAGCTGTGCAGCGTAGCCCCAAAAATCTGTAGCCATGTTGTAGTTTAATCTGTAGGTGCAGAGAGACTAGAGAGGAAATTAAAGAAGATCAGATTCATCACCACTAGCCCCAAAAATCTGTAGCCATGTTGCGGCTACTCCCAATACCAAATCCCCCCTCAGATCTCCACAAACACAGAGACCAAGAAGCACAATCCCATCTACACCTGATATTCTGATCTGCCCATCCCCCAACCCCAAGAATCCCTCACCCAAGGCCGGCCACAACCCTAGCTTGGAGCTTCACCTTAGGCTCTATAAATAGAGCACCCTGTAAAGGATCACTACCTTATTACAGTGAGACTGTGGGAGTAGTAGGAGCTGCGGCTGTGGATGCACAGCTTGGGAGAAAAGCAGTACAGGTCATGTGGGCTTATCAAAGGGGCGCTTACTGAGAGTTCTTTGGCATTCTGTCCACCTCCTTGTCGAATCCTCAGAGACAGAAATCTCATATCTGTTGATCTTGGAGGTGGGCATACTGCCAATGGAGCTGTGTAGGCCTCCCTTTGTAAAACCCATATGACTCAAAATCAAGAGAGGGTCTTGTTAATTAGATCTGATTAGTTCTTTGGAAACCCTAACCAAGCCTGGTTGATTCTTGCCTTATTTATTTGGTTCTTTTAATTGTTTTTTTTTTTGGGGGGGGGGGGGGGGGGCTCTTGTTATCTTGGCTGATTTGTAGAGCAAAGCTACCTCCATATGGCGGTTCTTTGATATCTTCTTTTTCGGCGATGTTTGATTTCCTCACATCTTGAGTGCTTCATGTGGGAAAGATAAGGCCTTCCTCCATTTTAGCATCCCTCTTTCTGGATCTATCTTTCTCATCTTTGATTATTCTAGAGGTATGTTCTTGAAGAGTCTAATCTCTAGTTCTTGATTTGTTGCTGTTTCGCCATGCAGGATTGGAGAACATCTCAATAATCACCGCCATCAAACAAGAGAAAACATACTAGTACTCAGTACATACTCTCGCTGAACTTTGTGAGTGGTACTCGACTCGATCCTAAAACATGCATGCTTCACTTCGATCGGTTCTCTCTGTGACCTTTCTTGGTTAGGGTTTGGGTTTTGTGCCTGTGACTGGTGATGGTAATGATGAGATGCGGCATTCTTTTTCTCTGCCTTATCATTTCCTCCCTCTGTACATGCATCGATCTGCTCCGCCTTTTCTCTCTCCTGTTCCAATATATACTCCATTTTGCTGTAATGAGCGCAAGATGCGGGCAGAAATTTCATGCGCTTTATGATTTCAGTGGCAGAACTCAGCGTGCACCAGTCACCAGTGCACAGTACAGCTGTCTGTGCGTCAAATTTTGTTTAGATCGGTCTTTTCATATTTCAAATGCGAATGCTCCGTCTTGGGGGTATATAGGAGTAGATGATAGTCCATGGCCTGTGTCCTCTAGATCTCCAACTCTTTCTGTAGCTTTTGCCCAATACAGGTTAATCATTACCTGCTTGGAGTACAGTGGACCATTAGCTTTATGTACAGTATATAGTATGTGCTGGTATATGACAGTATACTAGTACATGTTAGTATAGTGTATACTCCTATGATTACTTATTATATATTGGTCAACATATCTGCCATTCTACCTCACGCAAGAACTGGAAACGTAGGTGCAATTGCAAATACATCCTGTTTCATCATTATTGTGTGCAATCTCGGTTGCAGTTTTTCAGCAGACTGATACTTACTACTATAGCATTTTACTGTCATTTGGAGTCTGAAGTTTGATCGATTGCTTGTGCCTGTTGCTACTACTTTTGTCTTTCCAAATACAGTGGAACATTACATAGGCCAGTCATGTTCTTGGTGGCATTCCTATATGTATGTAGTATCATCTACAAGTGATTCAAACTTGCTGTATGATAACCGAATGATGTTATGCAAAGCTCATAGCAATGTTCTCGATCAAAATATACATGGAGAAGACTGCAGTATATACATGTATTTTTTGTAGGATCATTTACATCATTTTGTTTTAGAGTACTGTCTAAGAATTTTGTGTTATTCGGTTATTCATGACCAGTTGCTACTGGATAGCATGATATGTTCATGTGAGTTTTCTTTGTTGGGCTGTGTGCATCTGATATATGCAGATGATGGGGTGTAATTTAATTTCTTAATGCTTTTCATTATGTACAAAAAATATGCCTGTGTTCTTCATGCACCTGCATCCATGAATTAAAAAAATAGTGCATAAAAGGTTCTAGATATATGACACCAGGTGGTGTTCTATGCTTCTGTTATTGAATTGATTAGCACACTTAAACTTGTAATTGTTTCTAAATGACGATTGAGCAGTTATCTCTCTTTTTTTTTTTTTCTGTTTTTTGTCCACTTTCTTAGCTAGACAGTTTCAGTAACCTGATTATTGATAATTATAAGTGGTCCAGTTTTGTTCAGACTGGCTTCAAAATATAGTACTCTAGTATGCAGTATCGTTCGTATTGTTTGATCACCATATATAGCGAGTTTTGCATTATGTTACACTCCTTTATTATGTTTTTCTTAAGGATGACTAGTTGACTACTAACATTACCAAGGTGAACCGACCTATTGACATGCTTTGTTCTGTATCAGCTGCTAGGAAGAGCAGTCTGGTGGCACATAACTATTTGACATTTAAGAAAATTTTGGTCAAACTATTAAAACTTTGCCATCAGTTTTATGTTGGACTATGTTTTAACAGTATATTTTCCAAGGGAAATCTATGCATACTATTTATTTTGTTTTTATGAACATTGGAGAGAAGTTATCGATGCTTAAAGTTATAACAGTTTTGTTCCAATCTTTTCTTAGACGGTAAATATTTATGTCCAGAAGTTGATTATTTCGTTAATTGTGTACTGTGATCCCATTGTCTAATTGTGTACGATCAGATCCCATTGTTCAACAGGTTTGTGATTTTGTCTGAAGTAGACGTCATCATTTATTTCCATTATATGATTACGTTTATCAAGTAGGAGTACTGTGGTGTGTAGTTTTGCTGATCCTGGACAGCAAATTTATTTCACCTGGTCTCGTTCTGCAATTGATTCTCAACAGCCACATTTCATGGTGTACTTTCTCTAATTGAATCTTAACACCTGGCAGTTACTCACGCTAACTGTGTTTGTGACGGCCCGATGTCATTGTTTGCTCCGGTTGATAATACTTTTGTTTTGGACACGGTCTAAAAAAAACAATTCTGACCATTATTTTTTTCATTATAATATGTGAAAAATGTTAACAAATATATGATTTTATTAAAGTATTTTAATCTATATATATATTAATATATGTATGTAGTCACTATATTTGAAAGACAAATATTTAAAAAATGATTCATAATAAAAAAAATTAAAGTTTGATCTCGTCTTTTCTAAAACGACCAGTATTATCAGTTCGGAAATCAAGATTAATTTTTAGATTGGCCGTCACATCGTGTCATGCATATCACGATCAGGGCTTTTCAACCCAAAAAAAAAAGGTAGTATTGGAGGGACAACATCGATTCGTTCAAAATTAAATGCAACCATATGGGATACATAGGAATTTGTAAATGATGTCATTTAAGGCTCTCTTCGTTTCAATGAAAATTCATAGAAATTTTAGAGCCCTTTTGAATCACAGGAATGAAAAAATGGAGAAATATGAAAAACATAGGATTTTAACAGGAATGTAAGTGTAAAACAGAGGATTGCAAAACACAGAAAGATTGCAAAACACAGGAAAAACGTAGGAATGACAGTTTGATTGGACCACAGGAAAAACACAGAAATTTGAGGAGAGATAAAGACTCAAAGGATTTTTTCCATGAGATTCTACCTCATGTTAAAATTCCCCTCATGTTAAAATTCCTCTAAGACTTGTATGGGAAGAGGCATTTCATAGGAATTTTATAGGGTTCATTCCTTTGATTCAAAGGGCTTTGTAGGAAAAATTCCTATAGGAATAAAATCCTCTAAGGGCCCCTTTGAATCACAGGATTGAGAAAACGTAGGAATAGGAAAAACACAGGATTTTGATAGGAATGCAAGTGTAAAACAGAGGATTCCAAAACACAGGAAAAATACAGGAATGACCGTTTGATTGGACTGTAGGAAAAACACAGGAATCAGATGAGAGAGATAGACTTAAGGAAAGTTTTCCAAGAGGTTTGAGTGGATGTTAAATTTCCTATGTTTTTCCTCTAGAATTGTAGGAATAAGAAAGTTTCCTACGTTTTTTCTTTGCTCATTCCTATGAATCAAAGGCATGAATAGTGTAGGATTTCAATTCCTTTGTTTTTCCTCTATTTTTCCTCCAATTCAAAGGGGGCCTAAAATTCCTATAAATTTCCTTTGAATCAAAGAGGGCCTTAGAGGATTTCATTCCTATAGGAATTTTTCCTATATAGTCATTTGAATTTAAATCCTATGAAATCCTATGGAATGCATAATGCCATACAAGTTTTGAAAGAATTCTAACATGAGGTTCTACCTCATAGAAACTTTTCTTTGAGTCTTTTATCTCTCATCTAATTCCTATGTTTTTCGGTCCAATCAAACAACCATTCATGTGTTTTTCCCGTGTTTTGTAATTCTTTGTTTTACACTTACATTTTTATCAGAATGCTGTGTGTTTTTATATTCCTGCATTTTCTCAATCCTGCAATTCAAAGGGGCCCTTTGCAGCAATTATATCATTTAAAATCAAAGTATTTCACCCTAAAAATCCTCCTATGAACGAAGCTTTGCTATAAATGAAATTCCTTGGCAGCAATTATATCATTTCAAAGTTATCGTAAGTGTTTTTTTTCAGTGTATTGAGGTTCTTTATTTTTTTCTATTAATTTTTTTATTAATCCAAAGGAGATCTAAATATTTTGGTTGCATGCTTGCGGCTGATAAGCTATAAGCGCAAGCGATGGAAGACCTAATGGCCTACACAAGCGCACTGCAAACAGATCCTGTGGCTTAGTTATGCACACAATTAAGCAATTTCACTCTCTACCCATGAAGATGTGTTTTGTGCGGTTGCTATCTAGGACTAGGAGTTTCCCTGTTCTCTGGTGTCGAGCAATGCATGCAGAGAGTAGGGTGAGAGCGCCCAACATGGGAATCAAATCATTATGGCCACCACGGCCAAGATTGAACAGATACTGTAAACAATGAAAAACTGGCAGCTTTTTCGTCTATGGTGCGTCGAGTCAATGAGGGAGATCAAGCGTAGGAGTAGCTATACCATTGTGCAGCAACACTCACCTGCAATATCCAATCCACTACCGTGTCGGGAATTTAAGCTGCAATTATTATCCTCCGCTGCCCAGAGAGAAAGATGTGCATCGTGCAAGCTTGTAGAGCTTGTAGGAGTACTCCGTATGCTTGGAAAGGGAAGAAGCACTGCAGCAGTAATCCTACTGCTGCTGCTGGAGAAATGCTTGCCCAACAGCACAAGGGTCAATTCATATCATGCCAAGAGATCCTTTCGATGATGGCCGGGAGATTTTATGCCCAAACAAGGCAACCGGGCGGAGCGTGAGAGGTGGAGAGCGTATAGTGGCGCAGCATCGAGTGGTAGTAGAAGCAGGCTAGCTAGCAGCAGCAGCGATCCATGCATGCCGTCCCAGGACGCGCAGCCCCACAGTTCTGCATGCGCCATGATGCCGTTCTCTATCCCTCCATCGCTCGCTTGTCCGGCCTCCTCCTTTTGATCTCATCATCGGCAGCTATAGTTGCATTGCTGCTCCTACCTAGCTAGAGTAGGAGGGGAGAAGAGATATCCTGGGCATGCATGCATTGTTGGCTTGGCTAGGTGCTTGTGGACTTTTTCCAAGGTGCAAAAGCTAAAAGGGTTCTCTACTTCTCTAGCTTGGGGATTTTGGGATGTTCTTGGCAGGCTTTGCGGGAGAACTGCTGGTAGTGTTGACATGCCATGGCAAGGGCGAAAGCGATGGCTTCATTCACTGAGCGCCGTGTATTGCATGGATTGTCTGGGCCTAGCTAGGTTGCAACTTTTCTAGTAGCTGGACAGTGGATTTATTGTTCATCTCTCTCTCTCTCTCTTCTTTTTTTTTTTGGCAAGACACCAAGGCAAAGAGATTTATGCTAGCTAGCTCATCACAATACCAATGATCGAGCACCCACATGCAGACCTACTTACTCTCTCCGTCTAAAAAAACAAACCTTGGTTTCCGTGTCCAACGTTTGACCGTCCGTTCTATTTGAAAAAATTATGAAAAAAAAGACAAGTTACGCACAAAGTATTAATCATGTTTTATCATCTAACAATAATAAAAATACGAATTATAAAAAAAATTTCATATAAGACGGACAGTCAAAGTTGTACACGAAAAACCAGGATTTGTCTTTTTTTAGGACGGAGGAAGTGTTTACTGTCATACCGCAGAAAGAAATTGTGGGTTCCGGCCGGTCATCATGCGTAATTCAAGGCTGTGTTTAGTTGGGGAAAATGAAATTTTTGGGTGTCACATCAGACGTTTGACCGGATGTCGGAATGGGTTTTCGGACACGAATGAAAAAACTAATTTCAGAACTCGCCTGGAAACCGTGAGACGAATCTTTTGAGCCTACTTAAGCCGTCATTAGCACACGTGGGTTACTGTAGCACTTATGGCTAATCATGGCCTAATTAGGCTCCCCCGCCCCCGCCGATGCCGTCCCCTGCTCCCGCGTTGTCGTCGTCGCCGCCGCCTTGCTCCCCTGATCCCGCGTCGTCTCCGCTGCCGCCGCCGCCACGTCGCCGGACCTCCTCCCCCGCCTCTCGCGGCCTCGCCCCGTCGCCGGTTTGCCCAGAGCCAGAGAAGAGAGAGAGAAGAGGAAGGGAGAGAAGATTGGAAAGAAAGAGGAGGCTGACATGTGGGGCCCACGTGGGTCCCACGCTGACTCAGCAGCCACGTAAGACAAAACCGGGATCAAAACCGCTAAGAGACCTATTGTGACCGGTTTTATATAGTTAAGGGACCTCAGATTTCTGTTTTGCGGTTCAAGGACGTTTTTTATCCCGATGACAAGTTGAGGGACCTTCGGTGTACTTTTTCCTTTTCGAAAATTCGGTTCAGCGAAAGAAAAGGAAATTAGAGAGAGAGAGAGATATATTTATTTATTTCCCTGTAATCAAACAAGTGCCTTCTTGTCAATTTAAAATCCTTTCCGTGTATAAAGAAATCTCTGAATTCTGATACAAAACCACACGAGAACAGAGAGATCTCCCGTGTACATCTCTGCCCACGACCGTGGTGGAAACGACCTCAACTTCTAACCGAGCAATCGTATGGATCCGGCCATAGTTTATTATTAGGTGGAAGAGATCAAATCACATCATTACGTTTGCAAACTGCCGAATAGCTTGAAATTTCTTTTTGGGCGCAATCACAGCAGAGCCAATTCCCTGACGTTTTTTTTTTTTGCGGGGAAACAAGATATATTACTCAGAATAGGAGTTCTCACACAGCAAATGTGAGATAGCAGTACAAGAGTCATCCGGCCAGAAATGAGTTAAGGAATCACTTCGGCCTTTATTTGCTAAGAAATGACTAATGCTATTCTGAGACCTGTGCACTTTATTAAGTGCAATTACCCTTGCTTCCGCCATAAGATCGATCACCTCTTTGACTACGCACGCATCAGCAGACAAAACCTTATTAACTGACTTGATCAGCTGGATTGCTTCTTGGCAATCGGATTCAACGACGATGGGCAGCAGAGTCCATTGGAGGGCTAGGGAAAGTCCATCTCTGCAAGCTAGCAGCTCCGATTCTAAAGCTGATCTGCAGCGACTAATATGGCCGCACGCAGCAAACACCACTGACCCCGAGCTATCACGGAGTACAGCACCAATGCCTCCCTTGCCTGTGTCCCCATCAAAGGAGCCGTCGACGTTCAGCTTCATCCATCCCGGTCGTGGTCTCTTCCAGATTTCCTGGGGGCCCTCGCATCGCCTGTGTATCCGATGCACCTGTTTCAGTGCCGACTGACTTACCACATGTTTGCCCTTCACTAAATTCGCGTCAGGATGCTGCCTGATTTCAAGCAAGGAGTGGGCATAGCTTACAACAAAACGCACTGAAACCTGTAAGGGAGGCACAGATTTACCATGTGTGATTTCATTGCGTATGAACCAAATTCGCCACAGAGTCAAGAGGAAAAGGGACTGTTCATGGTCCGGCACGCTCCCCATATGATCGAGAATCCAGTCCGCATTAGACCACTCATTGCTAACTGGAACTGTGAGATGATTTTCTTCACACATCATGCCCCACATATTCCTAGCATGAGGACAGCGGCACAAGGCATGCGCAGTATCTTCAGGTTCCTGGCCACACAGAACACATATATCCGACCTTTCTAGCTTCCTCTTCTTTTTGTTTTTCATCGTGGCCAGGCTATTAGTTACTGCCCTCCAGGCAAAAATTTTGACCTTTTGGGGCACAGTGCACTTCCAGAACCTCTTCCAAGCTTTGCTTAGAGCGGCTGCAGAGGAGCTGGCGCTATCTTCTTGGTTCTTCAATTGGACAGCCAGAATATAAGCACTGCGAACAGAAAAATTGCCCAATCTATCCGGGTGCCAGGCAATGAAATCATCCCCTACACGCGCAGAAGTTCTTATATTGAGGATTTCTTCAGCATCTATAGGCAGAAACACGCGGGACACCAAACTCTCGTCCCAGGAACCATCAGGGTTCATGATATCCTTCACCCACTTCAGTCTACTATTTCTTTTTGGTGTGATAGGTCTACGGGATAAATCCCTGGGAATCCACGGATCACGCCACAACCGAATAGAACTGCCATTCCCCACCCTCCATATGATCCCCTTCTTCAAAAGCTCCAACCCATACTCAATAGCTTTCCACCCCGGTGATGCATTTCCACAAAAGCTAGTATCAGTCAGGTTACCGTTGGGATAATACTTTGCCTTGAGAACACGAGCACAGAGAGAGTTTGGGTTGTTTATGAGTCTCCAAGCCTGACGAGCTAGTAAAGCCTGGTTAAAGAGTTTTAGGTCTCTGAACCCCAAACCTCCACTTACCTTAGGTTTCAACAAGCAATCCCAAGCTTTCCAGTGGACTTTCCTCTTCCCATTTTCAGCTCCCCACCAAAAGTTCCTGATGAGTTTTGTCAAGCTTTCACAAACCATATCCGGCAACCTGAACAGCCCCATGACATACACTGGTATTGCCTGCAAGACTGATTTGATAAGAATTTCCTTCCCACCACTGGACAAATAATTTTCACCCCATTGCATGATTCTCTTCCAAATCTTCTCCTGAAGGCTCTGAAATTTCCCCTTGTTCATTCTCCCTTCTGGCGTTGGGAAACCCAAATATTTGTCCTCAAATTCACTGTTGGCCACTTGTAATATGTTCTTGATGTCTGACTGAACAGCTGTAGGGGTACTCTCCCCAAACATAATGGAGCATTTTTCTAGGTTTATTAGTTGGCCCGTACCTAGACCATAATCTGCAATGACCTCCTTTACCACTGCGGCCTGTGTTGTAGATGCCTTGAAAAAGAGCAACGTATCATCAGCGAATAACAGATGGGACACTCCGGGGGCCTGTCGACACACCCTAACAGGTGACAAAACACCCAGCTCTACTTTCTCCTCCATCAGGAGAGACAGACCATCTGCTACTAGAAGAAATAGGAACGGGGACAAAGGGTCCCCTTGACGTAATCCTCTAGACGGAGCAAAAGTACTCAGCAAGGTTCCATTGAATTTTACTGCAAATCTCACCGAGGTTATGCACGCCATGATCCAACTAACCCAACGGTGAGCGAAACCTAGTTTATACAAAGTTTGCTCCAAGAAGATCCAGTCCACCCGGTCATAAGCCTTTGACAAATCTAGCTTATACGCACAAACGACATTTTCCGGTTTTCTATTCTTCTGTATGGCATGGAAACACTCAAAGGCTATGAGGGCATTATCAGTAATCATCCGCCCCGGGACAAAAGCACTTTGATTTGGGGACACAATCTCATCCAGGACTAGTCTCAATCTATTCACCAAGCATTTTGACACCACCTTGTAGATCACATTACAAAGACTAATAGGCCTATAGTCCTTGAGGTCCAGAGGATGATCCTTCTTAGGAATGAGAACAATAGCAGTTATGTTCACCCCTTCCGGCATTATCCCTGTTTGAAAGAATTTTTTCACTGCCTGGATGACGTCCTTCTTCAGGACACTCCAGTTTCGCTGATAAAAACGAGCAGGGAAACCATCAGGACCCGGGGCTTTGAGTGGACCAATCTGGAACAGTGCATTAGCAATTTCATCCTCATCAAAATCTTTACACAACATCCCATTCATCTGCTCAGTTACCTTCTCCTTTATCAGCCGGGTGACTTTCGTATGGTCCAAACCCTCATCCGCTGTGAACATGGACCGAAAGTAGTCTGTTGCTAGCCTCTCCATCTCTTTTGTCGAACTGTGCACAGTGCCACTCGCATCTCGAAGTTTGCTAATTTTATTCTTTTTTGCCCGCCATACTGCTTTGCCGTGAAAGAAACGAGTATTCCGGTCCCCTTCTTTGAGCCAATTAATGCGTGATCGCTGAAGCCATAGCATCTCCTCGCGGTAGAGCAGTTCATTCATATGATCCGTGGCACTTCTTACTAGAGCACTGTCTGCATTTGATTCAATAAGGCTAGCAAGATTCTTTCTCGCTTTCTCCAACTCTCTCCCTATGTTCTTGAATTTTGTTTTGCTCCAAGACTGAAGCGCTGACATCACCTTCTGCAGGGCAGCATTAACATCCCCCAGATCATCTTTCCTCCCAGCCAAATCCCAGGATTCTTTTATGACCTCCTCCGCCGCAGGCTCTCTTTCCCAGCAAATTTCATAATGAAGGCTTTTCCTTCGATTGTTATTGCACTCATCCCGTGCAAACTTAAGGAGGATTGGACAATGGTCAGACCGTGGGGAGGTGAGATGAGCAACCTGTGCATTACTGAACAGATCTCTCCATTGGTTATCTACTAGAGCCCTATCCAAACGGACCTTAACATTACTTCGGCCCTCCCTCTTATTATCATAGGTGAATGGGGTGCCCGAAAAACCCAGATCATGAAGTTCACAGTGCTGCACAAGATCTCTGAACGCTTGCATCTGATTCTCACTACGATGTCTGAGGGATAGATGTTCAAACTGCCACAAAGCTTCATTAAAGTCCCCCATAACCAGCCACGGAAGAACTGAGGATTGTCTAAGGGATGTCAACAAGGACCACATATGGTGACGGTTTTCCACTCTGGGTTCCCCATACACAAAAGTCACATGCCACAAAGGGCCATCCACAACCAAACGCACATACGCATCAATATATCTTTCATTTATTCCTTTTATTTCCACGTACAAAGACTCATGCCAGAACAGGGCCAATCCACCACTAAGACCATCACTACTCACACCCACAAAACCTTTTAAACCCAACCTCTGTCGAAGCCTACGAACTTTCTCACTTTTCTGCCTTGTTTCACAAAGAAAAACTAGCTGGGAACCTGCCTCACGAACCAAGGCACACAAATCACGAACTGTCGCAGCGTTCCCTATACCACGACAGTTCCAGGTTAGGCAACTCATTGCCCCTGACGGGCCCGCATCGCAGGTCCCGTCAGTTGACCAGCAGCCCCCGGGCTGGTTGCTTCTAGATCATCCCTATTGGTACCCCCCTCAGTCTTTCTGGACCTCTTCAAGGCTCTTACCGAAGTACTCCCCGTCGCTTGATGCATCCTCAACTCTTCTGAAGTATGCTGAAGTTGCAAAACAGCTTGCTGCACTCTCCCCGACTTCTGGCCAACATCATGTGATGTTGTCTTGATTTGAAAACCCGTGCTCCGCTCCTCCACCGAGCCCTCACCAAAAGATGCTTCCTGATGCAGCAGTCTCATCGCAGGGATCATATCCTGTGAGGGAGGGTCCCCCGATGGCGAAATAGTTTGGATCACACCTCCCGACAAAAAATTATGCCCAGGGAATACCTGTGCCAAAGCTGCAGGATTTTGATGGTCACCATCCACCTCCATCTGCATCTTCCCCGCTTGTTCAGCTAGTAGGGCATCAGTTTTATCATCACCAGCCTTCTCATAGCTCTCAAAATCATCGCGGGCATCCGTCCGCTGCGGTATAGCTTCATCCCATTGTTCCCTTACATTCTTCTGTGCTGACGAAGAACTGGCACTTCCTGCACCCCTAAAGAACAGACTTCTTGCTACCCCGGTGTTCTGAACCGCCTTGATCGTGCATACTTTCCTCTCAAAAGGTTTAAGTGGGGAGCATCGCAGCTCTGGAGAAAAGAGGAAAGGATTTCCAGCTCTTGTTCCCTTCCTGTCGCATTCTTTATCTGAGTGACCGATGTATCCACATATGAAACAAAAGTGGGGAACCCGTTCATAGCGGAGGTCAAAACTCCGAACAACTGCTGAGCCTTGGATTGATATCTTGATAGCTAACTTTGTTTTCAGAGGACGTTTAACAGAGAGATCCACCCGGATTCTGAAGAAATCATGTTTATTACGGCCATCATCACCTACATCCACTTCCCGTACCCTGCCTAGCTTGCTGCCATACAAAGCCCCCCTCTCTTTTGTCATTAGAACTAACGGCAGGTCGTAGATGCGAATCCAAATTGGAACAACCTCCAAAGGAACATCTGAAGGGCTAGTGATACCATCAAATTCTGCTACCAGAAGTGCATCCCCCCTGTGAATCCAGGGGCCCCCCTGTAAGACAAATTTGTAGTCCCCCTCAGCACTAAAGGTGATTATGAACATGTTGTCCTTCAGCGCTTTATACTTCATATCAGCCCTCAGACGCCAAGCCCTTCGCATATCGTCAAACAATGCTGCTTGAATTGGGATTCTGAGAGAATAATACCTAGCCAAGATTGTCCATTGACCCGCTTGAGCAACTTCTTCTTCTTCCAGCAATACCTCGATCACCTCATCATCAGCTTCCTCCTCTAAAGCCCCTTCGGTGAAGACCTCCGGGCCTCCCGTAGTTCCTGAGGATCCACCAGCCTCCAGATGATTAGGTTTAAAAGCCTGCATACCTTCCTCTACTACTTTTTCCTTTGCCTTCAGAACTATCTCCTTCGTTGTCTTCCTCCCCCTGGAATCGACATCGCCTTCCGTGGCGCCGTCGAACGGCTTCGGGTGGGCAACCGTCTTATCGACGATCCCTTGATCACCCCCACCGCCGAGAGCGTCCATCCGGCAAACGACGAGAACTTGTGGAGAAAAACCAAAGGGGCTCACAAATAGGGATCTTCGGGGGGAGATTATGCGTTGTATATTCCCCTGGTCCCAGAGTTCATGTTTATACCCCCGGGAAACCGAGTCCCATAGCCTCACGAGATTGTTTCTCCAGGAAATCATACTTGCCTTAGGATTACCTAACCCATCCTGGTATGGTAGGAACGAGCACCAGAACAAACCCTTCTTTGACGTATGAGCAGATCGGATCGCACACGAAGTCAGAAGGGAGTCCTTCCAATTTGCGTGGATTTGACCGACCCGAGAAGTCAGATCTTTCTCTCTTCGCGAACAGATCGGAGCAGGCGAAGACCCTGCAAAATTCTTAAGCAGATCGGAGACGAGCTCCATCCATATCCATCTCAGCGCGAGAGGTAGCGCCGTCGTCCCCCGGTCGCCCGAGGAGCGCCCTAGCCCTAACCCTAGGCCAGACATAATTTACGCAGCCCAGTGTTGTAATATGCCAATTCCCTGACGTTGACAGGGCTGACGAAAGTCCGGTTGCCGGTGAAGAGCGTCTGCGCGGCGATGGCCGACGCAGCCTGCGTCGGGTGGTTGGCATCCCAGAACAGGTGGTCGTCGCGGTTGTTGCACAGCGGCGCAGTCTCGTCGCACCCGAGCGCTCCAAACGGCCCCGACCCACAGCACCCGGACTCCAGCTCCGTGAAACCTACAGGGACAAATCAAGAATCCATCGATCAGGCTCAAGGTAGACTCACACCATCAAGGCAAAGACATTAACGTGTCCATGGGCCGTTTGATTACTCCAGGCGTTCGTGCGCGGGTTGGCGAAGATGAAGGAGACCATGGCGAAGGAGTCGCTGAGGGAGTAGGCCATGCCGGGCAGCTCGTCGGCGAGGTCCCGGAGCGACGCGGCGAGCGTCGGGTAGGACCGCAGCGAGAGGGTGTTGATCGGGCCGTAGCATCCGCGCGTGCCATCCTCCGACAGCCGGCGGGCCCGCTGCGACGGGGTGCAGCCCAGCGGCGTGATGCTGACGACGCTGAACTTCCTCGCGCCTAGCCGGTACAACGCCCTCACGTAAGACCTGTACGCCGCGGCGAAACCCAGCAGAAACTCGCGGTCGTCGCCGTTGCCGCCGGACAAGGAGTACTCGAACATGTCGTTGCTGCCGGTGCTGATGAGGAAGATGGACTTGGAGAGGAGAGTGTTGGTTGTTCTCGAGCCTGACTGCTTCTGCATCATCGCCACCACCTTCGAGAAGTACTGCACTTGCTGGAACATCGGGATTACATCCCCGGCCTTCAGAAAAACAAGTTCGTTTCAGCCCGGGCGGCACGGTCATACGTGTCACGTGTCATATGGTTCAGAATTTTCAGAATAATAACGTGTGTTACTGATTTGTTCAAGTTAAACAAACCCCTTGGCCGGTTTTGTCACCGAGGCCTGATCCGCCTGACGCGAAGTTGATGCCCTTGTACATCTGCGAAACGATGGTCTTCGCTGTCAGCGACAGGTACGCCGGTGGGCTCATTGGGAAGCCGAGCTGCTGAGCTGTTCATCATCGAAGCGTGCCACGCGGCACATGCTGGTTAGTCATCTAAATAGAGGGCACCATATATTCATCTGGGATCGTACGAACCTAGCTGGTCTGCCAAGTTGTAGCCATTGCTGAACCGGCCGGTCGGCGTCGAGCCGGTGAAGTCCACGCCGTGCTTGGGGTAATTGGCTCTGGCCTGCTTGGTGATGTTCAGGTAGTTGTTGTTGCCCACGTCAACCGTCGAGTCGCCGAACACGAAGACCGCGGGGGCAAGCTGTGTCGCCTCCGCCGCGACCCAAGCAAGCACAGAGCCACCAGCACGTATGAGACAGTATGGCTGCCCATTGGCACACCTGCTCTGTGTGCTCTCTGCTCTCTGCTCTCCTCAGCTTCGGGTGATGGATGCTTCAGCCTTTGTGACCGTAGATATATATACAAGAATATGCACCAGAAAGAAAATATACTGTCGATTCTCGAATATGATCACCAAAGCACCAACTTGTTAATTCAATTGCCGTCCACGTCCATGCTGTATTGCTGTTCATTATCTAGCGCAATCAAACAAACTGGTGTTTTCACCCTCTGAAGAATTCCATTTGGCCTGCAGACCGGTAACCTGGAGTGGCAGTGGTGAAGAGCCGAGACGGCGACTTCAGGACAGATACACAACTGGCGCAAGCTGAGGACATACCAACTGGGACCAAGACGGCATGGCCGGCATATGTGTATGTACCTACATGTTTAGAGTTTGTGTTCCGATTTGGCACCAGGTAAGCAGCTGCGATGTCCTTGGCTCATCCGCTCCGGGCTCAAATTATCCCGACTTGGGAACACAAACACGGCAAATACCAACAAGGGCAACAATAATAACGGAGATGACATTTTGGTATGTGTATCCAAACTACACCACCGCCTAAAGCACAAGCCACTGATGAACACAGCCCAGCATATCCTACGCACCAATATCACCAGACAAACAGACACATAGTCGGCGACGTACAACAAATAGTAGTACTACGTTACACGGTGACACTGCCACGCTCTAGCTTAGTGCTGGTCATCCACCAGCTGCCTGAAATTTATCGGCGCAGCGAAGCGGAGCGAGCCGTTGTAGATGGCCGCGGCGGCGATCTTGGACGTGGCGTGCGTCGGGTGCAGCAGGTCCCAGAAGAGGTAGTCGTGACGGTTGTCGCACAGCGTGGCGTTCGGCGTGCACCCGGACTCGCCGTTGAACTTGCCGGAGCCGCAGCAAGCCGTCGTGACCTCCTTGAATCCTGCACACCAATTCCGTGTCACGAAACTCTACTTGCGTGTGGTCAGAAATCCGAAACTGAAGCGTAGAATGTTCAGATACCGAGTCGTTGGGGATGCTTCATGATGCTTTGCACCACGGCATGGGAGCTCCCGATGGAGTACTTGAAACCGCTGAAGCTCACGCTGAGGCCGTGCATGGCGTCCTTGACTCCCTTGTTGAGCCCACGGGCCAGCTCGTTGAGGACGTCGATGCAAGCGCCCAGCGGGTGCAGGCTTCTCGGGTAGGGGCAGCACCCGATCGGCGGGACGTCGATCACGGCGAACTTCCTCGCCCCGAGAACGTACAAATCCTGCCACACTCACGCGTTTCGTCAGATTCTTTGTGTTTCTTCGCCGTAAAAATGTGTGATGAGAGACAAGCGAAAGGTGGTTTTACCTTGACATGATTTGTGTAGAGAGAGACGAGATTGGCGACGAACCGCTGCATCTCCGCGGACGACGGCGTGCTGTTCGCGGAGAAGAAGGCGAAGATGTCGTTGCCGCCGGTGCTGATGAGGAACAGGGATCTCGACAGCACGGTGTCAGCGGCTTGCTGGCTGATGCGTGCTGAGATGTTGCGTTGCACGGCCGCGAATTGCTGCACTTGCTTGCTCATTGGGATGATGGATTGACCCTGCACACACGTGTTTCGTCGTCATCAGCCGGTGTTCAGCGAAAAATCGTGCAGTGGCTTTGGGTTTATGCCGACGTGCTTACTGTTGAGTCGAGAATGCCTGATCCTGCAGAGGCAAAGTTTGTTCCCTGGAGCCCCCTGAACAATGGGTTGCTGGTTTTGTTAGCCACGGCGAGGAACGGTGGGGGGCTGCGCCTGAATCCCATGTTAAGAGCTGACAGAGGTTGAAGAATATTGTGATCCTCGAGATATACAACAAAAATGCAAGCGCTACTCCGTGCTCGTGGCTTACACATTCCCCATAATAATACTAGCTATTAGAGCAAGTTTAATAGTATAGCCAACTACTAGCTCCAATTTATTTATAGCCAATCTAATAGTTCTTTCACAGTACAATAGTTACCTATAAGCATATACTACACCATTAATATATGGTCCCACTTCTCATATGCACAATGTATTATAGTCCATGCTGCAAATGGCTACAAATCTGTAGCCCGTCTTCTTTATCTCTCTTCTCTTCTCTCATCCACTCTCCTCCATACGTGTTTACAGCTTACTTATAGCCTGCTATTGTACTCGCTCTTACTACTACAGAAGCAATGATCCCGATAAAGCCTAACTAACATGAAACCATTATTCATCCATATGTCAAACCTTTACCGATCAATCTCTAACTGTTGGAGAAGCATTATAGATTGGAATTCGATATTTAACCGTTCCCGATCGGAAAAGTTAGCGACATGCATGTAAGCAATGGTTCTCAGCTGAGAAACATTACATACCAGGCAAGAAGAGTACATGACGAAAATGCCTTTCTTCTCCCTCTAGGCCACAACACCATCCTTCTATTTAATGCATGGCCAAGGCCCTTCTTGGTCTCTTCCATGGCCAATGAGCCTAGGTCCGCCATGCTTCTTGCCCTACCCTCCCCACCAGTGACCAAACCCCTCATGTCAAAATATATAATGAAAGACATACGCTTTGAGAAAGTCATTTTAGCACCTAGGCTAGCCACCGCAGGTTTGGTGAGGAAAACAATGCCATGAGAAGAAAATATAGTACGCATCGCGGAAACGATTATGCTACAGACGCGCTAGGCGCAACTACACTTAGATGTAGAAAAACCGCATCTAGACACCATAAAAAAAATAGACAAACACTTATAATATTATTGTAATAGGATCTTCAAGGACGACTCGGAACAAAGCGAAATGTGTGTGTATTGTATTCATCATACTTGAAATCTTAAGATGCTATCACATTGGGAAATAAATATATAATAGTTACAAATATTAATTTTATCATCGATGTTGATGTTTCGCGTACGATTAAATCTTTATTTTCTTTTATAAGGTATTTGCCAGCAAAAAATGTATTTGAATTTTTCAAGTACGTGCGCTGCTCACATTATCGTATTTTGGCATTATCTCCCAATCTCCATCCCAAACAGTCCCAACGCTTAAAAAGAAGATCGCATGACCTCGATGTTGGACCGTAGATCAGATCGTGTCTGCTGTAGATTTGTCATGTGTGCCGTAGATTTTGGTACCAATTCGGACATGCAATGAGTGCGTGGTGGCCCGGATCAAGGCTAGTACATGCAAGCGGGTCAGCCATTTATGTGCGACAAGCGCCAAGTCTCGAGTGATCGGTCCATTCAACCGCGCCCGCCTGCCCACAGCTGGACACTGCCACTCTTTGCAAGCATCGCTTCCCAAAGCCTGTGTGCCTGCGCCCCGTGCGGAAGTGGAGCAGCAGCGAATTAAATTTTAAAAAAAATACTGTTCATTCAATTTTATTTTCAAAAATATTCAGGATGTAATTTTTTTTTACAGAAATATACCGTCGATCTTACAAAACCGTTAAGCGAAAATAACATAGGGGTGACGTCGAGGACGCGACCGCACGAGCGGTCTTGCACGGCAACGGCGCGAGACCGGGAAGGACGAGCGGTCTCGCTCATGCAGAGAGCGACACCGTCCCAAACTCCATTTGGTTAGTGACTAATGACCTAATTAACTATTTAACTAATAATAATTAATGATTACTTAATAATCGCTAATCATAATAATTAATTACTAATTAACCATTTTGAAATATGGTATCGTTCTTTCATTTCGCTAGACCGCGCAGTCTCGCGCGATACCGCCCACGATGTCGCGCCACCTCACTTTCGCGTAATGATTGTGCAAGATCAACGGTATATTTTTATAAAAGAAATTAAATCCCAAATATTTCAAAAAATAAAATGAATGAACAATATATTTTCAAATTTAATTCGGGCAGCAACGAGCCAACTATCGATTTACGCATAGGCGACCTCTGGAATGCGTGTGCCACAGTGGCACACTGCCCCGGCGTTGCTCACTTCACAGTTCTGAAGTATAGGGTTCTTCTTCAAAACATTTTTTATGTTCTATTTACTCCCTCTTAAAATATTGCTATATTAGGATAAGATATGATCCATAAAAAAAACGAATCTAAACATATTCTTCGTATTTTTTTTTTACAGAGGTAGTATGGTACAACCCCTATTAGGTTGGTTTTTTTTGGACGGAGAGAGTATGTGACAACCTCTCCGTTTTCAAAGCAATTTCAACTTCTTGCATTCGGTAATTGGACCGCGGAAGTAGTATAGAGACGAAGACTTAATCGTCTCCAGTCTTCACCCCGACTCGACTCTAGCACCATTACAAAACTTGCAATGCCGAAGTTGACAAAAAAACATGCAGAAAAAACGAAACAATCACCGGGTATATACGTGGTTGTCAGATATGCAACGATGCCAGCCGCTACTATACCGCGAAGTGCCGAAGTATACTCGCATCGCATGGCAAGCAGAGTCGCGAGGCAATACAGCACAGGAAAGACGGGCGGCGAAGCTGTACGTACCCAAGAAGTCGATGCCGTTGTACCCGTTGCTGAACCGGCCGGTGGGCCGCGACGTGGGGAAGTCAATGCCGTTGTGCGGGAAGTTTGCCCGCGGCACGGCGGCGCCGGTCAGGTAGTTGTTGTTACCGACATCGGCCGTGGAGTCGCCGAACACGTATATCGCCGGCACCTTCGCCGCCGCCGCCGCGGTGATACAGATGGCCACAGCAACAAGCGCAATCGGCGGTAGCATCTGTCCAGCCATGGCCGGACTGCGAGGTGCACTCCGCTGGCTTTGGGTGGGGGCTGAACGGCAAACCTATCCCTTGTTTGCCTTTGGGAAAGGGAGGGGCCGCGACCGGAGCGGCAATGGCGCACTTTAAAGGGCGACGATGGCGAGCTACGTACGGGCGACGCCTTTTATTGAGACCGGAAGTGCGTGGCACAGCACTTAGACCAAGTAGTAGTACAAAGTTCTTTACTTGGCTTAGCTTTGGTAAAGAGAGATGTGAATGTGACCTGGTCACCTGGCTATCGCGCAAAACGTTGCTCCTCCTCCTGGGTTGGTCATGGGGGTCTCCTGGTCGACCAGGAGACAGTCTACTACTCTCGTACTCCTACACGGGAAGAGTAACTGGATATACAGCGAAAAAAGTCGATCGATCACGGATATCCTACTATCGTGGCTCCTACATGTACTTGTGACAAAACCAAGAAGATCCCTCACTCTACTTGTCCAGCAAACCCCGTCAAATTTACTCGCCACGATCTCATGCTCCTTGGTGGTCCTACAGGCGAATTATATCGGCATGATGTTCTAAGTGCCTTTGGATACTCTCTCTCTCAAGAGTAATTACTGCTACTTTTCTCAGAAAAATCGATCCCTGGGAGGCCGGGACTGAGTGGGGGTAACTTGGCTTGATCAGAATCGATTACTTGGATCAACCCCGTTGTCCATAGGAACATATTCTACCAACCACTCGATGCATTTGTACAGGGCAGAAACCTTAACACGTCTACAAGCCTTGAAGCATAGAGAAAGGCAGCCGGAATCCAATGATACAGTAATTACTTTCGATGTTTGCATTTGATAATGCTCCAGTGGGATGTATAGGCAGCCTTATGGCTGGGCACACAAGTATGCGCTGGCCGATTCTTCTACGCTTAAATAAGCACCCAATAATTCTATCTTTACGTTTAGTTCTTTTCATACTGTATTGTTGTTACCATTACTTACAACTGAAGCTAGCCTGCCAGATGCAGCTTTTTTTTGCCCAGGCAGAAAAAGAAGATCCCATGCACAGCATGGCTTTTTTTCAATCTTTCTCCTGTTGAAAGCAACAAAAATAAAAACGACAGCAGTGGGCAGCGCAACCTTTTCCTTTTGAGACTCGGGCAGTAGTCAGTCTCCGCTCACTTTCAGGTTTTTCTGACAGCTGCACGAACACCTTTTCACCCGTTTACCGTGCCACTGCAGAGGTTGAATGATTGCATCACTTCTTTTTTTACTGTCTGCAAGTAGCTATTCTCCAAGACGTACGCTAGTGATCAAGTCATGGAGTATATGGTGGTTAGTACTCTAGTTTAATCCTTTGATCGAGTTGGCAACACGAGTGCAAGCGGGATCTTTGCAAACTCTAGTTTATTGCGCCTTTTTTCTCCACTCCCCAAAGGCACATAATCGTATCCACCAACTTGGTACAAGAACTCTCGTCTTTTTCATCCTTCCTACTAGTAGTACTATTTTCAATTCTACGTGCAGGCCAGAGCACTCGATTCGTTGATCACGCACGCGCGACAAGCCTCGACAGTCGACAAGTGCACCGGCACACGGACGTACGATTTCCAGTATGTCTATCTCTGTATCTTCTCGCATCTAGGATAGGAGTAGAGCTCTATGCCGTCGTAGGATCGCGTAGAACATGGGCTGCTTTGGCATCAATATGACCATGAGGCCCAAGAGCGCTGGCACGGACGAAGTTACCAGCCACCACGTCGTTTTCTCTCCTCTGTTCCTTTGCGCGCGCGTGCGGGAGCGCGTGCAGGCTCGTGTACCGTGCCGATTCCGTCGCCAAGAGGTTTGGTGGAGTACATGACACACTGGGGCGTGTGTTTGGCTGGCGTGTGCTCAAACCCGCATTGCTGCTTGAGCGCGAGCGCCAAAGTGTACACGCTTGTTCTGTTCGCGTACGCTGCAATATCCGTCTCTCGGAGAGGAGGCCCAGATATTGTCTTCTCTCTCACTTCTCGATTACAAGGCCCATCCAAAGATGGATGGCCCAAGAAAATATTACGCCTTGCCAACTGAAAAGCCCATAAGAGTTTCAAAAGAAGCCCATGAGAACAAGGCCCGCCAGTCAATCCACGTACCAGTTGGCTCGCGGTGTCTGTTGCTCTCGTTTCACACTGGCACACAATGCAAACTACCAATGAACCAAGAGCGGACCAATACATGAGGCACATGATTGAGAAGATCTAGTAGAAAATGTGATCACAATGCAGTGTAACCCAGTAGAGTAGTACAGTACAAGGCAACAATATATTCTGGGCAGAAATCATTAATACCAAGGCAGAATGCCCAGCCCAAAACCAATACAAGAGTGCCAATAATAATTAAACAAACTCAACATCTAGTACTTGACTATAGCAAACTGAAGCCCGTACCCCACACGAAACACAAACTTCGATCACTGATCGGGCTTCACTGACCAGGCCTTGACCAATCTTGACACGAACTTAACAAAGCTGCAGTGCAGAAAAAGCACCAAACTAACACACGCCAAAACACTTCCAAATTCCAACCATGGCCTGGTCTCACACACGCCCCAATTAAGCGCTGATTCGAGATCATCAGCCCAACCAGGCCGATCAATGAGCACTCCTCCCTTCCCACTTCCACGGTGTCTACCAGTGTTCATTCGCCCTTCCGCTTGTTGATCTATTTTGATTATAATTTCTGATGCAATGCCCACACTTTGACAAACTGATCGAATTTAAGTTCTCTTTCCAGTTATCATGATCGCTTTTCTTTTTTCTGAAAATACATGTCTTCACCTGTAATTCATGCATCTCGCAAACAATCAATTTACCGAGGTTTTCTATCTTGCTGGTATTTTTCGATAACACAAAATTACAATTATCTTACACTGGCAACGAATGGCCGTCCCGTTCATCATCTAATCCCAATGACACTGCGGCACCACGTCAATTAAGCCTGACGCTGTGGTAAATGTTAGCTCGTGGCGGTTTACGCCCCGTGTGCTGTCTACTGTTGAGCCCTGAAATTTCATCATGTGCAGGCGCGCGAAACAGCAATCAAGAGCTCTAACGATGGTGCTGAGCTGTGAAAACAAGCTACCATGGTCAAGACGTTTTCCTGATGCAGCTCATTCTCATGCCCCTATTTCACACATACACACATAGTTTTGGCATCGAATTGGTCTTGCTCGATCGTCTCCGTGAGGTTAATTTGTGGGCATGGCCAGTATGAGAGACGAGTAATAAACCGATCATGTTGAGAGGGAGCAGAAGATGGGATATATATATATAGATACATGGGTAGGTGAACTAGTGAGAATATGGTTATGTGAAGGACTGATCGTGGATGCATCACATAAATGAGCTTCTGGGGAAAAATGATGTCTTCCATCACAACATGAATTTGTCCTTACAGGATTTGTACATAAAAGAATATTTCTTCCCATGAAAAAAAAAACAGACTAATATTATCGATAGAACATGGAAAATGTGTATTAATGGCATAATATATGGAAAATCTAAAAATAAATCAGTGGAGACGGAGCTTAAGCTGGAGCCATCTCCGCCGATGTCAATCCATGCTACTGCTGCCATCTCTATTGTCACATGACTTTTCATGCCGGCCTCAATTGTCGGTATGCCCGTGATTTGGTTGGAATCTGTTATTGAATTCTAGTACCCGTTGATCTATTTTTATCATTGTCAATGCAATACTCACGCTTTGACGAATTGATTTTGAGTTCTCCGTCCCTACTAGGCAATCATGTTTTTTTTTTTTTAAATGCATGTTTCACTGGTAATCCATTTCCCAAACGGCCAGTTTACCAAGGATTTCCATTCCACTAGTATCTTTGTAGACAACGAAAATTACAGCTGCACTTTAATTACTACGGTAAAGATATACAGAATTCGCAAGCAGTCCCTCAATCTTTAAGTTGAAATTGGATCTCCATTATTAAAATCATTACCCCCAATGTGATCCCTGTGCATAGCAATGAAATTAACAATATAAGTTACCATAGTTCATAATGGACATATATACTCATACAGCTTCCATTATCTGCATTAATGGGACAAATTGCCTGCATCAAGGAATCCTGATCGAGTGAGGGTCTAGTGGGGTGCACACCACATGGCTTGAGTTGTAGGCTTGTCTCCTTAACCCTTTTTAATTAACTAGAAAGGTAGCCCGCGCATATACGCGGGCATGTACATAAAATTTTTTTACGAATGTTCATGTGTGGATGGTTTTCTATCAAAAATATTCTTTCACTTTATCATAAACTAAAATTAAACTTATTCGATGTGCTTTGAACGCTGGTTACTTGCAACATATAAATTGAACTAAAATTACTTTAAACCGTGTTGTTTCTAATTCATGAGAAAATTTTGTGTTGAAACAATAGATGTGTTTCCTATGAATGTCCAATTTTTTTTGTTAGATTCTGTTTGAAATTTTAAATATATTCATTTTATTAGTCCTGCTAAAATGTTTGAATATTTGTTATATGATAATTGATTAAGGAATAATTGCCTAGGAATACCAATCAAATAGTAAGAGGGCTTGTAGAAGCTAGCGTCGTGACTATATTTGAATTTTATTGTTATAGTATAGAAAATCCTAATTTAAAAAGGCCATCTATTTTTTTTCCGATGGTTCTAGCACCGTACTTATATTTTCTTTTAGGGTTTTATAGTTCTTTTTTATTGTGTTTATAGCATACCTGTGCATGTTACTTTGTTTTTTTTTCAAGTGAACGGTATATCTCAATGTTTTTTTTTTGTTTTGATAGCCTTTTCTCATCGTATAGGTACGTTTGTTTTTTTTTTTCAAACGAACAGTGCCGACAGGTGCGTACTTAACATTTTCTGGTAATCCGATTCTCTGGTATAGATAGGAAGTATAAATCAATGATATAATCTAACGGTCTAAAATAACGGATCCACCAATTTAAGTGAAAATCAACCGTGGGATTGTAGAATGACACATGGCGGCCTAGGAGCATTTGTAGAGTGCCACGTGGCAGCGTAGGAGCGTTTGTAGGAAGTTTAATGGACTTTTAGTATATAATAGATAGATGCCCGACATATTAGAATTCCTCAGCAATAGGAAAATATAAATTATAAAATATATCATGAGTAGTTTAATGCATATGTTATATTTATGTTATTTTTAATGCTGTAGTAATTTGTTATTAAACCTATTGGCAAAGGAAAAAATTATATGATAATTGATTAAGGAATAATTGCCTAGAAATACCAATAAAATAGTAATAGGGCTTGTAGAAGCGTCGTGACTATATTTAAATTTTATTGTTATAGTATAGAAAATCCTAATTTAAAAAGGCCATCTATTTTTTTTCCGATGATTCTAGCACCGTACTTATATTTTCTTTTAGGGTTTTATAGTTCTTTTTTATCGTGTTTATAGCATACCTGTGCATGTTACTTTGTTTTTTTTTCAAGTGAACGGTACGTATATCTCAATGTTTTTTTTTTGTTTTGATAGCCTTTTCTCATCGTATAGGTACGTTTGTTTTTTTTTTTCAAACGAACAGTGCCGACAGGTGCGTACTTAACATTTTCTGGTAATCCGATTCTCTGGTATAGATAGGAAGTATAAATCAATAACTTATTTGTGTGCTTTGAACACTGAACATATAAGTTCTAAAATAAAATTAGTTGAGATCATGTGGTTTTGAATTGATGAGAAAAAATGGATCAAAACAATGGACGTGGTTCCTATGAGAAAATTTAGGAATTTTAACACCCTAGAAGGATACTCCCACCATTGCAAAATATAATGCATAATCATCCTTAACCCAATGGCCAAGAAACAATTATTATCATCTTTCTTGTTAATCACCCCAACTAATAAAATACATGCAACCGGCATAATTAAAGATCTTGTAAGTGTAAGTTTTTAAAAAGTAATAATTTAGGGTAGATGAGATACTAATTAATTGCATGCATGCATGCACTCTTATATTATGAAACAACTTTGAAAAGTATTGTGTCCTATATTTCGAAATGGAGGGAGTATCTTACAACCCCCAAAGAAATCCAATAATATCATTTTTATTGTATTTTATTTTTTTATATTTTTTTATTCTAACAGTCTTTGTAAAATGTTTGAATTTTTCTATTTTGAATGGGTTTTAAATCCAGCAACATCTATTCAATATTCAATTTGTTTCATGTCCATTTTATTTATTCTTTTTTTGATATTTTCATTCTATGAATCATCCTTGAAATGATTTGATCTTTGCAATTTGGGATGAAAATATAAGTGCATGTAACGTGGTTTGGGGTAAAGGCACACATTCTAATTTTTTTCTCATGAAATATTGAACTGATGGTCATAGTATTTTTAGCGAATCACCACTAAAGTGGAGTGTCTTATAACAAATACACGTTTGTAGATGGTTTCTACGTCAAGACTTTACAATGTACTGTACAAATAAAGTTTTACCAAAAAAATAAAAACTGGACAATTTCTTTCATTCCTATATAGAATTCACTATTAAGATTCCTAGGTGCAACGCATATGCTTATCGGTATTCGGTATGATGTTCAACCGACCACACCTTTATTTTAAACTTGTTGTCTATATTGCTAGATGAATAGTTGTTATGATTAGTAACTTCATAGATCATATGTGTAACTCGGACGCTATGATCATCTTTCTTAAGAATATTTATTTATTTCCTTAAAAGATCATTTTAAAAGTACCAAGGTCAATTTGTATAGGTACATAGCCCTCATATGCATGTTTAGAGAAATTAATGAAGTTGGTAGAAAGTCGTTAGATGCCTAACGTGATATAAATAGTAGATAGAGGTTCATTTGTATTTTTTTGCCCATATAGATAATTTTAATTTTAATAGTCATGGAGATAAAAAAACAGAGATAAAATGATGGCGCATGCTATACATGGGAAGGGAGGGAGGGAGGTTTGGGATGTTTTTCTAAATGATTAATCTAACAACCAAAAATATGTGTTAAATGATTATGTCAAAACCGATGGTCGGATGTTTGGTTTTCTTGTCAGAGTTTTTAGGATTTTCTCTTATTTAAGAAAACATCTTAAGAACGTTTATAAGACGTGTAATGGACTTTTAACACCACATGCCACAAAAGGAGGAGGGAGGGAAGGAGGTTTGGGGTGTTCTTTTTTTTAAAAAAAAATAAATCTACTGACCCAAAATAATGTGTCAATCGATAGAAAAAAATGTGTCCATTGATTTATGTCAAATCCAATGATTGGATATTTTTTCCAAAATTTCTATGATTTTTCTCTAATTTAAGAATGTCATAGCAACTTAGAAGCGTTTATAAGATGTTTAAGATTTTAACGCCGCACGGGGATGGGGAGGGAGGGATAGAGGTTTGGGTTTTTCTTATTAAAAAAATTAACTAATCGATAGCTCTAATTTAATAGCACCATGTAGTAGCTTAAAAGGGTTCGTAGGATGTTTAGTGTGATAGAGCGAGAGCTGCTAGACCTAGCAAGTTGAGGTCTATTTGTGGTTTTTTAATGTAAAAATAATTTTTATTTTAATTTCTCATGAAGATAGCTCGTTAGTACGTACGTGACGGGGATGTTTTTTAATTTTGTGATGTTTTTTTAAAAAAATAACTAACCTTCTAAAATAAAAGAACGAATCCACCGATTTTAAAAAAAAATCGATGGTCGGGTTAGAGTATAGCTTGGCTACCAAGGAGCATTTGTAATGTCTCACTTGACGGCTTAGGAGTATTTATAGGATATTTAATGGACTTTTATTGTAGATAGTTTTTTTTTCTGAAATTTCAAATATTTTCTTTAATTTAAGAATATCATATAGCAGCTTAGAGGTGTTTATAATATATTTAATGAACTTTAACACCGCATGGGGGTGGGGAGGGAGGGAGAGAGGTTTTGGAATTTTTTTATTAAAAAGATCTAACAATCCAAAACAATGTATCTATCAATTTAAGTAGAAATCAATGGTCAGTTGCTTTGTATTTTTTGAAAGATTTTCTAGTACTTTCTCTAATTTAATAGCACCACGTAGTGACTTATAAGCGTTCCTAGGATGTTTAAAGTGTTGGAGGGAGAGCCGCTAGACCTAGCTAGTAGTTGGTCTATCTGTGATTTTTTTTTGCCTCTAAAAATAATTTTGATTTTAATTTCTCATGAAATAGAAAATAACATAGGAAGGAACAGAAGAGAAGGACATACAGTAAGTACGTTCCTATGATGCGAACTATTAATTTTGTTTGTTTGTATACGTTGGATCCGGATGTTGGTTCCGGATGTTTTTTTTTTTTTCAAAATCAATCTAACTATCCTAAACAATGGGTCCATTGATTTAAATAAAAATAGATGGTTGGATTTCTCTTATTTATTATGGTTCCACTTAGAACCTTCGGAGAGTTTATAAGGTGCCACTTAACTGTTTGAGCATGTTTATTTGAAGTTTAATGGACTTTTAGTAGATAGGAGAGGAGGAAATTGAGTTAGTGGGGTGGTGAGAGAAGTTTCCGAGGGAGATGTGCGCATGTACTGACTATGGGAGAAGGGGAGAACATTTCTTCTTTTTTTTCAAATATGTTTACCAGCTTGAGTTATCTATATTTTGATATAATATGAGAGATCCAAAACAATATATTTCTTTTACTTGCTAAATATTTTCTAAATAAGGTACTTATTATATTAATCTTATTAATTAATTTTATGGGTTTCCTATTATGTTTATTTATGATATGTGTTTTTAATCAGGTGGTTTCAAAATGTATATTATTTTCCCATAAAAATGTGTTGTGAGTGTCAAATAGATGGTCGAAAGTAATGCATTTCTTTTACTTGGTAAATATAGTTAATTTTGATCGTAAATCGTAAATCTGTTGTAAAGAATCTAATAATGTATGTGGAAAACAAATTAGTCATATGATTTAGATCTTTTAGTTGTTTTGTTTATTATCATAAAATATGTTTTTGATTTCTTTCTAATACAACATAAATATGTGAGAGAGATAAATAGGAGGGCAGGTTGAGCGTGAGGCTGAGGACAAACGTACATACGACGTGCACCAGTATCACGTACAAGAGGGAAACGATGGAACGTGGTTTTCTTTTTTATAAATTTAGTGGGTCCACCTTATTTAAAGAAAATTGATAGTTAGGTGCCACATAGCGATTTAGGAGTGTTTTTAGGAGTCTCACGTGACGGATTGAGAGCGTTTGTAGGAAATTTAATGAACTTTTAGTATATAATAGATAGATTCCTTCATTCTTTTGTGTTCAGTTGGGCTACATAACTATGAACATGATGCTCCATAGTATATTTCAGTTCTTCCATTTTTGGTTTTTTTTTTGCAAAAGTGATGGGGAACGAAAATAAAGAATAGATTTGCCCTGCAATAATATCCTCGTTGAAGAGGTAACAGGTTAAATGGATGGAGCATTTGCTCATATTCATCTCATGACGTTTCTGAGTATTTTCCTACTCAAATGAGACAGTAACATGAATTGCAAGTTTGCAACTCTGTCCACCCTAAGGGGCACAACAGAAAGCCTCTCATTAGTTATAGTATTTGATTTAGACTAACCGAGGGAAGAAAGCAAGATGTTACTATAATACTCCCTCCGTTTCAAAATGTTTGACACCATTGACTTTTTAGTAATACTCCCTCCGTTTCAAAATGTTTGACACCATTGACTTTTTAGTATGTGTTTGACCATTCGTCTTATTCGAAAAATTTAAGTAATTATTTATTCTTTTTATATCATTTGATTCATTGTTAAATATACTTTCATGTACACATATGGTTTTACATATTTTACAAATTTTTTTAATAAGACGAATGGTCAAACATGTGCTAAAAAGTCAACGTTGTCAAACATTTTGAAACGGAGGGAGTATATAGTAACATATGAGCATATGTAGGGTTTTCGGTGCCTATTAATTGGTGGATATGCAGGCAAACGGCTTAGTAGAGATGTATGGACAACTTGCTCAGAAGATTCCTGTGTTTAACTTGTTTCAGAATCATTTAATTTGGAGCCACTGAAAAATAGCGCGCTGTATTCTTCACAAACTCAAATGCATCTAATCCAAAACTTACTAATTAAATTTTCATAGCAATCATTTAGTCGCTCATTATATAATAGCATTACGGTTATTGGTACATAGCTAGAGCGCATGGGTTGGTGAAAAACATTGACTAATCACTGGTACATCTAACAAACAAAACAAAAATGTAAATAAATCAATCACATTTTTTTCTTTTTCTTGGCCCTGACAACTAGTTACGCGTCTACAACGGCAGAAACTCAGGCTGTGTTTAGATCCAAAGTTTGGATCCAAACTTCAGTCATTATCCATCACATCAACCTATCATACATACACAACTTTTCAGTCACATCATCTTCAATTTCAACCAAAATCCAAACTTTCGATCCAACTAAACACAGCCTCAGCAGAGTGCATAGCCTCAAAGAGGGACGAGAGTCAAGATAGCCTACAGGCTTACAGCTCAAGGAAATACGTGAAAAAACTACAGTAGTGACGTGACCATCGAAGAAAATTATCACTAGTCTGATATCAACAGCACATCACCATATGGCAAGATAGCAACACGCATAGCAGGTTTGCATCTCTATCCACCCTAGGGCACGCCAAAAAGCTTGTAATGGTTTAGTCGACTATAACTGCACTCTGATTAGTATTTGATCAGGAACCATAGCCGATGGTAGAAAGCAAGATGTTAACATATGACATGAGCATATTTATCGTTTTATTTGGCTATTAAAATGGTATCACCAACTTATTAAAAAATCACTATCTTACTGGTTTTACTAGGTTTTTAGTCATTCAATTGGTGAAAAACCAGGTTTTTAGTTATTCAATTGGTGCGAACCGACAGGTATTGTGCTGTCGCTCGATACTTCCAAAATAACACTAATGCTCATCCATCTAATCCAAAACATACGAAATTCATAAAAGGCTTTAGTCGCTCATTATATAATCATGTTGTTTATTGGGACCTAGGTGAAATGCACAAGTTGGCAAAGCATTCACGAGTCACTGATACAAAAGAAAACTATAACGAATCACATCTTTTTCCCCTTATTACTGGCCTCAACAACTAACTACGCGCCTATATCCGAAAGAACTCAACAAGTGCATAACCTCTAATAGCGATGTGACCTAAGCAGCTTACAGGCTTACAGCAGTTGGAACTCTGATGCACTACGACTGTCAGACAAAGCTTGCCAGATTGCCATCCGCAAGCATGACACTCAGAATTTCTACTAAGGCAAGAGAACTAAGATGTCAAGTCCTCAATGGACATGAACTGAATGCTCCAGCACTAATGCTCTCGGTGACTAATTCCTTCTCTTGGATGTCATCTTCTTTTCCCGGGACCTCTCAATCCTTTGGCATTTTTTCTTTGAGCGAACAATAACCTCTATGTGCTATTTGTATTACTGCTTCACATGAAGCCCTCAAGGTGATGCAATCTTGGAAGTATATATATAGTTCATTTGAATTATCTACACCATTAAGAGTGGAGGTAATATGGGATGTTTGGTGGAGCTATTTATTAAGGGTTAATTATTAGTAGTAGTGAAACAATATACCAAGTGAGCTGAGGTATCCGGCAAGACTATGACACTTACTACTTGCGATGTATCCCACTCTCATTTTACAACGTCAGTCAATTCCAGTGGTCCAATGTTGCTGGATGGAACAATGGGAGGTCAATAGATAAAACTACTCGCTCGTTCTAAAATATAAGAACTTAATAAGGATTTATATCACTATTCACAATACTACTTTACCTATTAGTTACTTCGTATTCGAAAGTTTTCCTATCTTATCGCCACCTACCCTCTGACACTGATTCACTCCTCATTTGTTGAGGGGCAGTAAAGTTTTTGTTCTCAACCTTAATCTTGGCTAAACAACCGAAAAATCGTTCTATCTCAAAACAGAGATAGTATTAGTCGAGTGCAGTTTTATCTTGGCATAAAGATAATATTTTAGTCTCGTGTACCACTGCTATTCGATTATGGGAACTAGCTCGACAGCAGAGGGTCCATGTGGGTAGTTGAATCACGTCACAGCATATGTGAAAGACTGCTGCCTTTGCTAGCTAATCCAACCCATTCTCTGTCAGGAACGAAAGGTCGATTGATCAACGCGAGAGAGGAAAAATATTGAACACGAACACAAAATTTGGTGCTTTGTAACACCGGCAGCGTTTTCTTCTTCATTCTTCCTTTTATTCTCGCAAAACAAATGAACCTGGGAATGATGGCTGCATGTTTGGTCATTACTCCTTAGCTGCGAATACCATCCCAGGCTCCAGATAAGTGGTTGCTCGTCGCGCTCCCGTGCGAACAAAATGCCGACGTTTTATCCACTCACACACGACCAACAGAACACCATAACAGAGGACAACAGGTGGCAAAAATAGAGGGAGACCAAAAACAGAGCATCGCACGCTTTGTACAGATCTCTATACAAAACCGTTTAAGATGATACTGGCATCTGATCTCAGTCTTGAGTGTGCAACCTTAGTAGTACCAGAAACTTCCTCCCAAACAAGAGTGGCATGAACAGGAAACAAACCAGAATATCAAGACATGCCTGGGGTTGAACTGGACACCCTACATCTAGTGTTCTTGGTGACTTCTCCTCAATCTTTAAGAACTTGTTTTTCTCCCGGAGCCTACCATTCCTATGATGCTTCATTTCTAATGTAAACGAACAACGACCTCTATCTGCTAACTGTTTATTGCTGCCTCTGAGAAACCCTCGAGCTGGAGAAATAATCAAGTATTTTAGAGGTATTCTACAATCCAAAACATTGAAGTAGTTTATCAAGCAAGGTGGAAGGAATAAGCAAATACCAACTCGTGATATATCCTACTCTTATTGTACAATGTGACTAGTTCTCACATATTCACAGTGTACATTGGCTGTCTATACAATCGGCTTGGTCGATCACGATGTGACGGTTATCTATACTAATATAAAAAGTACGAGTTCATCCACAATCCAGCAATCCTGATCCGAACCTCCCAAGCCGGCTGGACCCACTTCTGATCACGTCTCCACGACTCCACGAACCGGTCCATGAGAAAGAAAAAGAGAAAAAAAAAAAGGGGCTGTCTAGATGGCATTTGACAGAAAAACCCCTCACAAATCATGCGAATTCTAGACCGTCGGATTGCTTTAAGATTCGTGCTGCAGTTCTAACCCTAACCCCTCTCCCTCCCCACGTCATTCCAGGCCGCCACCGCATCTCTCTCGCACGCGGGCTGCCTCCGCCGCCGCCCCACGCGCCGC
>CM020180.1:2715066-2802242 GCA_009805545.1 Oryza longistaminata | reverse complement strand
AAAAAAAAAAAGGAAAGAGAATAGAATAAAAGGTCCGAACTTTGGCGTCGTCATATTCTGGGTTATATATATACCATAATAGAGCATAGGAGGGTAATTATATATGTTCCAGATCCCTGTATGGCTCGCGTTCTAAGGTATTGGGAAATTAGTGAAAGCACTCTGGTGGATTGAACCATTCTTGACTCGGGTTTCTCCGATTCTCGATATTTAATCTCACTAATAAGTCCTGTTCTCATGCTAAAAAACGGGGAACTACGATGTTCGATCTTTTTAGTCCCGGTTCGTATGGTGTTGTCCGAAGAGGGTGCGCTCCGTTAGGGGCTTGTCAGAGCCTCCCGTGGACGTGACCCTGGTTGTTAACCACCTAGGCGTCGGCGTTTGTATTATAAAAATTGTCTAACTTTAGTCCCCGTTGGTGTTACCGTGTAACCGGGGACTAAAAGTTAGAATTTTTAGTCCCGGTTGTTTACCGGAAACAAAAGGGAATTACCCGCGTTGGGAAAAGTGGAAACAAAAACCTTTAAGGCGTAATCACAGTACAACCCAGGCGCAGGATAGACTGTGGGTGCAAAGTCTCACTGCGCCTATTAAGGTTCCATCCTTATCTCGCCCTCCTCTGTAGGGCTTCCCATCCAGCCATCCCATCTTATTCCTTCTTCTTCTCTCCTCCTCCCTCAGCCATTTCGCTTGTGAGTGGGTAACTCGCCTTCTCTTCCTTCTCTCTTCTCGTACTCCCATGCGTTCCTGCCTCCGCTCTGCTTCCTCCCCCTCCTCCTCCTCTGCCCTTCCCCTCCGGCGGCGGCGGGCGGGAAGTGGAGGCGGTGCCGCCGGCGGCCCCGGGCGGGGCGACGGGATGGAGGCCGCCGCCGGCATGGCACCGACGCGGCGCGAGATGGAGGGGCGGTGGCGGTGGGGCCTGCGTCCGGCCGCCGGCGGCGCGGCAGTTTTGTGGGCGGTCCAGGTAAACGTCGGCAACACACAGCAGCGAACGGCCGGGTCATCAGGCGGCGGCCGCCGCCGGGTCGAGAGGGCGCTGCCGGCTCACAACACACAACACAAACGGGGTGGAGAAGGAAGCGGCGGCCGAAAAGCTGCGTCGAGGGAGCGGCCAGGAGGCGCCGGTTGGGATGGCGGCGGCCGGCGCCGGTTGTGAGGCGGTGGCAGGAGAACTTTTTTTTTCTCTTCTTTATGCTATCTGATGAATGATGTTGTAGATGTGAACTTTCTTTTTCCTTTCTTTGTTCTCTGTGATGAATGCTCTCTGTGATGAGATGTTGTAGATCTGAACAAGTGTAAACAATATGGATGCTTTGTTGTTTGATTTTATTCATTCGATCTATGGTTTAGGCTTTGTTGTTGATTTTATTTATTCGATCCACTAGCTTAAGCTAAATAACAATAAAAAAGGAAAAATGCCAACCGGATGAAAGGAAAAGAAAAAAAAAACCAAAACTTTTTAGTCCCGGTTAGTAACAACAACCGGGACCATATTTTTAGTCCCGGTTGGTAACACCAACCGGGACTAAAAATCGATCTTTACTCCCGGTTATTTGAACCGGGACTAAAGATTGCGATCTTTAGTCCCGGATTCGTAGTCCCGGTTGGAAAACCGGGACTACAAAGGGTTACCAACCGGCCAAGAAAGCGTTTCTCCACCAATGAACGTGGGGCAAGCGAACGACAGACGAAGTGATGTACTCCAAAACGGTAGATCAGTATAACTATAAAAAGAAAATCTATAAAATCATAAGTAAAATGATGAGATATGTATATCAGTATATGTAACAAATACTAGTACGATATATCTTATATACACTGGCATTTATATCCTTAACAGCCACACAATCCATATAAATCTATCTAAAAATCACATATATTGTAACTAAATAACTACTATATGCTATTATATTAGGATGTAATCACTCATTTTCAAAAATATAAGGGATTTCGGATAGATGTAACACATCCTAATATAATAAATTTGAATTGTTATATCACCCAAGATCCTTTATATTATAAGGCGGATGAAGTACGTAGATAAAAACACCTAGCTAAAATGGAGGTAGTACTAGATATCATTCATCATCTTTATACTGGGCATGTTTAGTTCGTGAAAAGAAAATTTTTGGGTATCACATCGGGCATTTGACCGGATGCCGCAAGAGATTTTTAGACACGAATGAAAAAACTAATTTCAAAACTTGCCTGGAAACCGCGAGACGAATCTTTTGAGCCTAATTAATCCGTCATTTGCACTTATGACTAATCATAGACTAATTAGGCTCAAAAGATTAGTCTCGCGATTTCCTCCATAATTGTGCAATTAGTTTTTTAATTTATCTATATTTAATACTCCATGCATATGTCTAAAGAATCGATGTGATGTTTTTGGGAAAAAGTTATTGGGAAAGCCTTAGAAATTGGATCGTCCTCGACATGAAGCCCGTTGCACATGTTGAGAGCCACCTGCTCGGTCATACTAGTAATTCTCCAGCCTCCAGGAGTCTCCTATCCCCTTCTTCCGCTAGCAACAGTGGAGAGATAAGCTCCCAATACTTCTGATAATGTCTGCCCATGTACATCATCTGGAGTACAAGCTGGCTTGGGTGGAATGTAAACAATGTCTTCTCTACCATCTCCTCCTCTGAAACATCTCGCCCACACAGTTTGAGCTTAGAGACGATGTCGCGGAGAGTTGAATCGTACTCGGCCACAGAGTCGAAGTCCTGGAATCGCAAGTGCTCCCAGTCATATCGTGCTTGGATCAGAACAAGCAAAATCACAGTACTTAAAGCTTATCATACTCTATCCTAGACAAAATCCCATGGTTGGGCCAGCACCACCAAGCAGTTCTCCCACTAACCAATCTAAATAAAATCATTACCACAATCTCACAGGTATATGATAGCACAGCACCAAATCAGCCTATCTCAGAGTCAAAAAAAAAAACAAAGAAAGATAGGAAACACTCACGCTCTTCTTCAAGTAGGACTTGCAGGTCTTGATGGCGGTGGCAAGGATGCGAGGGAGGTGGTCAAAATCAGTGGCCATGACATGGGACGGCCAAACCTGCCGCGAGCTCTGCCTGCAGGTTACAGATTGGGTGCTGCTGCCATCATGTGGTCTGGCAGTGGCGAACTTGATGTTATTCTTTGAGAATAATATCATCGCCAGATTAAAGGCTGAAGGTGCACAAAGCAGCAACAGTCAGTGCCTCAGTGACATTCACATCAGCGTGTAGGCAAGAATAGCAGAGAAGGGGCAACAGCGGAGAATGAGATGGGGGGCTTACTTCTCCTATGAGGGGATGTAGAGCACGGTGTATGGCTTGAGTGCTTGACCTTGCTGCTGCTGCCGCCACCGAGGGACTTGAAGCTCACCGTGGCCTTGCACAAGGCCAGCGACCCCGTTGGTGCTACCACGCCCACTCGAACTATCGCAACACATAGATCCACCTGGGCAAGAAAGGAGAGCCACGAACAACAAACCATGAACAAAGAACAGATGTTGCGGGAGAAAATTATATTGCAATTGATTTGTACCTAAAGGGCGGCAATGTTAGTGGGGAATACGTAGATGCAAAGAACCATCTCCATCGGCCGGCATTCTTGGTCCGCCACAAGCCGCATCTGATCTCATCACTTTGTTCTTGGATCCACCCCCGCCAAGGTCAGAGCACAATCCACACCGCTGCTGATTTACTCCCATCCATTCTTTCTATGAAAAGAAGAAAATCAAAATAGTTCAAAAAAGGAACACAAAACTGAGTTCAACTTCAACTGCACATCATTATGCACGCTGCAAACCTTACCTCCGTGAGATACGCACCAACAGCGGGAAACACGACAATGATAGCAGCAACGCAGCACCAAGGGAGGGGGAAAAGCTCATCCTGATAACTTACTTCATACCAAATATCATCGCTCTGCAAGTCTGCATGACTAAATCCAGCCTTTGTAAAATAGTCATTGCAGAGTAAAACATACCCTATATCCTTTCCTCCTGATGAATGAACTTGCTGATGATAATGAGATTTAATGAGAGGACCAACCAAACCCCAGTTGGAGTTCAAAGATAAACAAACGATACTTCCACCATTTAATGTTCAGCCGGCTGCAGATGTATATCCCCGTTGGTTGTTTTTTGTTTTGAAAATCCACACTACAGCTGCTAGCCATGGTCTACCTCCAGTTCCCAACCCTCGGCTTTGAACAGTTCACGTTTTAACCATTGACTATATTAGAGGGAGAGGGAGAGACGAGGGAGGAGGGGATGCGGGCGGAGCCGCGGAGACGGCTAAGGTTTTGGGCTAGTGGGTGTCGTTTTGCGAAAACAACCCCTCAACTTCTACATTTTAGAGCGCAGGCCTAATTCGTGGTTTTCCTCTCCTTCGCATAGAATATCTGGATTTATGAAGGGCCTAAACGAAAAAATCCAGCTCAGAGGGACTGTTGGCGAGGGACTCCGGACGAATTACGAACAAAACGGAGGGCCTTTTCGCAAATTTCCACCCCGCGCACTGTAGCAATCCGACGTGGACACGCCGAGCGGCCGCCTGGCGACTCCGCCGGCCACCGATGGAAGGACGTCAGCAGGGCCGTCTACGGCCGCAGCTCGTGCGCCGTGAAGCGACGCTGGAGGGAGCTGCGCAGGAGCGACGCGTTCCTCAGCGCGCTGTGGCGTCCGAGGACGACGACGGCGCCGCCAGCCAATGCCGCGATCACGACGACGTGTTGATGAACTGTGGATGAGCGCGAGAGCTCGCGTCGTCGCACATTTCATCGACGATCTACTCTTCCAAGAGTTGTTTTTGCTAGTTAATTGGTCACTAGCTGAGTAGCTGTAGGCAGTATGACTGTATCTGGTAGTCGTAGCACGTCTCGTTTTGTAACTGTTGGATTTGATTTGTTTTGGTGCTGGAAACTGATCGCTATGTAGTATTGGTAGCTCATTTTTCCCATCCTTTTTCAAGAGAGTCATCTAGTCGTGTTGTTACCAAGTTAATGACTAATGTAATCGTTGATCAAAAGATCTGCTTGAATGTTTATGTAAATTGATGAAGCTATATATATAAACGATCTTGCCATACTCTTAATGAATATTGTAAACGTATAATTTGGATTTTGGACAAAGAACGAAATTCAAACACAAAAAAGTTGTATCGATGCTATACATAAACCACGGGTAAAACAGAATAATACGGTGATGAGTGATGACTACAAAACCTCATGCCACATCCTCGATCAATCCTCGTATTCCCAGAGATAACCATCGAGCAAGCATTCTCATGTTTTAGCAAAACTCCTAATAATTCTGCTATAGCATAGGTAACACTATTACAATTTCTAGGACAATTTTGAACTCTAATTAAATCAACAAAAACCAGATAAGAACAAGAGTCTAATTGCTGTAAAGATTTCGTATTGACGGCATTACTTTTCCCCCTTTCTTGATCCAACAACTGTACGGGATTAGAAACACATCTTATATTCTTTTTCTCGATATATAAGTATTATTATGGTATAATATTTATAGTATCGCAATATAAATATTTCAAGGACACTTACTCCAATGCATAGAAATACATTAATTTTTAGCTTATTAGACGTTCGAGAGAGAAATTTAAGTAATCTACTCCCTCCATCTACTTTTGATAGGAATATTTTCAAATCTGAAAAATTTATTTTTGATAGGCATATTTCAATCCAACCACATATCCTCTTAATGATTTTCTCGGATTTAATGCATGACTCTCCATTATTCCACACAAGATTTGGCTACATGGGCATCGAGAAATATAAATATTAATGAATCGCTTATTTACGAGGAATAACTAATAGCATATTTAAATGTGATCATTGTGCCAAGATAAAATATAACTATCAAAAGTAAATGGATGGAGTAAAATTTATCCACTGGAAGCGTAATCTTTTAGGTTCACCTCACATTATCATAGTTTGCTTAGGCCGTGTTCGAGTCCCTGGCATGTAAAATGAAGCAGCGTTTAGTGCATGATTAATTAATTATTAGCTAAAATAAATTTGAAAAATTGATTAATATGATTTTTTTTAAGTAACTTTCATACAATTTTTTTTTAAAAAAACGTATCATTTAGCAGTTTAAAAAGTGTGATCGTGGAAAACAAGGGAGGTGAGTTGGGAAAATAAGATAAGAACTCAGCCTAATTGTTTATCAGGGCGCCGGCAGCGGCTATCCTGTCTGCACGGCCGCCGAAAGAGAGCAAATAAGAGGAATGATAGGGATGAAAACAGATCGAATACGGTCGGAAACTACCTCTATCACATTCGTTTTAACATTTTTTTTTTCGAAATCGAAATCGGAATCAGAAACCCGGATATGAAAACGAAATTGAATATTGTCGAATACAGATACGGTGCGAATACGAAGCGAAATGAATACGGTGACGAATATTAATAGGAACATAAAACCCCCTCAAACTAAGCATCACAAGTCAACGAGAAATATAACTCGTTATTTTTTCTAATAGAACATATCAACATTTTCAAATTTTAGTGATAATAATTTTGTTATATCCGATTTTGTGGTTGAGGGAGACGATTCAATCGAGAGTAAGACATTAGCTAGACAAATGATTATTTCTCTCTGCATTACTATAGATATTAGTATATTATTTTAGATACGATATTGTTCATAGAAGAAGTTCTTTCATAAAGGCAAGCTCACTTAAGAGCTCACGTGAGAAAACGATTTTTCCATATGGACGTCTTAAGGAGCCGTATGTGAAAAAAAAATTTAAAACTAGTTTATCGCACTCATATGAACTTTAAATTGGATTATTCTTTTTTCTAAATGTTTCTAAAATCATGTTCTATCAAGGTATTGTGTTCTTACTGCTATTATTTTGGCCATTTTCTTGTGACTTTGTTTTATCAATTAAAAATTTGAATTTCAAAAAATGACAACTTCAAATAATATTTTGAAGCAGTAAATAATTTCAGCTGAAAAAGTTTGAACATAAAAGTCAAAATTTGCATATCTTCTTATAGCTTGTGAAACCATACGAGATATGTAAATTTTGTAAACAATATTACTATGCTTTGTTGGATGAAGAAATGACTAAAATAAAAGTTATGATCTTGATAAGTTATACAACTTTGTTGTTGATGACTTTTTCTGTTGAAATCATTTAGTATTTGAAAATGTTATTTGAAGGTGTCATATTTTGAAATTTAAATTCAAACTGTTTAAACAAAGTCATATAAAAAAAATGACCCAACTAAAAGTTGTTGATGTTGATGCGTTATACAACTTTGTTGTTGACAAGTTTTCCATTTGAAATCATTGACTACCCGAAAAATTATTTGAATTTCGTATATTTTAAAATTTAAAATACATATAGTTTAATCAAACTCGGATGGAGAAATGACCAAAAGAAAATTGGTAGATCTCAATAAATTCTACAACTTTGTTTTTTATAACTTTTTCACATGAGTTTATTTAGTATCATAAAATTTAATTCGAAATTGAGGAGGACATATAGACTTTATAGCTAATTCTTAGGCCCGTTGGCCCATTTAGATGGAGTGATATATAAACCTAACAGTTTATCCTAGTACCTCCCAATTTCCCACCCAGCCACCACCCTTCCTCCCGGCTCCCGCGACCGCGAGACGCCACCACGGGGGCGGGGCCTGCGTGCGGCGGACGGCGACGAGGCGAACTGGCCCGCGCCGGCCTCGTTGCGGCCGAGTCACGCGGCGACGGCGGGAACTCGGCGGCGCGAGGCGACTGCGTGCGGCGGACGGCGATGTGGGATCCGACGTCGTGAGGCAACGGCGACGGAGGGGCTCGGCGGCTCGAGGCGACGACGTGCGGCGGACGGCGACGAGGGATCCGGCGACGTCGGCCTCGGGGCGGCTGGTTCACGGCGGCGGCGGGAACTCGGCGGCGTGAGGCGACGGCGTGCGGCGGACGACAACGAGCGTTTTTCAATGTTGTTAATTTGAAGTTGGCTGTTGATTTTGATTTGGATTATCCGGCAAAAAAGGTCGGATAGTTTCTGACGATCCGAGTTCCGACGGATACCATCGCTATTGTATTCGAATTCGTATCCGAGAAAAACTATCCGAATTTGTATCTGAATTTGAAAAAAGTCCGATCGCAGCAATCCGCATCCGAAAAACAGGATCGGAATTCAGAAATTATCCATACCACTTTCATCCCTAGGTAACGGATAGACGAACCGAGCCACATGCCCTCGTAACAAGGCGATTCAGTTAAGGGTCGCGGCGGTTGTCTGTGTGACCCAGCCGGGCCGGTGTTCAGTGTTCTCGTGGGCTGACATTTAGCGTGGGCCAACACGTGCAGGCCCACCCAACCTAAGCCAATCATCAATCAGAGAAGCAAAACGATGAAACAATCTAAGCTCATACTCAAACTAATCGGATTCGCAGTAGTATTACGCGCTTTAATCCGGAACGGAGACACGAAAGTTTCTGAAAAAAAAGGAAAGGAATTCGAACTACCAATCCGAGTCGGACATGGCCTCTGCAGGTGAGTGGCTATATAAAGTGAAACGAGCATTGTGTCCTCGGTTCAATTCATTCATCCACACACACACCACCGTCGACGTGTCACACGCCATGGACATGGAGCTCTCCTCCTCCTCCTCCTCCTCCTCTACCACGTCGCTTCCTCACCTGCGTCGCCGCCGCTCGGGAGGTGCGTCCTCCGCATCGGGCTCCCGCCGGCGTGGACGCCCGAGGAGGACGCCGCCCTGGAGCGCCTCGCCGTGGAGCACGGCTCCGCCACTGGCGCCGCGTGGCGGCGCAGATGCCGCGCCGCCGCTCGCCCGCGCAGTGCCGCGACAGGTGGAGGGACCACCTCGCCCGCGACGTGTTCCACCGCCCCTTCACCGCCGCTGACGACGCCGAGCTCGCCCGCCTCTGCCTGCGCCTCGACGACGCTGGCGCCGCCGTCGGCCACCGATGGAAGGACGTCAGCAGGGCCGTCTAGGCGCAGCTCGTGCGCCGTGAAGCGACGCTGGAGGGAGCTGCGCAGGAGCGACGCGTTCCTCAGCGCGCTGTGGCGTCCGAGGACGACGACGGCGCCGCCAGCCAATGCCGCGATCACGACGACGTGTTGATGAACTGTGGATGAGCGAGAGTTGTTTTTTGCTAGTTACTTGGTTACTAGCTGTAGGCTGTATCTGGTAGTCGTAACTCGTAGCACGTCTCGTTTTGTAACTGTTGGATTCGATTGGTTTTGGTGCTCGAAACCGATCGCTATGTAGTATTGGTAGCTCATATTTCCCATCCTTTTTCAAGAGAGTCATCTAGTCGTGTTGTTACCAAGTTAATTAATGACTAATGTACTCGTTGATCAAACGATATGCTTGACTGTTCATGTAATATTTGATGAAGCTATATATATAAACGATATTGTGATACTCTTATCGAATTGACACCATTACTTTTCCCCCTTTCTTGATTCAACAACTGTACGGGATTAGAAATTTCACACATCTTATATTCTTTGTCTCGGGATATAAGTATTTTTATGGTTTAAAATTTAAAGTATAAATATTTCAAGGACACAAAAGCTTTTAGCTTATCAGACGTTTGAGAGAGAAATTTTAGTCATCTAAAATTTATCCACTGGGAGCGGAACCTTTTCGGTTCACCTCACACCCCTTAATAATTTTAAAGTTAATTTTAAGGTTTGTTTATTGTAGCTTATTTTTTACATTGCCTTTTAAACTAATAAAAACATATATAAAAAATCTTACATACAAATTAGTTTTTTTCGCTTCCTTTACTTTTTCCAGGCGTAAGGCAAACGATACCACATAAAAATGCGAGTAAAAGACTTAGTTTTTGTTATTGACTTTGCATCACGTGAGCACCGCATCGAGCTTGTCTTCTTCTCCGGATCGCCACGTCAGCTTTCCGCTTATCGCGCTAAAGCTTTCCGATCTTGCTGGCGCCTGCCGCAGCTGCGACTGCCACGTGGGGTCACCGCCTCGGGCCCGCATTGCCAGTGACACGAGGTAGATGCTTTTTCAATGTTGTTAATTTGAAGTTGGCTGTTGATTTTGATTTGGATATCCGGCAAAAAAGGTCGGATAGTTTCTGACCGATCCGAGTTCCGACGGATACCATCGCTATTGTATTCGAATTCGTATCCGAGAAAAACTATCCGAATTTGTATCTGAATTTGAAAAAAGTCCGACCGCAGCAATCCGCATCCGAAAAACAGGATCGGAATTCGGAAATTATCCATACCACTTTCATCCCTAGGTAACGGATAGACGAACCGAAGCCACATGCCCTCGTAACAAGGCGATTCAGTTAAGGGTCGCGGCGGTTGTCTGTGTGACCCAGCCGGGCCGGTGTTCAGTGTTCTCGTGGGCTGACATTTAGCGTGGGCCAACACGTGCAGGCCCAACCAACCTAAGCCAATCATCAATCAGAGAAGCAAAACGATGAAACAATCTAAGCTCATACTCAAACCTAATCGGATTCGCAGTAGTATTACGCGCTTTAATCCGGAACGGAGACACGAAAGTTTCTGAAAAAAAAAGGAAAGGAATTCGAACTACCAATCCGAGTCGGACATGGCCTCTGCAGGTGAGTGGCTATATAAGTGAAACGAGCATTGTGTCCTCGGTTCAATTCTCGAATACAGATACGGTGCGAATACGAAGCGAAATGAATACGGTGACGAATATTAATAGGAACATAAAACCCCCTCAAACTAAGCATCACAAGTCAACGAGAAATATAACTCGTTATTTTTTCTAATAGAACATATCAACATTTTCAAATTTTAGTGATAATAATTTTGTTATATCCGATTTTGTGGTTGAGGGAGACGATTCAATCGAGAGTAAGACATTAGCTAGACAAAATAGACTTATTTCTCTTCTTGCAATAGTAAGTTAATTTTGATTAAGAAATCAAAATTTTCATACGGGCCTCTTAAAAGCTCCGCATGCAAAAATGAACTCATTTTTACATGCGGATCACTTAAGAGCTCACGTGAGAAAAACGATTTTTCCATATGGGCGTCTTAAGGAGCCGTATGTGAAAAAAAAATTTAAAACTAGTTTATCGCACTCATATGAACTCTAAATTGGATGATTCTTTTTTCTAAATGTTTCTAAAATCATGTTCTATCAAGGTATTGTGTTCTTACTGCTATTATTTTGGCCATGAGGACGACGACGACGGCGCCGTCAGCCAATGCCGCGATCACGACGACGTGTTGATGAACTGTGGATGAGCGAGAGTTGTTTTTTGCTAGTTACTTGGTTACTAGCTGTAGGCTGTATCTGGTAGTCGTAACTCGTAGCACGTCTCGTTTTGTAACTGTTGGATTCGATTGGTTTTGGTGCTCGAAACCGATCGCTATGTAGTATTGGTAGCTCATATTTCCCATCCTTTTTCAAGAGAGTCATCTAGTCGTGTTGTTACCAAGTTAATTAATGACTAATGTACTCGTTGATCAAATGATATGCTTGACTGTTCATGTAATATTTGATGAAGCTATATATATAAACGATATTGTGATACTCTTATCGAATTGACACCATTACTTTTCCCCCTTTCTTGATTCAACAACTGTACGGGATTAGAAATTTCACACATCTTATATTCTTTGTCTCGGGATATAAGTATTTTTATGGTTTAAAATTTAAAGTATAAATATTTCAAGGACACAAAAGCTTTTAGCTTATCAGACGTTTGAGAGAGAAATTTTAGTCATCTAAAATTTATCCACTGGGAGCGGAACCTTTTCGGTTCACCTCACACCCCTTAATAATTTTAAAGTTAATTTTAAGGTTTGTTTATTGTAGCTTATTTTTTACATTGCCTTTTAAACTAATAAAAACATATATAAAAAATCTTACATACAAATTAGTTTTTTTCGCTTCCTTTACTTTTTCCAGGCGTAAGGCAAACGATACCACATAAAAATGCGAGTAAAAGACTTAGTTTTTGTTATTGACTTTGCATCACGTGAGCACCGCATCGAGCTTGTCTTCTTCTCCGGATCGCCACGTCAGCTTTCCGCTTATCGCGCTAAAGCTTTCCGATCTTGCTGGCGCTTGCCGCAGCTGCGACTGCCACGTGGGGTCACCGCCTCGGGCCCGCATTGCCAGTGACACGAGGTAGATGCATAAAGTCCAACACAGTCGCAACCACACGCGGGGCCACGGCCGTGCGCCACTTCTCTTCCTCGCTCACTCTTCCCCCCCTCTCGCTTCCTTCGCTTCTCCTCTGCTTCGTGTCGCCGTCGCCGCCGCAGCCGCCGCCGGCGAGCACCGGGCGCGGAACCGGGAGCGATGGCGTCAGGGAAGGTCGTGTCCTTCGTCGGCGCCGACAAGCTGGGCGTGTCCCTCGCCGCCTCCTTCGTCCGGTCCGGGGCCATCGTCCGCTGCTTCGTCGCTCCCGGGGTTCGATTTCGCTTCCTTGTTTTTTTTTCTTCGCCGGAGGTTGAAGAGAGACGGGCTCACGTGAGGGATCGTGTGCGCGCGTGCGTGCGTGCGTGCGTGGTGCAGGGTGATGGATCGGCGACGGCGCTCTCGGAGCTGGGCGGCGTCCGGTGCGCGAGCCCCGCGGAAGCCGCGCGAGGTGAGCGTCTCGATTGGAGCTCCTGTACTGGACTGCTGGCCCGGTCCCGATGCGAGTAGACAGATGGCCTCCTCGTGATTTGTAGCAGTTGTTTGCGTGCCAGTTGGTGTTCGTGGTGTTTGTTGGATTGCCTCGTGCTTGCTCACGAGGCGTTTGTTGGAATGCCGTGCTCCCGTGGAGCAAGCACGCGCCACATGTCTGCATCCTCTATCTGATCGATTGCTATATCTTGATACCTGCAGACGCTGAGCTAGTCATTGTGCTCAGTGACACGGATGGGGTTGATGAGCTGTTCTTCGGACCTGAGGGGATAGTGAAAGGTATGCCATGTGCACGTACTCTATTCAATTTTCCCAGTTACTAAATTTGATGCTTCATACAACGTCTCATTGAGCATTTGTGCAGGACTGTGCTCGGGTGCTGTTGTATTGATTCGATCAACAATGCTGCCTAGTCATCTGGAGAAGTTGAATCAGAAGCTTGCAGGTAGGCATTGTTGATTTTAGGATAAATTAATAGAAGAGTTTTCTTGGAAAAAAAACTTGTATGATGTATACTGGGTAATGGTTACTTTATTCTGTTCCAGCAAAGGGAATACTGATCTTTGTGATGAACAATTACGACAATAGCCACAATACTAGTTAATCTATAGCCTAACTTATCCTGCAGATGAGAAGAAGAATGCCCTTCTTGATGGATACATTTTTAGTGGTTTATCTGATGAATTAAAGCAAAAGATTGTTGTAAGTGATGTGACAAGATGAGAATATGAATTGCGCGTGCTCGTGTCCTTTATTCTGTTGTCACCCATTTCCTTTTAAATACCAGGTTGTTGCATCTGGGAGACATGATGTTACAGAAAGAACTGGGCAATTCTTCTCTGGTAATTCCAAATATGTGTTACCATTTTGCCAACATTTTCTTCTTGGCCTATGTCTTTTGATGTTGTGATGGTGCAATGATGCTGATTCTAGGTTACATGGTGATATTTTAGGTCTTGATACAGCAGTTTACTTTGTTGAAGGTGAATTTGGCAGTAGCAGGTTGCTGTCTTCTCTCATAGTAAAGATTATCTTACATTATAGAATATTCGCTGAGCATTATTCTCCTTTTCCAATTTATGTACCATAGCCCATTAACTGAAATGTTACTGATCGCAGTTTTAACTGCAACCCACTTATTTTTACAGCAAAATTAAGCTGGTTAATGATTTGCTGGAGAGCATTCATTTTATAGCATCTATTGAAGCAATGTTTCTTGGTGTTCGAGCTGGGATTCATCCATCAATTATCTATGACATAATATCAAATGCTGCCGGAAGCTCAAGGTTATAAGAGTAATTCAGTTCTTTTTTATTCTATCTAAATCTTCCATACTTTTATGTATTTATTTAAATCAAGATCTTAACTCATTATGCTACAGAATATTCGTGGAGATCGTACCGAAGCTTTTGAGAGAGGATTCTTTGCTAATTGATTATCTAGAGTCATCCAAGACAAACGCAGTAAGCTCCTTTATGTCAGGACTACTTGCATCATCATAAAATATAGTATCCTTCATTCCTTAAATACTCACACTGAAACAGCTCCTGAGACTTTTTTTTCCTGTCAGACAATCAATTCACCTTGGCGAAATATTTTTCATTCAACATACACATGCTCATTCTTCTCATAATTTCACTACAACCCTTCTTTCTTTTTCTACAACCAATGGGAGGAGAGGTACTGGAGAGGAGATTAGATATATGAGATGGTGCCAGGGGCAAATATATAAATGTGATAAAGAACAAGGGAGGGGGGTATGGGGGGCAAGGGATGAATTCCATCTGACTGGTCCTTAAAATAGCTTGAGAAGTTGTAATGTTCTAACTATAATTGTTGCCTTCCCCATGGTAAACAGTTTACTCTAGTCTTGTACTCTTGTGGATTTAATTTTAGGTATTTATATTTTTGTATATGTTGCCAGGATACTCTCTTTCAGATATTATTAATTACTTAAGTGTTGCTCTGATGTTGTGAAATGTAAAAGGACTATGGCTACTGCATGGCTGAACGCTTCTGCTTCTGAATTATTATTTTTTTCACTCTTAAACATTATAGGGCTATGTGATGGATATGGCTAAAGCAGTAACATTCCCTTTGCCACTTGTAGCTGTTTCTTATCAACAATTAATACATGGTATACTGTTAAACTCCTTTGCATCAGCCATTTGATGGCAAAATGCTAGTTCAAAGTCATTTATGCTTTTAATAAAAAGACTTGAATCCCTACATTCTTTGCTTATGTTTTTTTCATTCATATGCATTTCTCTGTTCTTAATTTCAGGTTGTTCATCAGCAAATGGAGATGCATCAGTCTCACCGTTGAAGGTGTGAACTGTCAGGTTATTTTAATTCTGATTATAGATGCTTCAGTTTCGCAGATATATTATAAAACTTCATTTGCAGGTTTGGGAACAGTCATTTGGAGTAAACATCATAGATGCTGCCAGTCAACAAATCTACGATGCAAGCAAATTAGCTGACCAGCTTGTTATGGCATGTAAAACAGCAAAAACTATCGGCTTTATTGGTCTTGGAGCTATGGGCTTTGGAATGGCATCTCATTTGCTAAAATCAGGTTTCTCCGTTATTGCTTATGATGTAAGAATTCTTCCTAATTGCATAATTGGTCATTCAATTTTCTGCAAATTGCAGTACAAAAAAATCTTCCCTAACAGCCTCATCATTGGAATTGAATTCCACTTTTGTGATTCCAATGCAATAATTGTCACCCATATGAGGTAAAAGATAGCCTCCAAATTCCGTTGCTCATGTGCCACACTATCACGGGACTATTCACTCACATAGACAGTTCAAGTTCACGTGCATGGTGCACGTGACACCAGTGATCCGAATGACAGGCAGATAGTTTGTGAACGCCTTTATTCCTAGAGATGAGAAAATAGAACAGCCTACATGCCATTTTCACCATTTTATACATTTATTCAGTAACGGACATAATGTTGCAAACTTTATTTCATAAAATTTGCTCTTTTTTTGGTTTTACATACAATAATATTTTTTGTATTCCATTTAGGTATACAAGCCAACCCTGGCCAGGTTTACTGATTTAGGTGGATTGACTAAAGATTCTCCTGAGGAAGTATCAAAAGGTACCTTGCAACCTTCTGCTACAGAGTAAAGTTCTCACAACCATAAGATAAAATTTGATCAACTATAGAATTATAGTCAGCTAAAATGTGTTGCGCAATCAAAGTCCACATGGAAAAATATATGTATGGATATACTAGCTGAATGCTTGTGCTTTGCTAGGGATAAAATATATTTTTCATGAAGTGTGCTACCCATGGTTTGATATGGGAAATATTCACCTTATTTTAATTTTATATGTTGCTATCCATTTAGATTTGATTTTTTTTAATATTAAGAAGCTCAAGGAGTGACTACAAAATTTACCGTGCGAGTACTCGAGTTGGCCGAATGGCAGATTCACTGCTACCATCACTAGAGCCTTTTAAAGTAGTACTCCCTCCGTCCCAAAATATAAGCATTTTTAGCTATGAATCTAGACAACTGTGTGTCCAGATTCATAGCTAAAAGTTGTTATATTTTGGGACAGAGCTAGTATGTTACAAGTCTTATTTTTCCATAGCAATATAACTGTATTTCAATATAGTTTTTGTGGTCACTTTACACCACTATAATCTACACCCATCGTGATCAATGTGTATTTTTCTCTTTTTCACTGATTAATATGATGATTTCTAGCCCTTGAGAGTGAATGGAGTGGATTATTTTGCCCTGTTTTAATAATATAATACTCCCTCCATCCAAAAGTGTTAAGCATGTTTCATTTTTTGGTTTTTCCAGAAGAGATGGTCATATTTGTAGTCTCCATGTGCTAAATTAATTGTTGACTGGAACCCAAGCAACCATTTTAATACTCATTGGTTGCATGCATGCATGCATGCATGTAGTTTCTTGGTTTTGTTACATGGGGGATGAGTTAATTCCTACTTGGTCTTGGTGACAAAAGTAATATGTCTTACACTTTTGGATGGAGGGAGTAATAGATACTCATGATTTTTTTCACCACAGGAAAACAGTTTAGACTACTAATTCTCATTGAGAACTAATTTTTAGTCTTTCACAATTTATTGTGCATGTGTAGTTATTTATTACTTAACACTGGTACTACATTAGTTACACTCCCTCCATCAGAAAATATAGCAACTCTTGAACGGATAGGACACATCCTAGTACTACGAATTTGGATAGACACTGCTTGTCAAGATTCGTAGTACTAGGATGTGTCCCATCCGTTCAAAAGTTGGTATATTTTGGCACGGAGGTAGTACTAGTTGTCTCTTATCACTTGCTGGCGATATACTACGTACAGAATGTTGAGCTAACTAGTTATTAGTACTTAAAAGCTGTACCATGTTAAAAGTATTTATGGAGATACCCTGCCTGAAATATTAAATACGAGGTTATTTCAGATGTGGAAATACTTGTTATCATGGTTGCAAATAAAGTTCAAGCTGAAAGTGTTCTATATGGAAATGCTGGTGCTGTATCAGGTAATCCCTAGAAAATTAAGCCCTGTTCTGTTTTTATAGAATTATGTGTCTTTTAGTTAGGTTTTACTATTTTGGTGAACTCCAGTTATATGTTTGTGAATACCTTTGCTTTTCAGTAATGGCCGCTGGAACATCCATCATCCTATCTTCAACAGTTTCTCCTGGATTTGTGATTAAACTCAAGGAAAGATTAGAAGGTAGGAACTTACCTGCTTCCATTTCTCCTAAAATAAGTTTGAAGACTTTTTCTTCCTTTTTTGCTGATAGACTTGAATGATGAACTCAGTAATGATGGCTATATTGTTATAAATATAGTTGTTTGGTCTTGTTCTAATGCAATCGGTTCCCTTGCTTTACTCATGTAAATCTCAAACCCATTTGAATTTTGGATGGCAGCTGATTCCTTTAGCTTTACATTTATATATGGAAGAAACAAACTTCCTTACAACCTTTTTAACCGTAAGTTGCAGTAACTCACTGGTGGCAAAGCGGTCACATCTTTCTCTTTGCTGCTTATGTCCATTGCTATAGAGTTGAAGTCAACTTTTCACGTATTCTGGCAATGTTGCATACTGATTTGTGTGATTAAAAGAAATTTGGCATCATTAACTTTTGGTGCAGCTGAATGCCGAGACATAAAGTTGGTTGATGCTCCGGTGTCTGGTGGTGTCAAAAGGGCAGCAGAGGGGACATTAACAGTATGATTGCCAGTAAATTTTTTGTATGATGTTGATGCATCAATTTTTTTGTTCAAAGTTGTGTTGTATCCTTAATAATATAAGAATCACATTTTTAACAGATAATCGCTTCAGGAACAGATGAAGCTCTGCAGTGTACTGGCAGTGTTCTCTCAGGTTCTAAAGTAGATTATCTTAACACTTCATATATTTGTAGACAAACATGTAGAAATTGGTCCATGACTGTAGTATATTTTATGTAACAGCACTAAGTGAGAAGCTTTATGTCATCAAAGGAGGATGTGGAGCTGCAAGGTGATACACACATTTTATGGCTATGTGCTTTGCTTATTGCAAATCTTTGCCTTTCACTATTTCTCCAACGCGACTATTTTTTACATGATATGGAGTGCTTGGTAGTGTACGGATCAATTTCCCTCTCCAGCTATTTTCCTTATCAGGATCTTTCTTCTGTTCTTATTTCCAGTTCTGTAAAGATGGTAAACCAACTTCTTGCTGGGGTTCATATAGCCTCAGCAGCTGAAGCAATGGCATTTGGTGCTCGATTAAATTTGAGGACAAGGAGACTTTTTGAAATTATTCAACATGCAAGAGGTTATTCATGGTACGTTCCATTAGTTATGTCCCTTCACTTTGACCACACTCACTTCTCAATTCTTCAGATGTGCTATTGTGGACAGAAGATGGCACAAGGAGAGTCCTAAGATTACAAGTTTAGAGGTGTTTATGTTGAAAGTTATATTAGGCCTCTAGAAAGAGGACTGGGGAAGATAAGATGAGTAAAATTAAGCTTACTAAGTTAGCAAAAAGGAGACCAGGTTGGAGCACTAGAGGGATCAAACTGCCCAGAGCCCACATGCCACGACCCATGTATATGTTTGTTGAGTTAAAAGCTGACTAAACTTGAAAATGTAGTTTTTCTGAGCTTTTCTCCAGTCCTTGGGTGGTAGATTTTTAGTGTTAATTGGGAGGTATTTGCCTCTACTAAGAGGGTTAGCACTATGAGATACATATACCTCCCAAGGACTGGGAAAAAAAAACTCAATTAATTATAGCTTCTGCTAATTATCAGCTCCCTTTAGACTCAGTATTTCAAGTATCTCATGGAACTCCTTCATTAACTGCTATGCTTTGCAATTAGTTAAGATGGCTAGTGATAAGAAAACTGACACAATCAATTTTCATATTGCAGGATGTTTGGAAATCGTGTGCCACACATGCTTGATAACGATTATACTCCTTATTCTGCAGTGGACATATTTGTCAAGGATCTTGTATAGATAACCAAACTATTCACCAACTTTTAGATGTTATAAACCATTAGGAACAATTATAATGCATGTATCTTGTCTATTTCCAGGGTATAGTATCTCATGAAAGCTCCAACTCAAGGATCCCACTGCATGTCTCTAGTATTGCTCATCAACTTTTTCTTTCAGGTCATTTCCTGTAACAGAACAAACAACTCTTTTATTCTATGTTTCTTGCGGAGAACAGTACGGGAGTTCCCTTATGAAATAGATTTGTTAATATATAAGGGAACACCCACTCTCCACTGCAAAATGTATTTATAGAACTGGTAACTGTCAGATGCTGGCATAATTCTGCACTTTGACTTCTAATAGTGACCATGCCTTAAAACATGTCGACTGTTTTGTTGACATTATGTATTTCCGATAGGTTCTGCTTCTGGATGGGGTCGATTTGATGATGCTGCTGTTGTGAAGGTGAGCCTGCACTATGTTTAGGCAGTGTGCATTGGACTAGATCACCAAAACATAATCATCTGTTAATTGTCTGTGCCTTCAGGTTTATGAGACATTAACTGGAGTAAAAGTTGAAGGGAGGCCTCCCATGCTTAACAAAGAAGATGTTCTGAGTTCTCTTCCTGCTGAATGGCCAGATGATCCCATGGATGATCTTGTTTCATCTGCATCTCATAATAGCAAAAAAGTTCTTGTGGTTTTGGATGATGATCCAACTGGAACCCAGACAGTTCATGATATAGAAGTTTTAACTGAATGGTAAAATAAATAATTGGGAGATGTATATTTTGAGCCTGTGGCATAGTATTGACTGAATAGATTGACGTACTTTGTTACTTTGTAAAAATGTTCTGTGAACAGTGCCATAAGCCTCACTTGGAAATTAAACTGCAGGCCTGTTGAAGCCCTTGCAGAACAGTTTCAAAAGCTACCAGCTTGCTTTTTTATTTTGACAAACTCCCGTTCAATGACTGCGGAAAAGGTAGGAAAGTGCAGTCTTAAACAGTTAGTTATATTTGTAACCTTCTAGATCTTTTTTAACTGTTTGTCACTTTAATAGGCTACACTGTTAGTAAAAGATATCTGCAGAAATCTTGAAGCTGCAGCTAAGTCTGTCCCTGGTGTTAGCTATACAGTGGTATTGAGAGGGGATTCCACTTTACGTGGCCATTTCCCAGAGGTTAATATCTGAAGTTAACGCAATTTTTCTTTTACTTTTCCATTTCATTCCCTGATCACACCTTGTCTCTTCTACTTCCCAGGAAGCCGATGCAGTCGTTTCAGTGTTAGGTGAGATGGATGCTTGGATAATATGCCCATTTTTCCTTCAAGGTGGCCGCTACACTATTGATGACATTCACTATGTTGCAGATTCTGACAGGTAATCTATGCATGATTCTGTATGCAATCTATTTAACTTTTTTAGGAAAGTACTTCATGACGTAAAGTTGATACGTAAATCTTCCAATCTCAGACAAGTCCAATAATCTAACAGATTAATTCCTGCTGGTGAGACTGAGTTTGCAAAGGATGCAGCTTTTGGCTATAAATCTTCCAATCTCAGACAGGTATTATTCTGGAAGTGTTTGTTTGATCAAGAGGATCAAGGATCTTAGAAACTTGCTTTGTACTTGACTGTGCAGTGGGTTGAAGAGAAGACAAAAGGACGGATTTCTGAGAACCAAGTTTCAACAATTTCCGTTAATCTCCTCCGTAAAGAGGGACCGAATGCAGTCTGCCAGCATCTCTGTAGTTTGAAGAAGGTATATTAGTAATATAAACATTCCATACAAAAAGTTACTTTGCAGTTCTTTTTTTTTTCCCAGAAAATTATTGTCTATGTTTTGTGGGCCTTGGGTACCCTCATTTGTTGATGCACTCATTCCAGGCTAAATAATGAGTTACCAATTATTATATCACAGGTGTTCAAAGAACTCTTGAGCTTTATCATCAAATTCAACCAGATATTTTTTTTTAAAAAAAAAATCCAAGTTTGTAATTCTGATGTCTTCTCATTTTCTTTTCTTTTTCAGTTCTCTAACAGGCAATTTGTTTGTTTGCAGGGTTCTGCATGTATTGTCAATGCTGCTGGTGAGAGGGACATGGCTGTGTTTGCTGCTGGAATGATCCAGGTATGTTATGTTGCTCTTGCTACATTTCAATTGGAATCATTTGTTCATATTAAAAATTTTCTATCAAGTAATATGATGTCTTACTGAAGCAGGAATACTATGTTTTGATTTGTTTTTGTTCTTTTCTTCTCTATATGTAAATTTGATAGGCTGAATTGAAAGGAAAGAGATTTCTGTGCCGCACAGCTGCAAGTTTTGTGAGTGCTAGAATTGCAATAAAGCCAAAGCCACCTATTCGTCCAACTGACCTAGGTCTAAAAAGAGCTTTAACTGGAGGCCTCATTGTTGTTGGCTCTTATGTGCCAAAAACTACAAAGCAGGTCAACACTTTAAGGTTCTTCCCTTATTTTCTCTCTCCCATACTTTTCTTATTCTCATATATATTTGCATTTCTCAGGTTGATGAACTTAGGTCACAGTGTGAGCAATCTCTCCGAATAATAGAGGTGATTTAAATTTAAATTAACTCCATCTGGCCTAAGCATGGAAGTTGTATGCATATACTTGGATGAAATACAATTTATTTAAAGTTTGAATCATTTCATTTGAGATAATTAGTTCCTTTTCTCTTCCTGACTCACTGTAGGTATCTGTTGAGATGATCTCAATGAAATCGGCTGAGGATAGAGACCATGAAATTAGCCGAGTTATTGAATTGGGAAATGCTTATATACAATCCAGGAAAGACACTCTAGTTGTCACCAGCCGCCAACTCATTACAGGAAAAAGTTAGCACCTTTTTTTATCATATTATTTCTAGTTACCTTTTTTTTAATTAGTAATAAAATGACAGGGAACTTAAGTTCCGGTTGTAGATGTTCTATTCGAGATTGAAATGCTGAGTTAAATCTTGACTTATCGCTAATGCCTTGAGACACATCCATTTGGCGAATTTTGTGAGCAAGGTGTGCAGTGTAGAGGTTTGATTATCAAGATAAGCACGTAAGATCCAAGAAATATTATCATGTTCTCTCAACATTCTGTTGGAGATACTTCACTATCGGTTTTTCTTATGTTGTTGCATTAACCAAGATTAACTGTACCAAAAGGCAGACCAGAATTTGTCAATCTAGGGATATGGATAATCTAAAAATGCAAGAAATAAGCTTATCGCGCTAGATGCATTGTTTAGAACTAACACCTATTATTTGCAACCTTTGTAATGACCAAATCTTAACCAAATTAGTTTTTATTTTTTGTTCCTGAAAATTTTGTGCTATAGTAAAAATGTCTAGCTCAGTTTTTTAAAACATGTTTACTACTTAAATTTTTATTTTGGTATCCCTGGAGGCTCAATGAAGTACCTAACTCAGTGTTAAAAAATACTTCCTCCGTTTCATATTATAAGACTTTCTAGCATTGCGCTTATTCATATATATGTTAATGAATCTAAACATATTTGTGTGTCTAGATTCATTAATATCTATATGAATTTGGACAATGCTAGAGAGTCTTATAACCTGAAACGGAGGGAGTAGTACTTATGAGGACAGCTTATTTTACCTTCTTTTAAAGCAATGACAATTCATGACATGTTACTGTTATCTGACTTACCTGACAACAGTTGTTTTTACGCCAGGAAAAGTATGTTTTGTTATTTTATATATTTTTCTTAAAGTAGTTTGATCTCCTAACAAGATTGTAATTTTTATCTTGCAGCTCCTGAAGAAAGCTTAGAAATTAATTACAAAGTGAGCTCAGCCCTAGTGGAGATTGTGAGAGGGATTGGCAGTCGACCCCGTTATATTCTTGCAAAGGTAACCATTAAACAGCCAAAAAATTTTTAAAAAATAAACCTGTTAGTTGTCAAGTTTGTCCCTTGCTTCATTACAACAGGCTTTCGATATGCATATTGATAGCTCACTACAAAACTGTAAATTTTTGCCATTTTAGAATATTGAGTTATGATGCGATTTTGTGCTTTCGTTTTTCACAAGCTTTATGAAATCCGGGGGTGTCATTACACCTAAATACTTCAGAACAAAATAAAATGTGTGTGTGCGCTACTGTGTTAGGTAGTGCAAACAAAATGATTGTACCCACAAGTTGGCCTTGAAATTTATTTCTGAAATCTATTGTTTCCAACATCATTTATACAGGGAGGAATCACTTCATCCGATCTTGCTACGAAGGCTTTGGAAGCTCGGCGTGCCAAAGTAATGGGACAAGCTTTAGCTGGTGTCCCTTTATGGCAGCTTGGTCCTGAGAGTAGACATCCTGGTGTCCCTTACATTGTTTTTCCTGGTAATAAATATTTTTATTCATTTTCCGTTCCTATTGATATAGAAAATTTAATCTTAATAATAAAGTAACTGTCTTGAGACTCCCTGAAAAAAAAACAGGTAATGTTGGTGACAACAGTGCTCTTGCAAAAGTGGTCCAGAATTGGGCTTGCCCTTCTAGAAGTTCTGCAAAAGAACTTCTCCTTGTAAGATTTTCTCCTCCATTTGAACATTTTGCCAAGGCTAATCTATACATCATTGTTTTGGCCTTGAATCATCATTAACCATTTCCCTTGCTATGAAGAACGCAGAGAATGGTGGTTATGCCATTGGTGCTTTCAATGTATATAACCTTGAGGGAATTGATGCTGTCATTTCAGCTGCCGAAGCCGAAAAAAGTCCTGCTATTCTGCAGGTTAGTGATGCTGTAATGTAGCATGCTGATTTTTATGGAAATGAATGGTACAAATCACATGATAAATCGTACTGACCGTCCTTTGATGCTATCTGAATCATTGCGACATGGTAAATTCAACAACAGGGATGTGGGTACCTCATGATACAACGACTGCACTCTTATATATAGAAACATATTCGTATGTATTTTTCTTGATTTCTGATCACGGACATTGTGGTTGTTATATTTAGGTTCATCCCAGTGCCCTGAAGCAAGGTGGAGTTCCATTGGTCTCATGTTGCATTGCTGCTGCAGAACACGCTAGTGTAAGCTACACCTGGGAATTTAGATGGTTGTGGTTGGGTGGGTGGGTTGAGACGTTAAGTTGATCCATTAATCTTGGACTTCAATCCATTAGACTTGGACTTCAACTTGGAAATAAACCCCAACTCCTATTGTATCCTCTAATTCTTCTCCTATTGCTTTCTGCATGCAAATGCTACTTCCTTAGTAAACAAGTTCAACATTATCCAACTAGCAAGATGTTTACATCATTATCTTTTTTTTTTATGTCCTCTGTGGATGACATTTTGTGATTGTCTCATTGCAGGTACCTATCACCGTTCATTATGACCATGGAACTTCCAAGTCTGATTTGCTTCAAGCTCTTGAGATGGTATGCATGTACCAAACTTCCGTGTACTATCTTTTCTCTGAATGACAGTTGATGACTATCTCAATCTTGGGATCTTCTTAGTGCTGAAAGAAGTTCTTCCTAACCTTTTCTGTTGGCACTTAATTCTTTTTCAGGGTTTTGATTCAATCATGGTGGACGGATCACATCTACCTTTAGGGAAGAACATCTTATACACAAGGAGCATATCTTCCTTGGCTCATTCAAAAGGCATGCTTGTAGAAGCTGAACTGGGGAGACTCTCAGGCACTGAAGATGGCTTGACAGTCGAAGAATACGAAGCAAGATTTACTGATACTGCTCAGGTTATTTCCTATTTTCCATCAAATATCCATTCTATTGGATTATATTTTTATACTTGTGTAATATTTTATTTTATGGTACATATTTTTCAGGCCTTGGAATTCATTGATGAAACTGGTATCGATTCTCTAGCAGTATGTATTGGAAATGTTCATGGAAAATATCCCCCCAGTGGACCAAATCTCAGATTTGACCTGCTAGAGGTCAGACAAATGCGATTAAACCTTCCTTCTGTTTTTGGTTTGTGGAAACAGGAAATATTTAATGGAGAAACTATTGTATAGTCGAATACTTTAGTATAAGTTATTCATCACCTGTTGCTGAATTTTTTTTTTACCCATTCCCTGTTTTTTGCATTCACTGGCATGTGTGTTGAGTTCCAAAAGTTTTTGACATAACTGGTAAATAAAATATGGGGCTACTGAAGATACTGTTGTAGCATACTAACATGCAACATATGATTCTTATAGCACTCCCTCTATTTCCCAAAATGAGGTTTACTTTTGAGTGGACGCTAAGATTGAGTATAGAACCAAGAATAGAGATGTCAAAAAGGCCATGACCCCATTCTTAAGGCTGTGTTTGGATCCATGAGTTGAGAACTAATCTCTTGCGCACGACAAACGGAGCAACTTATTAGCACATAATTAGTTAAGTATTAGTTAATTATTTTTGGAAAATGGAGTAATATTATTTTTTAAAACAACTTTTCTATAGTTTTTTTTTTTTGCAAAAAACACACCATTTAGTAGTTTGGGACGCTCGCGTGGAAAACGAGAAACTAGAGGTTGGGAAAGTTGAGAGAAGAAAACAGCCTTAAAATTATCTTAGGAATAGGAGTAGAACAGTAGGGATGATTAGAAGATGTTTTTTTTTCTTATGAATGTGTGAATTAGACTGTGATAATTCACGTCCAAGCCTTATGTTTTACAAGACAAAACCTATAAACCTTAAAAAATAAATAGATTGTTCAGAAGAAAAATGGAACGATGGAGTAACAGTCCTGTCATTGTTCCCACAAGGCCATAACATTGTCATTAAGTATTCTGTAAAGGAACATTGGACATATCATATTACTGTTGGACCAGACTTTAGATGAGTAATTTTCTTGAGAAAAATGCATTATGATCTTTCCTTGAAATAATGGCAGGACCTTCGTGCATTGACAATGAAGAAAGGTGTTAGCTTGGTTCTCCATGGAGCATCCGGACTGCCTCATGAACTTGTAAAGGTTCGATATACTGTTTCTGTCTTTAATAAGATTGATTAATGAAGTTTTAGCCTGTACTCGATGAGTTTCCAGCAATTACAGAAGTTCGTTTTTACCTTTTTTGGGTGAAAGAGAGAAATCCATCACCTATCACTCCCCATGTTTTCTATGTTTTGTTTAATCAGTTTGTGCATGTGATCGAACATGGTATACCATATTCAAACCTAAACTTTCTTTGTTGAAGACTTGTTAATTTGGAGCATCAACGATGGAGAAAAATAAGTCCTTCAGTGATGTCGACCTACATAATACCGTGAATTTATGACTTTGGTGCTCTAAACAATGTCGAGGTTCATGAATCGACTAGTTCACATTTTGTAAAAAAACAAGAAAAAAAAAAACTTAACCTATGATCAAGTCAATCTCAACGCTTATGTCAGCAATACCTATCATAATTGAAATTTGTTCTACAAGTGTTTATTAATCTTGACTTACGTCTGGCGCAGGAATGCATAGCTTTGGGGGTGAGGAAATTCAACGTGAACACGGAGGTCCGAAACAGCTACCTTGAATCCCTTAAAAGGCCAGAAAAGGACCTGATTCATGTCATGGCATCTGCTAAGGAAGCAATGAAAGTTGTTGTGGCTGAGAAAATGCGCCTGTTTGGATCATCTGGGAAAGCTTGAGTTCAAGTTGCATCGCCACTTATGAACACTTAATTCTGGAGGCATGATTGGTCCGTGGGATTAAGACATCTTGATAGATTGCAGTGGAGCCCAGCCCATAATCTGAAGAACTCATTACCGACTCTTGGCTGAAGTGCTTCGGAGTGATTGATGCCATTCTGTCATGTGATCAAGTTCATGTCCATACTACATACGTCGTCTGGTCCTTTATAGCAACATGACTTCAGGACGTTGCTATCAACGGCTATTGATGATAAACTAGTAATAAAATTTGTCGATGAAATTACTTGCCGTGATAAATGATTCCGTTGTCGCCAGGTCACAGTTATTCAACGTAAGAACTTCACCCCTTCTTTAGTTCCCAACTTTTTCTTCAAACTTTCAACTTTTCTATCACATTAAAACTTTTCTACACACATAAACTTTCAATTTCTTCAAACTTTCAATTTTAGTCAAACTTCTAATTTTGGCGTGAAACTAAACACACCCTATATTCATTCTAGAAACCAACACTTTCTGAACTTCAAAGGTGAACATTATTCGTCACCATTTTCTTTTTTGAACCGTTCTTTTATTAATCCTTATCCCCGAAAAACTTTGACCAGTACCTCTGTTTTTGCCACCCCCCTCCCCCCTCCCCGGCCACAAGGTGTAGAAACAAGTGCCGCCGCTGACCAATTTGAGCTGCCTCCAATTAAAATACAAACTAAAACAAAAAAGTACAGGAAAATGTGGCATCAAAATTTGAAAGTATAAATTTATGTGAATTTTGGCATTTGGATAATAGTACCTCCGCCTCAAAAAATATAGGGTTTTAGGATTAGGCACGTGTAATAAGAAAGTTAGTGGAATTAAATAGAAAAATATTTTGATTGGTTGAGAAGAGGAAAAATTCGTGAAATTAAACAGGAAAATATTATGATTGATTAGAAGAAAAGTAGGTAAGGAATTCGAATGGTACAAGGGTGTGATTGGTTGAAAATATAATGTAGGTAGAGAAATTGTTATATGTTAGGATAAATTTTGAAGGATACAAGTTATGATCCGAGAAGGAGAGAGTATTATGTCTATGTACTATCAAAATTCAATTATGATTTTTTTTCAACTTAAGCTGTTTTCGTCAATTGGACGGGATCTTGCTACGACCACGATCGGTTTGGTAAACGACCTGCCCCAATCCTTCCCACGCACCTCCTCTCCCTTCCCGCGATCAGTCGTCGCCTACCAACCAACTACATAATGCTCTACCGACACCTCATAAAGCTCTCTCCTCCCCCACCCTACGCTACCGTCTCTCGTGCACGCACTTCACGACGACTTCGCCAGCAACGGAATTGTACTCCAGAGCAACAGCTCAACCGACGACGAGAGCTCACAACATTGCCTTTGCAAAAAAAACAACTCGCGTATTTCCCGTTCTTTATACAATTCATGTTATAGTGTGGTAAAAAATTTACATGTATTGATCTCTAGGCTGCCTGGATTGATCGGCGTCAGCCCTCTCCAGGGAGCTCTCGATCCTGCCCGTTGTGACAAAAATAACATACACAAGGCACAATAGGATCGACTATTCTAACCAAAAAAAAAAAAAAAAAAAAGAAAGTTAAGGAAAAAAAAAACGAACGGCATGTTCTTCTCCCATCATTCCATTTTGCACTTGAACCGTCTGGATGCGTCTGATGCTTGGATATCATCAATGGCATCGAGACTTCAAGATGACCATTGGTCAGGGACAGTCAGGAAGTACCTCGACATGGCCTTCCTGAACCTCTTCTTGTACTGGTCTGGGGAAATGATAGTTGGGAGCACGTCTCTGGAGCCACCCAGGAACCCTGACGCCTTCACCCAGGTCTCCAGCTGCTTGTCCCAGGTGTACTGACGAAGGTAGTCGATGATTCCCATCACAAGCTCTTTGCTTTCTTCATCAATGCCAACTAATAGTGAGTAATCCATCACATCCACCGACTGAAAAAAAAGAAAATGCACGACAGAATGAGTAGATGTCATCCATGCTCGAGTAGAGGAAGGTACAACCTATGCAGCTTGGTGTTAGCAATTAGCACGATGCTACAGAAATTGTTCACCCGGATGGTTTGCACTTTTTTTTTATAAAAAAAAGATTGCTTATGTATCCTGCATTTTGAAAACTACGCCACCGTTGTGAGGATTAGCAACAGGTTACGTGACGCCCAATTATCCATCGGCAATCAGGGTGTACCTTAACCAAGCCAAGGTTGTTGAAGGTCTTGCGATAGCATTAATGGCTAAGCCAATCCCAAACTGACTGGAGACTTGGCTAAGTAGGATCACTAATTGAGCAATAACTTTACTCACAGCTGCTAAAGGTGGCAATAAAACCAGCAACCAATCTAGCAAGTGGCTACAATGTCATAGCTTGGAAATAGAATGTGGACTACACACCTCCAAGGTCATTCATTGTTTTAAAAGAAAAAATGTGTAAGTTAAAGCTACATAAAGGGTTAAAAACTTCTATATTATTTTTTCTTCCTTCCCTGCCTACACCCATATAATCTTCAGTTCAAGCATGTGCTCCAATTCCAAAAAAACTCTCCCTAAGCTAATTTGGCAGCAGCCAAGCAAAGTACTGCTGACATAGTGTATTCATAGTTCTAAAAGTAAAAATATAGGGACTTCATAAGATGGACAAAAATATTACAGTATCAAACTAACATAAACACTCCATAACTGATTTACACCAATTCTAGACTGTTTTCATATTATTTCACATGTTACAGTACTAATTGTGCAAAGTGGAAACAAGCAAATCACTTTTTAGTTCAGGCACATATCCTTTCTATTCTGCACTAAATGTTGCATAATTTATGAAGATCGACTGCACACATCTTCAAAAGTTTCTTACTGTTCCCAGCAACAATATAACTAGGAAAGGGCACGGTATATAAATCTCAAAATAAATTGAAGAGACAACATCTTGTGAAAGAGACGATACTTATTTAATAGTGAATATTCACCATCCACTAAACAATTTTCAATTAGACTAAATCCTGAATTTGTGCTGTCCTCTAAGTTAATATCTTTTTAGTATCTAAAACATGCAATTGAGTTTGACCTTAAATTTTGCACATTTCCTCTTATCTCAGAATTTTAGTAAGTTGTACACCTGATTTCCACAGAATTTGCAACATTTAGCCAATTTCAAAGGATGTACCCTTTGAATTCAGCTAGCTCCCACCAAACTTACAATTATAATTATTAAACAAATTTTAACAGTTTGCAAAATGATAGCCTTATGGAACTGGAAGCTCTATTTGCGTATGACTTTGAAGAAACATAGCATACAACAGCAGAAGTGCAAGTGACTTACCGCCAGAAAAGAAGTATCATTCCAGACAGCTCGCTCCAACCTTCGTTTTGCTTTGCTTCCGAGAAAAATGGGCTTTGTATGAAGTGTCTCTAATAGATTCAGATCTAAGAGAACTTTGTTGTTTCCTGATGTATCAGGATTGTAACGGGAACGCAAAGAGCCTTTCAGGTCATATATTCTTGATATCTTCTTCTTGTAAAAAAGATTTTCCATGACCATTACATCCAACTTTAGTTCCTTGCCATCTCTCAAGTTCCTGGCAGCAACCTAGTCAAAAATACGTAGCGTTAATTTCACATGTTTCAATCTCACATCATCTGACAGACACATGAATATAACAATAGAGAATCACAAACCTGGTAAAGACCAAGAACTTTAGCAAGGCACGTGGGGCTTCCTGAAGATACAGATTCTGTTAAATATTTGAAGTACTCAGCTGCATAGTCCTCAAATGAATCTAGTTCCGTTCGGGTCACTTGCTTTATGACAAATCTGTCATCTAGTGTTTTGGCGAAGTATACATTACTCTTGCCACCTTGAGCACTCCATCTCTTGCATCGACTCAAAGAACGAATGTAGTCCAGCTCATCTGGACAGCACTTTCTTCTGATTGCATCAAATTGCTTTGCAAAATAACATGTTACAGAAAATTTAGCTTTATCCACAGAAATTGAATCGTCATCCTCAAAAGAAACTGTCAAATGAATATCCTTGGAGTCATTATTTCCAGTTCGAGGTTGGTCAGAACCATAGCTCCACGTGGATACATCTAATGAACTCCTAGAAGAGGAATCCTGATCCAAAGAATTTCCAACACTAAATCTACCCAAGTCATTTTGCTGGTCCAGCAACGGCAACATGAATTTATGATAATCAGGAACAGTCATGGCATGGGCTATCATGCTGGATGGCTCATCACCGTAAATTGGAACAACAACATCTCCAGCATTTTGAAGAAGCAAACGACCTTCACCATGCATTATATCAGGAACTGACAGCTCAGTTTTGAATGTCGGGGACAAACCCCTGCCTGTTCTCTCAAGAGCTTTTGGAGGCTTTTGAGAATAAGCTCTTCTAATGATTCCGTCTGAGCCATCTACAGGTGATAACCTGTTTTTGAAATTGATGGCAGAATCAAATGAATTGATTCTGATTGGTGCAATAACTCTCTGGTATGAGGGATCATCCACCAGAGCAGCAGGTACAACTGGAAGTGCCTCAATGCTACACTTTGATGGGTCATTAGCAAGCTGACTAGAGCCGGTCCATGCTAAGTCAATTCTATCAGAAAGGTTGGTTGCAGAAGATCGTGATCTCTCAAATGTTTTTTCAAGCTCATCAGTCAGTATCCCATCATTCGGTCGTTCAGATGGGCCTGGAACAACTGAACTGGAATAGTCTTCAGCAGACTGCGGAGGTACTTCACCTTTAATGTCGGTTTTCAACCCAAAATGTGTCACAATTGTGTCAATTTGGTCTCCCTTGATCAATGGTTTTATACTATTTGCAGCCACCGTCAATGAACTTGACTGAGTATGTTCTAGTGAATTCTCCCAATTCTCCTGTGTACCAGGAATCTCAACCTTTGATTTTTCTACAAAGCTTTCAGGAATCTTATCAAGACACTGCACGTCAGTTGGCACAGTATGACAGTTTTCCTTGGTAAGTGCCTGCATCATGTACAGTCTACGATCCCATATATGTGCATCAACTATAAGCTCTCTCCTCAGGCGATTGAGCTCAAGAATATCTATAGCCAGTTCAAGTGTATTCAGGTTTTCTGTGCTAGCAAACCTTGACAATACCTGAAAAATAATTTTGAACAGTCATCATAACAAATCAAACCTCCATGACAGCATTTAGATAGTAACACATTGTACCGCTTAACAGAAACAATAAAACAATCTAGCAGTTAAACTTACATCATACTTCTTCCATTCAACTTTAATCAAATCCTTAAGATCAATAACATGTTTAGGCAAGCCTGTTTTCATGCTCATGTTTTGGGCTGAAACTATGTTTTCAATTGAGTCAAGTTTGTCGAATATCTCCTTGTAAAAGTACTCCTTCCTGCTGGCTACCTGCAAGTAAAGCCAAATAATTTGAATAGGTGAACAGATCACACACGCGCAAAAAAAAATGTTAATCTAAAATTTTAATGGTTTGTCTGTTCTGGCTTAACTTTATTATCTACTCCCTCCGTCCCATTTTAAGTGCAACCATAAGTTTCCGTGCCCAACTTTGATCGTCCGTCTTATTTGAAAATTTTTTATAATTAGCATTTTTGTTGTTATGAGATGATAAAACATAAATAGTACTTTACTCGTGACCTAAGTTTTTAATTTTTTTTTAAAAAAATTTCAAATAAGATGAACGGTCAAAGTTGAGCGCGGAAAACCATGGCTGCACTTAAAATGGGACAGAGGGAGTAAGAAACTAATTTTGGTGGCTTATGGTCATCAATCAATAATCTAAGTTTGGTCTGCTTGTTATAGAATACACAGATTGGTAAAATTAAAAACATTAGCTTATATGGGAGTTGTGATAGAATTAGAAAAAGGTTGAGAAACCAAAAGAACCACTATTCCACATCATATTGCTTTAGGTGGGATTCAGCTGCTGGAAAATCTAGTCTGTTTTCATCCAGAAACTAGACCAGATAGGCCCTAAAGAAAAAAAAAAAACAAAACTAAATGTAAGTGAACATACATCAGCAGCATCTTTGATGATCCAATCTTGAGCCATTGGATAAGTGAAGTCCAGTACTGCGGGTGGCAAGTTCACGGAAAGAATATCCACAGGAGAATAGCGGAAGACAGCAACCATGCTTCCATACCTGTAGATGAAAATAATAACATTTTTTACATTGGCCTTGACTCAATTTTACCACAAGAAATAATCACATACCCATAAAAACGAAGGCAGTCCCTCTGAAGGGAATGTCCACAGGAGGCAACCCGATTGGCCGTTGTGTGATTCGAAAAGCTAAGTTCCAAAAACTTCCCAAAAGAAAGTCCACGTGCCGCATCAGACATCACTACTCTTTGTGTTGCTGGAGGGATTCCATCTTTAGGTTTGCACCTAAGGCACCTGTGCCACATCCATATCTTCCCATCATTCTCCCCAGGTAACCTTACAGAGGCAAGATTTCTAACACTGATTGTGAGACTGCCTTGTCGATGGGTGTAACATCGAACATGAGATTCTGCAGGTTCCTTGCAAGATTCACAGCACGAAATCTGCCAGCGAAGACCATATAAATTAATAAGGTAATAAAAGGTTTTTTTTTTTTAAAAGAAGAATAGAAGTGGAGGAAAAATGCTGCACCTGATTAAATAAATCTTCGCGGAAATATCTACCGAGTGGCTTATCAAAATTACCGTAGAACTTTATGCGAAAGAGCTGTGATTGCTTGCATACAACCCCTCTCTGAGGACATGCGATTGACAAGGACACTAAAATGCTTTGTGGATTATCAGATGTTGGGAAATATTCAATGTGGTTTTCATTATGGTCACGTACAGCTAATCCTGCATGTTCTTCATCTGATGTATTTTGCCAACCATTATCCAAGTCACTTTCAACTCTATGAAAACGTGGTCCCATTGGTGAGCTTTTGGATGTCTGAACAATAATGTCTGAAGGTGGTACACAACCCTTATCAAGGGAGGATCTTGGAGAACGAGGATATATACCATTAGTGACACCGATGTACTCTGCCTGATTTAAGTTAGGTCCCAGAAAAGATTTATCCGCAGATAGCGGGTTTTCAGAATCATTAAGGCAATTTGCAGGCATGTTGCACCCATTATCTGAAGTTTTCTGACCAACAATTTGAAAATCGTTAAAATCCTGAAGACAGTAACTTGAGGAACAGTTCCCACCATCCACATGATTCTCAAGTGGAAGAGCTGAAAGATCTGAAGGGATCTTTGGTAGTGTTGCACCCTCATCTGCAAGATATGAGGTCTCAAGTGATAGGTGATAGGCTGCAAATAGTGCAAACTGTAGAGCAAGTTTAACCCTCCTTAACTCTTCGTGGGATGTGCCTCTTAGAAGGATCTAGTAAAAAAACAAGGTGGTTTGATTATGTAAGTCACAAAACAAGGCATGAAGCCTTACATGATCATGGCAATTTACAATAGGTAATCAATATGTAACTTTGATGATCATTGAGTCAACAACGAACAGTATGATGCTTACCGTGCAGCCCAACCGTCTTGGACAACCATCAAAAAACATCAGTGTCTTGGCAGACTTCTTGTTTGCATTCTTTGGTGATGAAGACTCTGAAACTCGTTCAATCCAGAATGTTTGGCACTGTCCAAGCCTTACCGAAGTAACATTTTCAATGGATGAAGCAATTTGAGCACCTGTGCAGCGTGATATCCTTTCTAGAAGTGATCTCTTGACATTCAGAACTAAAGAGATATCTTTTGCAAGAAGCTGTTGAGCATATAGTGGCACGCTTTTTTCAACGAGCAAAACATGAGGTCGTTGGGCCTCTATTTTTGCAACTGCAATCTTAAGGTATTCCTTTTCCTGTAAAATCATAATTTAGAGTTCATCATTTACATGTTGAGAGCAATCAGATAATCACCTTAACTAGAAAATGAATGATGTGTTACCTGTTCAAGAATGCTGTTTATCGATGCTAGTTTGTTCGAAGCCTTTTGGTGTTCCAGTGCTCCCCCCAAAAGAAGCAATCTAGGGTTCTCATGCTTTGACACCATGCGTTTATGTTTTACATTCTTAGAACAAACTACACCTTTAATGAAAGTACTGCAAACAGATGAATACCATTTAGCCCCAGCAATAAAATGGCAAAGAAGTCATGCAATTCTTATATACATGTTATTCATTAAGGCATACCTATCATTGGGATTCCCTGATGCTACACATTTGACTTTGACATAGTCCGTGGGATCCATGCTACCACCTTTACTTGTATCTGGCCTTACAAAGGTAGCCGCCTGCCATGCTAATGAGGATATTATATCTGACCATACATCCACAGGATCAACGCCATGACCTTGGAGCAGCTGGGACACAAGAGCCCTGAAATGCCCATGCAAAGCATTCCTTAGGAACTCTTTATGGGCTATATTGTGTTTTCCTTTTATTCCCAGCGAATCATCTTCACCACCATGATCATGGTTAACACGTGTGAAGGTATTCGTATCACCAACATCATTGCCATCATAATCATCATCATCGTATTCAAAAAAACCATTTTCAAAGTCATCACCCTCGTCCTGAGGTGGTGGTGGATACCAAATGAGTCTGTTACTCTCAAAATCAATCGGTATCGAGGTATTGTTCTGCTGTTCATCACCGCAAACAGGTGAATCCACAAAGCTAGAATAATCGACATCTTCAGAGCCATGGACAGAATTCAAAGGGTAGACAGGAGAGTGGCAGCTCCTCCTGGAGGATGGACTTGTGTCTCCTAGTCCCAATCGTCTCACGGGACTATCTACCGGGCTCGAAGTCCCCAATCTGAAGGTGTACATCCTACTAATACTTGTGCTCACCGAATCTGTATCCGAAGTGTCCTGAGAAAACTCACTGTGTGGAGAGAAATACCGCTCCGAGTCATCACCATCTTCATAACCAACACTCCTATACATCCAGCAAACCTTATTCTGTGAGAATACTATTATCACGCTATATCCTCCTAGCTATGCATCAAAAAGCTAAATTTCTCACCTTGTCGAGCATCGGAGAGGACCAGGTGACGAGAGGCGCCGCCACCCGGCGTACCTCGACGAAGACGGCGTGGGGACGCGCTCCGGCGGGGACACCGACGGCCCATCCGTACCGTCACCACGCTGCTCCATGGCAGCGCCTCGGCCTCCGTTAATAGGCCGGAAGCCGAGGTCGCAGCGCTCGCCGCCTCCGCCGCCGCCGCAATCCGTCATCGCAAGGTCCGCAGTCCAAGAATCGTACTTCTGGACGACGGGAACTCCCATAAAAGCAGCAAGAACCGCCTAAAACGCTACCGGAGTAAGCCCAAATCAAGCACTTCTTGATCTCTCTCTCCTCTTATACTCTTCTATAACCCACAAGAAGAAAAAATCCCACACCAATCACAGCAAAAGCCAACCAGGCGAACGAAAAGGCTCACGAATCGTCAGAGGGGAACAAAAAGGGACCCCAGGGAGCGCCTAATCCTAGCGGTTCTTGGCGTCGGCGCAGCCGAGGCATTCCGTCGAACACGCGGGGCGCAGCAACGCAGCATCGCTCAATACTCCCCAATCCAGCACCAGCTGCGCGACTCGGGAAGCGTCGGAGAAGGGGAAATCGGCGGCGGCGGCGGGTTTCCGGCGGGTAGAGGTGGAGAGGTGGGGGAGGGGGAGGGGGAGGCACCACCCATGGGAGGGAGAAGGAAGCTTTTTTTGCTGGTGCGACAAGAATGAGGTAGATATAGAGAGAAAAGGAAAGGCGAGCGGGTAAGACGATTAAAAAAAATAAAATTAAGTTTGGTGGGGTAGTAGAATTTTTTTTAATGGTTTTATCCTTCCTTTTTTAAAAATATATTTCTTTCCCTTTTTTTTATTTGTAATTTACCTTTTCCTTTGCTTTAATTGGTCAAAGCCAATGGACAACGGACTTGTGTTCCTCTCGCTGGAAAAATCTGTGAAGGCATTTCCTTATTTCATTTGTCTTTTCCATCTTTTCTTGATAATATATAGAAGTATTAGGTCGCGAATCAATTTGTGGATTTGTGCTGGGTTTGTTTTTTTTTCTGTTGTGTATATACAGATTTTGTATCATTTGACATACCTGTTCCCTATTGAGGGCCCCTTTGAATCGTAGGATTGAGAAAACGTAAGAATATGAAAAACGTAGGATTTTGATAGGAATGTAAGTGTAAAACAGAGGATTGCAAAATGCAGGAAAAAACACAGGAATGACCGTTTGATTGAACCGCAGGAAAAACACAGGAATTGGATGAGAGATAGACTCAAAGGAAAGTTACCAAGAGGTTGAAGCTCTTGCTAAATTTCCTCCAAAATCTCTATAGGATTATCTATTCCATAGGAATTTCAAAGGGTCGGATAGGATTCAATCCTTTGTTTCAAAAGGCTTTATAGGAAATTTTCCTATAGGATTGAAATCCTCCAAAATTCCTATGTTTTTCCTCCAATTCAAAGGGGCCCTCAGGAGACTTGGCTACACACATGTGTGTGTGTTTTGCTTTATTTTGTGCTCTTCGAGTCTGTGTCTATGGACTGCTGTTGTTCACAAATACCACCCATCCTAATCATACTGATAGATTTAATTCAACATAAGAATTTCAATATAATAGAGAACTTTTAGATAATGACACTAGTTCTTTTTTCAAATATCTCTCTTATAAGTAGCACTCTTTAGAAAAAAAAAGGTATATGGATTCCCCTATCTCAATTGATTTGTATATTATGCACCGCAATAATGCAATTTTGCTGTGGTCTTATCTCAAACATTATGTCCGTAATAAAGTTTTATCATTACTACACCATCATTACCCTAGATTACACTGAATTGATTTAGCCGAACATGACTAATTTGTGTCGCAGATTAGCGAGCGTGCCATTCTTCCGGCGCTTCACCTCGTGCTTCTCTTCACTCGCTATTGCTTCCTATAGTAGTTTTCGGTGCCACCCAAGCAACATTTGCCACGTTGACATCACGACATGTTGTCTCATCCTATCTTTCTATAAAGTTAAACCCCACTAAATTCAAAAGTTCAATATGAAAAGATGTCACATCATCCACTAATAATTATTACATCTCAAATCTCATGCAAGCATGCTAATTTATTAAGTTTTAGAGCTTTAAAATACACGCATGTCAATTAAATTATCATCACATATAATTCACATAATATTTCAATATATCTCTTCATCACTTTTTTATAATATCCTATATGTCTATATAATTCATCCCCCCTTAAACTTTTTATAATATCCCATATGCCTATATAAAAACCAAGTATGTCAAATCATCATTCCACATAATTCTCAAAATTTTTCAATATATCATTTTGTATAATATCTATATACCTATACAATTCATCATCACTTAGTTAATGTTATTTCTATCTTCTCTCATTAAGCCATATCACCTCAAATTGTTTCTAACAATCAAATGATTATTCTATGGTCAGAATTATCTCCCTCATTTTATTCTCCCATAAAGCCACACCATATTACTTTTACATTTGGATCGTCATTATATATATTATTTAAATTATGATAAACCACATCACCTTATGCAAGTTTGTGTCGTCTAGCTATCTTACACATTATTTCTATTTATTATTATCATACTAAACTCCTACAGCAATGCACGGGGTTTCACCTAGTAGCTATTATACCGGAACACTAACGTCGTCTAATTTAACTTTATTAAGCCTCGTCGGTTATCCATATTTTATAATAAACGAAATCGGTTTATTAAGAAATAAAAGTTAATTTATAGGTAAAACTTTTATATATTTGTTCGTAGCGATTTAAAAGCCAATACTAAAAAGAAATTACGTTGAAAACATCTTAAATCAACTTCAAAATCAAGTTCAAAATTAAAATTTTGACTTTTGCTTTGGCTTAATTATTAGGTCAATCAATGGGGCCAGTTGTTTCATCGTCGTCCTTTTGGCTCTAACCCATTTTCTATCCACGTACCAGTAAAAACCTTTCATAATCTCATTATCCAGCCGTGCTCATAAGAGAATAAGGTTATCTAGCTTTTTTTTCATGGCAAAGTTTGTTACATGGCACTTAAAGTTCACGGTATTTACGGTAGGGCATTCACAAAAATACGAATTTACTATAAGACACAACTAAAAACATGATAATTAGCTAATGGACAGTAGACGTGTTATATATTTAGTTCGGAGAGAGAAACAGTGTGGAAAGTATCAATTTGCTTCTATGTCCATCGGCTTGTAAGGCTATTGGGTCTTAACATTCTCACTCCTCTAGTCTGACTATGATCTAGTCGAGTTAAAAAAATTCGCCTCATGGGTAAACTTATCTTTTCCAAAATTTTCTCTCTATTTGCACAAAATATAATAAAATAATCAGTCCGGTATCCTATAGCTAATTACCATATTTTTCTCATTGTCCTTTAGTTAATACACGTTCTTTTAAGTGTTCTGCAACAAAGACCACGGATTTTGTATGTTCCATAGTAAATTTTGTCAATCTCATTATGACCATGCCGATCTCATTCTCACTCATTTTCCCATGAATGGAAAAAAAATAAAATATATTGTTTATCTTGTAGAAACCTCTATTATATCAGACAATGGGGTCAACCTAGTCTAAATGAATCCAGTTTGACATCAACCGGCACAAAATCATGGGTTAAAACCCTAACTGATTGAAAATCATATTAATGTTTCATTAGTGGTTGGTTTTGCCCAACATAAGGTTTTCACCTGGAGAATTCCCTTGATGTGGAGTTGTATGAGGGCTCCAATAGCAACTTTTTAAGGAAGTGAATGACACCCGAGGGCGTCGCCGTTGCTAGCACCAGCAAGCCGAGCAAGACTTTCCCTCGGAGTCCCCTTCAACCATAGCATCCACAACGGAAGCCACCAAATGCCACCTGCATACCGAAGGTGCCTGCACTATTCACACCACATGCAGAACGATCGGACTCCATCGATCTATGAAGCCAGACTGATGGAGCCACTAGACGGCCACAGAGGCTGCCCAAGCTCCGTCGAGCAACCTCGTTGTCACCACCGCCACCGGGGGCCGGCCACACCCGACCCCGACCGAGGACGCGCTGGATCTGGACCTAGAGGAGCTAGATCCAGTCGTCCTCCTCACCACCATCGCCAGTTGACGCCGCAACATCTCCACCAACTCGAGATGGGAGCGCCGGCGCCAGAAGCGGGGAGGCAGGCCGCCGACACCTAATGAGAGGACTGGCATCGCCTTAGATCTGGAGAAACGGAAGAGGAAATGGGAGGCAAGGAAGAAGGTGAAAGGAAGGGAGGGCCAGGTCGGCATCAGGATAGGAGGGCCACGCCAGTCGCCTTAGATCTGGAGAAAAGGGGGAAGAGAGAAAGAGAGAAAGAGAGAAAGAAAGAAGGGGAAAGGAAGAGGGAGGGAGGAAAATGAAGGAAGGAGGAGGGGGGAGGCCACCGCCGCTGGCCACCACCGCAGGCGGGGAGGCACGCCGGGGAGATGGGGGGGGCTGGGTTTGGGTCACCGAGAGAGGCGACACGGGAGGGAGGAGCCGAGTTTCATCCATGCAACATGATTTGTAATTTTAAGGCATATTGAATAATCAATAGCATTAGGTTAATTAGCTATTCATATATACAATAATACTCGTTATTTTTAATAAATAGAGCTACTATGAATATTCATTGGTGATTTTTTTTATGTGGCCAATGTATTTTTTTTCATTCTCATACCTTTCTTACCACGTATCTCATGGGTGTTGCATGAAGGTTCTAGAACACTAATAATATTGTTTGTTTTTTTATTGATTTTTTTCTCTTTCGATCCAACGGTCCTCTTCATCCAAATCATGCATCGAACAGTTAATATTTGTTTGATGATGTGGCTGATCCTGCTGATATTTTGGAATTCCTTTTCACTTATGTGGATATGGTAGGAAAATTTATGAGGATTTGATTTTGATAAATAATCTGATTAACCCCGCTAAAAAATCTTACTCGCGCTACTGATGTGTCAATGAAAGACATAACAGACTCTATTGGGTAAAGTTCAAAGCAAGTGGCTATTTACCCCCACTGAAAAACTTATTCGCTAACTGTGTGTCAATGAAAAACAAAGCAGATACTATCAAGAAACATGCAAAACGGGTTACTGTGGTTTTTTTAAGAAAAAAAAACACTTTACAACAGGTTTCTCGATATATATTTTTAAACACTAGCGCTCATACATACTCACGTGCACGCTCACCCTTATAAACGTATACCAAACACCTAAGAGCATCTCGAAAGACTGGACCAGGAGTACATCCGAAGAGTGGATCAGCATATCGTTCCATTGACGAAGTCACCACGCATTACTACAAAGAGGCTTTTTCTTGGTGGGTGGGGTAACCTCCTCGAGCAAGATGTTTTGGGAAAATCCCGATTTTCCTAGGCGGGCACATAACCTCATGCTAAAAATCATTATTTTTCACATGGCTGGCAAGCTATGAGGACCAACTACAAGATATTTTGGCAACAAGACTTCCAAAAATCAAAATTCCAGAAATCCTAGCTCGATCCAATCCTAGCGGCAGAGTAGTCGCTGATGAAGCCATCATAACCACTATCGCAGTCCATCGTCGACGTTGCCCCTACAAATGACTGCCGCTGGATCCACCATTGCATACGTTGCCGATGCCATCCCCAACCTTCCCGACAGTAGATCTGCCCTTTATGAGGCATGCGTTCGACATATTCACCGCCTCCTAGGATGTTGCAGTCAATTCACACCCTTCCGTGCAGAGGATGTGCCCCTCCCACTATCTGGCCATCGGAGGAAAGGGAGCCGACACAAAGCTTCACCGCTAGACCTCCTTGCCGATCAAGCCATGGACATCACCGCCGCCAGACCTTATCTTTGCCTCTGCCAGATCCACCTCAATCCTTATCCACTGCCACTCTATCACTTTGTGAGTTTGCAAGAGAGGATGTGAGGAGATAAAGGAGTTATTTCATCTGTGGAAATTATGATTTTCATAGTTGGGCTTTTAAGATGGCCGCCTATAAAAACAATCCTATTTTTACATGCATAGAAGCATGTCCATAAATATTAATTTTCATAGACGGGCCTTGACAGAAGATCCTCTGCATTTTCACATGCATGTCTTTATCTACGTCGCCTATAAAAATATAGGGGTTGTCTAGAAAAATAGTTTTTTAAGTAGTGACGGACGTGTCGCAGGCAACGAGTACATCACCTACCATAAAAAATAGTTATACATATTAGTATACCAGTGTCAAGTTTAGGAAAGCAGATCGCACTTTAAGAAACCTAACTGGTAGCCACAGGCTACAAATAGTAGTTTCTTAAAGAGTAAAGTACACCGTCATTCCTTCAAGTTGGAGCGTTGTGTCACTTATATCCATGATCTTGTAAATTTGGTATTTAGGTCCATGATCTTGTTCTAGTGAATCAGCGCAGGTCCAAAATCCATTTGACAGTATTGACCTACCTACGTGGTTGTCTAGCATGGTCGAAACTTTGCACTTAGGCCCCTCTGCGCCCGATCCCAGCCTTTCCCCGCTGCCATCGCTCGCAACCTCACTCTAACCCCCACACTCGCACTATGGCGACGACTCCAAGGGTGGTGCCGCCGATCGTGGGGCACTCTATGGTGGCCCGAGAAGAGATTTGGGTAGCGTGTTAGGTCGCCAGTCTATCAGCTGAAGGCAGTGGTGCCATCGGCGGTGTCGAGGTAGAAGATGGACCCTAACCTTGTGGGGGAAGGTAAAGAGGTGCCTATTTGTAGTGAGTCTGCTATCCTCTTTTTATCCCCTTCCATTTCTCTAGCTGAATTTGTAGTGGTGAAGCTTGATAGTTTACGCAATTTCAACGTTTATCTCTATAGCAGTTTCTAGGGTTTCACCTAGCAGATGATTAGCTGATCTTGCCATGATAAAGCTAGGTATTTAATTAGTAGGTTGGTCAGTTGATCTTGGTAGCAACTGAGATGTAATCTAGGGTTTATTATGTTGCCTAAAATTGAATTTGTGCACTATAGATCCTACATTGAAGTATTTCTCAATTGAATATACAGGCTGCTTCACATCTGCCGCCTCCTCTTACACTAATCAAGCCAGACCTCATAACATACTTGACATACCCCTCTTCCCAAGTTATATCTAGATCCATCATTCTACACACAGGCATCAATGGCAACCACTGATAAGTGGGTTAACCGGCCGCATCTCCAATGCTGCCACCGCCGCAACCATAAATCAAAAGAGTGAAGAAGAGGGTATATTTGGAGAAGTGGGTCGACCAGACATAAAGGGGCTAAATGCAAAGTTTTGACTACGCTGGACAACCACGTAGCCAGGTGTTGATTTAGACGGGTTTTGGACCTACAATGATTCAGTAAAACAAGATCATAGGCCTAAATGTTTGATTTATAAGATCGTGGATCTAAGTGACATCATGCCCCAATTTTAAGGACTGACGATGCACTTTGCTTTTACTTAAATAATACTATAATACAGTTGGAGCAGTATTACTGTTTTTTTTAAAAAATTGAAGTATTACTGTATGTTGATGGCTACTCCTATCTATTTTTACTTCACAAATATTTTAATCTAAAGTTTGAATAAAAAAACCATTACTGGTAGAGTTAGTTTACTGTGCAGAAAACATTGCATAACTAAGGACGCTATTTTGATAGATCTGAACACAATAAATTAATAGTATGAGGTAAACATATAAAAATAGATCAAAACGATTATAATACAATCATCCGTTAATTGGAACATGCATCATGTACAACACATGCAATTTCACAATTGAACGTGAATTATAACCTTTCTTTTCCAACTTTGAACTTTTGAAATGAAATAACATATTACTTACAAGAGAAGATGGAGTGGTTCAAATAAAATTACAAAATTAAATTTTCTTTATCATATTTCTAAGTAATAACTTATTATTCAGAGAAAAACTAATGATATTTTCTAAGTAGAAGTTAATTGTGGAAGATAGGAAGGAGTGCTTTCATGGCCTCGGCAAGGTATGGCGAGTGTCAGACCTTGACCATGTCCTCCACCACTGCTTAAATTGGCACCACCAAATAAATCATATGGTGCCCTGAACACTAAAACCGGTACCAATAATTTAATTATTAGCAACCCGACAAACAAGATGACTTTTAAGATCTTTATCAACAGGGGCAGAGCAAGAACGAAATGGAGGATGGTGCCTCTTGCTTAATTTACTTTACTTTAAATCAAATTTAAGTTGATGCGGGTGCCTAAGTTTATACTAAGAGGGGTGCACACATGGTGAAAATATGTGATATAGCTTAAAAAAAAATTCTTGACCGGGGTTCCTAGGCACCCCTTCCTTACTCTACTTCCGCCCCTGTTTGTCGAGTATCTTGCAAATGATGTAACAGAAAAAAAAAAAACCTAAGACTCGCTATTACATATTAAAAACTTTATATGGAAGAACCCTAGAACTTGCTTACACCAAAATTAGCCACTTCGGTGGAACTGAAGACTCTCTTATTGTGTGTCTTCTCTCGCAACTCACAAAGCAGATCGTACAAGACAAATAATGCCTTGATGTTCCCTTCTCATCTATTCGCAGACATAGTAACATCAGCAAAAAGGTGCCAATATGAGTATAAAAACATCATTAGACGATGTCGCTTTTAACCAAATCGTCAACATATATACGGTTCGACATTATTATATATACTTACATGTACACCTGAAAGCAACTTGTTAATTTGTTTAAGGGCATGTTTAGTTCGCGAAATGAAAATTTTTGAGTGTCACATCGAATGTTTGACCATATGTCGGAAGGGGTTTTCGGACACGAATGAAAAAACTAATTTCATAACTCGCCTGGAAACCACGAGACGAATCTTTTGAGCCTAATTAATCCGTCATTAGAACATGTGGGTTACTGTAGCATTTATAGCTAATCATAGACTAATTAGACTCAAAAGATTCGTCACGTGATTTCCTCCATAACTATGTAATTAGTTTTTTTTTAATCTATATTTAGTGCTCCATGCATGTGTCCAAAGATTCGATGTGATGTTTTTGAAAAAAACTTTTGGGTAACTAAACGGGTAATTTGGCGTCAGATCGAACATGTTTATAAGAGTAATCAAGGCCGTGTCCATCCGTAGCGCCGCACTAGGGATATCATTGGACGATGTAGGCCTATTTTAATACATTGTATAAATGCCAGAGCTCGATACAACTAGCCAGCGCAGGATTAAAAATAATGTTGTTTTTAGGAGCACATCTTGACTCTACACTCAACACGCGCCATTCTCACGTTATCGTAGTGGTTCCGAGTGTACTCTTAACAAGTAGTTTATAATTTGAACTTTAATTTTAAGCCTTAAAATTGTTTTGGTCCAATTTTGAACTTGCAACTCTAAAATAGTTCACTTTTCAACCTTCACTATTAAAAACAGATAGAAATTGTGTTAAACATGGTCGATCTAACGCCAAATCAAACAAGAGCATTTCTTATGGTGGGAACCGCCTGTCCATCCATATTTAAGTTCTAAACTTGGCACACTTCTCGTATTTACAATTAGTCATTGTTTCAGTAATATACAATGTAGCGCCGGTATGGCCGATCCCTTGGAACGCTGTAGTGACGCTACTACATGATAGATTTTTCTAGACGCCACCCCTTTTATTTTCATGCGGTTCATAAGTGGAACCGTACAGAAAAATGGGAGGACCGGTGCCGGGCGAGGGGTTGTCGCCCGTACGGGAAAATCGATTTTACCGTGCGGTCCTCCTAAACTGACCGCACGGGAAAATGAGCCAATTTTTTTTACAGACCTACTAAGAGAGCCGCACGCGAAAATAGTATTCCCTTTTTTCCCTCTCACCCACTTCAAAATTTCCCCTCACCCCTCCTCTCTTATCTCTTTTTCTTTCTCTCCCTCTCACGCCTCTCCTTTCCTCTCCTTTCGGCGGGCGACGACAGCGTGGCGGCGGTCGGCGTCGATGCGCGGCGGCATGCGGCGGCCTCAGCTCCACGCGCGGTGGTGGAGGCGCAGGACCGCGGGCGGTGGCTGTCCCAGCACGGATCCAGCGGCCGGCCAGCCTCCCCCGTGAGGGATCCGCTCTCCTCCCCTCCCTTCCCTCCCAGATCCGGCGGAGGGAGGGGCGTCGGTGGCGGTCGGCCGGAGGGGAGTGTGGATCTGGCGGGCGGCGCGGAGGCTACCGCCGACAATGAGGAGGAGGAGGACGCGGCGGCCGGGAGCGGGCGCGCCGCCGCAGATTCTATTTTTTTTTTTGAAATTTTATTTTTTGGGGGTTTTTAGTTTTCCCGTGCGGGTGCGCACCCACACGTAAAAATCGTGATTTTCTCATATCCCTGAGTGCGTGCGGGCCGTCCACCTATACACAAAAATCGTTTTAGCCGCACGCAAAAATCTATCACGTAGTAGCGTGACTTTGTATATAGGCGTTTGCCTTTGAGTTGTGTGTTAAAAAAAAAACAGAAATTGCCATCTTCATCTTAATCCATCCGGTTTTGGCTTACGTGGAATTTTCATATATTGTGTGCATGGCCTCCACACATGCATGCATACAAACAAGTAGTCAGCAGAGAGAATTGAAACAGCCGGCATGGCCCGCTCAACAGTTGTGACAGTGCCTTCTTTCCGTTCATCTCTTTCTACAAATGAATGAGTTTTCCAAAAGAAAAAAAAAAGACAAACCGAAATTGTGAGCTCGGATCGTGCCCCATTACTTAGGGTTAGGGTATGAACATTATTTTATAATTAGTTATATTTTTTTTCTGTCATATAGCACATTTAACAATAAGCCATCTGTTTAGCTATCTTGAATATATTCATATATAACTAATAAGGATATAATTCTCTAAACAACATGTATAGTGGTGTTGATTGTGTTATAATAACAATTAATAGCTAGCTAGCCCATAATCTACTGGCGTGTAGAAGAGAGAAACCTCTCTTAGCCCAAAATAAAATGAAATTTTGTCGTATAGGGATGGAAAGGAAAAAAAGATGATAAAAATATTTTGGTGGAAGAAAGGTTATTAAAAAAATATTTTGGTGAGTTAATGGTTGGAGACTTTATATATGTTTCAACCATGGTTAGTTGATAGCCTCTATAAGATGCGTACCATTACTGGTAGAGTTAGTTTACTGTGCAGAAAACATTGCATAACTAAGGACGCTATTTTGATAGATCTGAACACAATAAATTAATAGTATGAGGTAAACATATAAAAATAGATCAAAACGATTATAATACAATCATCCGTTAATTGGAACATGCATCATGTACAACACATGCAATTTCACAATTGAACGTGAATTATAACCTTTCTTTTCCAACTTTGAACTTTTGAAATGAAATAACATATGACTTACAAGAGAAGATGGAGTGGTTCAAATAAAATTACAAAATTAAATTTTCTTTATCATATTTCTAAGTAATAACTTATTATTCAGAGAAAAACTAATGATATTTTCTAAGTAGAAGTTAATTGTGGAAGATAGGAAGGAGTGCTTTCATGGCCTCGGCAAGGTATGGCGAGTGTCAGACCTTGACCATGTCCTCCACCACTGCTTAAATTGGCACCACCAAATAAATCATATGGTGCCCTGAACACTAAAACCGGTACCAATAATTTAATTATTAGCAACCCGACAAACAAGATGACTTTTAAGATCTTTATCAACAGGGGCAGAGCAAGAACGAAATGGAGGATGGTGCCTCTTGCTTAATTTACTTTACTTTAAATCAAATTTAAGTTGATGCGGGTGCCTAAGTTTATACTAAGAGGGGTGCACACATGGTGAAAATATGTGATATAGCTTAAAAAAAAATTCTTGACCGGGGTTCCTAGGCACCCCTTCCTTACTCTACTTCCGCCCCTGTTTGTCGAGTATCTTGCAAATGATGTAACAGAAAAAAAAAACCTAAGACTCGCTATTACATATTAAAAACTTTATATGGAAGAACCCTAGAACTTGCTTACACCAAAATTAGCCACTTCGGTGGAACTGAAGACTCTCTTATTGTGTGTCTTCTCTCGCAACTCACAAAGCAGATCGTACAAGACAAATAATGCCTTGATGTTCCCTTCTCATCTATTCGCAGACATAGTAACATCAGCAAAAAGGTGCCAATATGAGTATAAAAACATCATTAGACGATGTCGCTTTTAACCAAATCGTCAACATATATACGGTTCGACATTATTATATATACTTACATGTACACCTGAAAGCAACTTGTTAATTTGTTTAAGGGCATGTTTAGTTCGCGAAATGAAAATTTTTGAGTGTCACATCGAATGTTTGACCATATGTCGGAAGGGGTTTTCGGACACGAATGAAAAAACTAATTTCATAACTCGCCTGGAAACCATGAGACGAATCTTTTGAGCCTAATTAATCCGTCATTAGAACATGTGGGTTACTGTAGCATTTATAGCTAATCATAGACTAATTAGACTCAAAAGATTCGTCTCGTGATTTCCTCCATAACTATGTAATTAGTTTTTCTTTTAATCTATATTTGGTGCTCCATGTATGTGTCAAAGATTCGATGTGATGTTTTTGAAAAAAACTTTTGGGTAACTAAACGGGTAATTTGGCGTCAGATCGAACATGTTTATAAGAGTAATCAAGGCCGTGTCCATCCGTAGCGCCGCACTAGGGATATCATTGGACGATGTAGGCCTATTTTAACACATTGTATAAATGCCAGAGCTCGATACAACTAGCCAGCGCAGGATTAAAAATAATGTTGTTTTTAGGAGCACATCTTGACTCTACACTCAACACGCGCCATTCTCACGTTATCGTAGTGGTTCCGAGTGTACTCTTAACAAGTAGTTTATAATTTGAACTTTAATTTTAAGCCTTAAAATTGTTTTGGTCCAATTTTGAACTTGCAACTCTAAAATAGTTCACTTTTCAACCTTCACTATTAAAAACAGATAGAAATTGTGTTAAACATGGTCGATCTAACGCCAAATCAAACAAGAGCATTTCTTATGGTGGGAACCGCCTGTCCATCCATATTTAAGTTCTAAACTTGGCACACTTCTCGTATTTACAATTAGTCATTGTTTCAGTAATATACAATGTAGCGCCGGTATGGCCGATCCCTTGGAACGCTGTAGTGACGCTACTACATGATAGATTTTTCTAGACGCCACCCCTTTTATTTTCATGCGGTTCATAAGTGGAACCGTACAGAAAAATGGGAGGACCGGTGCCGGGCGAGGGGTTGTCCCCCCCCCCCCCCCAAGAAAATAGATGGCGATTTAGCCTAAGGATTGGTTTCTCACAACTTTTCCTATATTCTCTAATTGTAATAAACTTTACGGTTAATTGGATCCATGCCATAAAAAATATGTTGGTTTCAAATTTACCACTAGTATTCGCGTATTTGGGCCATTATAATTTTACACATGTTTCAGATATGCCATTACTTACCCCTTGGATTCATTTATGAAAAAAATTGAACCAACCTGCCCCTTTCCCCTTCTTCCTTCTTTCCCTTTCTCCTTCCTCCTCTCTTCCATGGCGTGAAAGACAGGCGATAGTTCGGCAACGGCAGCGGTAAGCATGACCGACGATGGACATGGTCACCATAGCCACCATCTCCTTCCTCTCCAGCGCTCCTTCGGCCAGGATGTCCGCGCCTCCCTCCACCTCGTGCCGCTGCTGGTGTCCTCCTACGCGGAGCTCCACACCGACGACAGCGTTGCCATGGGGCCCTCGGTCCCCGCCACCGATGGCATCTTCCTCCAACTACCCCGACGATGCGGCTCCTCCCTCCCCTAGTCCCTCTCTTCGGCTGGCAAGGTGGAAACGGGGAAGATGGTGGCCGACACTTGATGGAGATGGTGACGACGGTGTCCCAGATCCATCTGCCTCTCCTCGCAGCGAGGAGCCCTGGGCGGTGGCGGCGACAATGCCGAAGCAGCAAAGGACCAAGGAAAGAGTGGCAAAGAGTGGCCACTTCTCCTCTCCAACGAGCTCCTGCACCCCCCTTACCACACTCGCAGCTGCCCGATGTGCCATCATTTCCGGTCCAGCAACTGCCTCCTCCTCCTCATCACCGATGACCACCTCGACACCCGACGCAGCAAGGACGGCCTTCGTGAAGAGAAACGGTGGACCAGCGTAGTGTTGTCCAGCGCCGCAAACTCTGGCGGCAGACAGAGATGAGTCGGCCCAATCGGAGAGCAGCAGGGAGGCATCGCCGACAACGGGATTTAGGTTTGAGAGGAACATGAGCAGAGAAAGAGGAGAGGACAAGGGAAGAGAGAGGTAGAAGATGATGGCATTTTTGTCTAATACATGCAAAAATACGTACCTTAATGGCATCACTGAAATTACAAACAAGCAACAACGGCATCGTTACAAATACACAAAGAGTAATGGTATATTTCAAAACTGACAAATTTTTAATGGTATAGATCTAATTAACCCTAAACTTTATATGTATGTAGGGATGAAAACAAATCAGAAACGGAAGAAACCCACCTCTACCATTTTTGTTTCCATTTTTTTTCAGAACTGGAAACCCCGAATACAAAAACATGATCGAATATTATCAACTACAAAAATGAAGTGAATAATGTTATGAATATTTATCAAAATATAAAAACCACTTAAACTGAACTTCTACCTTTTTTTTCTAAAACAATAGATAAAAAATTCCAAATTTTAGCAAATAACAATACCACTTTATGTTATAAGAATAACATCACAATTCACATACCACTTCGTTAAAGTCCAATTTTTCATCTTTTGAACAACAAATATTGCCTAGAGAAAATTTCAAGTTCTTTTCCGAGAAATTTTGTGGTAAGTTTATGACCTATTCCACTTTCTAACAAATAGTGCCTTTACTGTATTCGTTTTCGTTTGAGGCAAAAAAAAGTCCGAATCTGTTTTGTTTTCTAAAAGTTTTTGAAACAAAACCCTACCGTTACTTCTTGTTTTCAAAAACAGGTCCAGAATCTGGAAACTTTCTGAACCGTTTTCAACCCTCATATGTGTGTGTTGGATCGGGTGTATTCTAGTTATGCATAAATCGGGAGGGTTCTCAAGATGGTTCTTTTTTTATATAAAAAAGACTTTCAAAATGGTTTGAGTTGAACAAAAGTTCTTTTATCTTTTAAAAACTCATCTCCTCTTTTGACTGGGAAAGCGTTTTGAACTCTCGAGGGGATGCCCACTCATTTGTTCAAACACCATCCAAATAGTTGTTAATAATTCTTTAAAAAATTTGTTAACATTCATAACATGTACTTAGACTACTCCAGAAAAATTAAGTCAAAACTTAACCCCACACATTGAGAAATGAAATAGACATATTCAGATGTGAATAGTGTGAATAATATTACTATTCACGTCTTAATCGGTCTTTTTCATTTCTCAATGTGTAGATAGAATTTGAATATGATTTTTAGTGGAGTGGTAGATGTTAGTATACTCTAAGCTGCCAAAAACAAATTTAGAACTTTTTCACAACTATTTGCATTGAATTGGAGAGAAATATTTACGCTAGCAGGTATCCCCTCAAGGATTAGAATGTTCTTCCTCTTTTGACTACATTATTTGCCTTGGTAACAGTTCTTATTTTCCAATTAAAACCAGAATAGAAAACATGTATAGAAAAAAAAAGAATCTATGTGCGCTTAAAGGAAAACATATGTTTTTCCTTTTATGAATAATAAGTCATACAAGATGGGTCCTTTTCGATTTGTCCAATCAATTGCAAGTTGATTCTGGAGGAAAAGAACATTAAATAGAGTAAAGAAGACGTCTCTAGTATTATTTCCGCTTTTGCTGAATGTATATGTTCACCAGGATAACAAAACAATGGTAGTTAATGAACCGGTCAGTTACACCGGACTACCGGAGACGGTTATATATCACGGTAAGTCGCTGTGTATCAATTATCTGGATAATTTAATTTGAAGTTAAAATAACTAAGAAGCAATTTATGAGTAGCTAACTATTGATAGTCAGGAAAATCTCGGGGTTCATTTTCCTATTTATTTTCTGAATTCTCCGTAACTAATGTTTCTGAAAATACGTAGCCGTCAGAACCCCAAATAGAGCTAGCTAGAGGGATAAGGTGGAACAAAGCAAAGTCAATTGACGTATTTACCAATGGAATTTTGTGTATTCGTTGATATTCCATCATTTCTTTTTAATTACTGTGCTACCGTAGTACTCCCTCCGTCCCATATGTCACATCCCTCCAAAATCTCTTATATTATGGGACGGAGGGAGTAGATTATTTTTGTTGCTCCACCGTCCCAAATATAAACATTTAATTTTTGTTCCAAAATATAAGGACTTATGAGAATAACCGTCCACACTGCATTAACTTGTGGTTGTGTCTTAATGACTCAACTCGATCCATAGATTGCTGCTAAATTAATACTATCACTTACCAATCAAAAGTCAAATATACAGAGAAAACTACCCATCGGACGTCCCCGTGAGACACAGTGCGCGGTACGGTGAAAAAAACGCGAAACCGACGGGCAGGGAGTGGCGTGCGGAAAGGCGCGACGGGCGAATGAGAAAACATGCGTGGTGGACGCGGCGTCTCCCCGCGAGAAGGCACCGATGTCACGGTTTGGTTTCTTCAGGAGAAACATGCGCCGGTATAAGATTTTTCTGTACGGGGTTTGTTGAAAGATGCGCGGCAATGAATTGTACGTCAAGTACTCGAGTTTTTCTTCAGCGACTTTTCATGAATGATGATCAACTAACCGTAGATTAACTAGTTGCTTTTATTTTATTTATGCGTGGAAAAAAGCTAGTTTCACGTTAATTAAGGCCGGTTTTACACTGTGGTTTTGGCCTTTTGGTGATCCGGTTACCACCACGTTAACTATTGTATTATAAAATTGTTTCGTCTATAAAACAACAATTGTATTATAATCGTATTAACAATTTGCCACAAATAGCTTTTTTGACTTTGGTCTGGCAGAGTCTAACCTATCAAAATAACAAGTTATTAACGTCCCATACCCTCTCCGATTTTCTCTGTTTTCTGAATTTTTTCGGCTCCTCGAAGAGGTTAAGCGTGTTTTGCTATTTTGCAAAAAGCTCCTCGTGTTTATTAAAAATATCGCACATATCCTTGAACCGACTGACACCCTGTCATGTTTTATCCAGAAAACCCCTTGTCTTCCAGTGAAATACAATGTGAAGAATATAGCTAACAACTTGAGGATAATATCTTAGATAAGATGTTGTGATGTATGGGCCGGAATGAATCACACATGTCAGTAGTTTTGCAACTTTTGTTATGTAGGAGTATATATACTCCCTTCGTCCTAAAATAAATAAAACTATTACGAGATGTAACTCATCCTACTACTACTCAAATTCGGAGTACTAAAATATGCCATATTCCCCTACTAATTTTATTTATTTTGGAACAGAGGAAGTATGTGTCATCACTTTGTATTGTATGTAATGTTTTTCATCATGTATGTCTTTTCTTTCCGAACAGGATAGATTATAACAAATGATATAAAAAATTACAGAACATGTGATTACAATAACTATACATAACAATATATCGACCTAAAACAAAGAGGCTCCACATAATGTAATATTTTAAAAAACATGTAACCATAATACTGACCAACTCTGACATACGAAAAAGCAAATGAACGAATATCGACCATCATATTTGTTCCTCCAACATAGCAGCAAACCGGTGTTGCCGATCAATTTAGCGACTCGGACTTAAAGGCTAAAGCCAAAGCCATTTATTCGATCATCGGCACCTTCCAAAATCTTTGCATAGGACCTCACAAACCAAGTTGCCAATAAAAAAAAGAAGCAAAATCTCCCAGGCCTCAGTGTTGGCGCAATCAATGCACATCTGGCATGTCAAGTGGAAGATTTCACGTCAACAATTTCCTTCTCTTCCTCTTCTCCTTCGCGAGCAGTGCTGATAACATGTTCAGATTAAAGCGAGAGCGAGAGAGATTGAGCAAACAGGATTAGATTCTCATTGATCATTGGTACAAATATATATAGGGAATCGGTTAAGGACGCGATGGATGGATACCACCGCGTTGGTTGGAATGGAGTGCCTTGAGAGGGCAAGGAGATGCGAGGCACTACACAACTGCAGTGTCTAACCGCCATCGGGCACAAGGGTGTCAATCCCATCCAAGGTATTGATGAGATCACCGAGAGTTTTCATAACATAATAGATCTAATCTCCAGAGTTTATTAATTAACTCCTAAAAACTAAGGAGAGAAGGGACGAGAAAAGTTTCCCATTTCCCTCAACTCCGGTGGCAGCAAGGATGCTCAAGGTGGAGAAGGTGGGCCAAATTGGAGTGGCAACAAAGGTCCTACTAGGTGTGGCTATTACTTGTTGTTATTATATATCGCTATGCAGAAATTATATGGTGTTTAACAAAAGGAAATTTTCATTTCCTTTGCAGGTTATATGTCTAGTTACATACAGGTTTTGTACTTGGGCTATTTTTTAGAAGTTGGGTTCACAAAATTTGGTTGCAACGGTATGTCAGCACTTTGAGTAAGTGGTCATACATGCATGTGTGCATGGATGAGGTGGAGAGAGAGGAGAGAGAGAGTAGTAGCAGGTAGTATCAGGAATTTTGTGAAACACACTGAAGACGCACATTGAAACATATCACTATCATGTATGAAACATTTAGTTTTAACGGTTTGAAACACATGTTTTTCTTTTGACATAATATAATCATATAATATCTTGTTGTAAAGATTTAATTGCAACGAATACAACGGTGTGATCGGTTCGTAGATCGGATAAGTAATTTAGAAGAAAAAATATTTAAAGAGAAGAGGTAAGAACAAAAGGAAACAATTGGCCATGGATGTTACAGTGATATGGTTCATCCTATCCATATACCGATTTGCAGTAGATGACGCGTCCGATATTTCGGTTTCATCGGACGTACGATATAAAGCATTTCCCCAAATATACATTTTAAGGCCTAGGTTAACTGAACAAATCGGTCTTTAATTAATTACGCCAATATGTAGCTAACTGATTCCGGAACTTTAATGAGGGGCAATTGAGTCTTTTTTTTCTTTCTGGCTTAATTTTTCCCAAAATTCTTCTCGCGAGTCCTTATATTCGCTACGGAGAGAGTAGAAAATAGGAATATGATACCATCAATTTGAACTACTTTGACCATGAAAAAGGTAAAGAATACTCTTGTATCATATTTTTCAAAGAAAAGGAGAGAGACCAACCACCTAGTGATTAAGGCTGAGGGCCTGTTTGGGGAGATCAAGATTCTGCGAAGCAGCTAATTGATAGTCAGCTTTTGAGAATCTGGAAAAGCTGGGTTTTACAGCTTCTGGTTTCTAGTTCAGAAACTACAACTATAGTTTTTCAAAATTTGAACAAAAAACTGAACTGTTTAGGAGATTTTCTGCTTTTGGTAGAAGCTGCAGTAGTTAGAAGCTCCCCTAAACGGGCCATGAGTTCTTTTCTTCACTTTTCCAATTTATTATAAATATTATGCTCCTCAAGAGAAACAAGATAATGCCATAGCCCAAGCTCTCGCGCTACCGCACTTTATCTCGAGCTCCTACCATCCAGGGGCGGAGCTAGGTGTATCAAGGGGGTGCCCAGGAACCCGGTTCAGAATTTTTTTCAGCTATAGATTATCAATTTTCACTATATATACACCTTCTCGATTCCAACTTAGGCACCCGTATCAAGCTAAACTCAATCCAAAATAGACTAAAATATGTAGGTGGAATCCCCTCAATTTCGTTTTAGCTCCGCCCCTGCTACCATCCCCTAGACACACACACACAAGAATAATGCCCACGGTAGAGAGAGTGAGATGCGATGTAGAATTGGAGAACGTTGTGGTCAAGGATTAAGAGAGAAAGTTACTGATTAGAAGAAAGAAATGATAAGTGGGCCCTGCTATAAGAGAATAATAGATGTATAAGAAAGAAGCCTGACATGAGAGGTCATTGCCACGTTATTGTCCATTTAGATCGCCACCCTGGCAAAATCATCTCTTCAAATCCAACCTAGTTTAATATTTTTAGAATTATTTAATTCTTAAATAACACGGAGTCATTAAGTTCATGTCTATAGTTTTTAAGCTTGTCATGCGTGTATACAACCATACTGTAAACCTATCGGTTGGTGTGTGCGATTCCTTTATACCCTCGATTCTATACACACGCTACAGTTCCTAAGTACACCTGACCTTATTGGTGAAGTTGGTTTGAGGTGGAAGCGTCTCCGATCCTCTTGTAGAGTAGCGAGATTGGTCACGCACAACAACGACTTGGTGCTAGTGTGCTTCTCCAGGAAGTGTTTGGAGCCTCTAGCACATGGAGGAATGGTCTTTTTCTCTTTTTTTCAATAATTTTTTCCTGCTATATCAATATAAATCTTCGCATGGTCTTGTACATATAGTTAGAAAAAGCGAAGAAAAGAAACAAGCATACTCCAACATGGCGTGAAAAAGGTAATAGTATATTTCACTTTGTAATGTAATCGGGTATGTTGAATCGTGGCATTGTGCCAAAAAAATAAGTTGAAACAGCATCTCTATTGGGTTTCTCTTATTCTTTTTTGAAAAGAAATTAATGAGGATTTGAATTATATATGCAGTGACGTACCTAGGATTTTGGATATAGGAGATCCAACATATATATACACTTAAAAATACTACAAATATAACACGGTGATATACAATAGAACAACATAATTGATCAAAGTGTATCACTAATATAATATATTAATAAGGGGCTTTTCTTTTTTTTTCTCTATCCAGAAGTTTCTTTTTACATATTTTTTTTTTTTTTTTTTTTTAATCCACGGCCAACCGAGACCATCATCTAAATACTCTCGACTCTATAAGCATGTTTGGAAGGCATTTACATAGCCACGGTTTATAAGCCCAAAACATGTGACTGAAGCAACTAGAAAAAAACAATTTTAGTGTAAGACTTATTTATATTTTACATTTCTATTTTTTGATCAAAATATAAAAGTGGACTACGAAAGAGGAAAACAACCTCCAGGTTAATTTTAAAACCATGTTTTAAAATCATAAATTGGTTGCCGCTCAAATAACCCAACGTCCACATAGCTGGAGCAGAGTATTAGTGAGGTGATTACCGCCACGTGAACCCTGTGTTTAGCTTTACAATGATATATTGTACTGCAGCTGTAAGCAGTGATGTGTTCTTGCGCATGCAGGAGTATAATCTTGCGTGTGGCCTAGCGACTAAAGATTGACTATGGCTGTGTTTAGTTCAGCGCAAAGTTTGGATTTTAGTTGAAATTGGAGATGATATGACTGAAAAGTTGTGTGTATGACAGGTTGATGTGATGGAAAATGACTGAAGTTTGGATCCAAACTTTAGATCTAAACACAACCTATACAGGAGTATATCAGGAAGGGTTCCTGTGGAATGAAAGTGTCACAACCACCACCACTTTTTATCCTCTGTTGAAATATAATTAAGAAAGGAAGAAAGAAACTTATGATTAAACAGCTGACTAAAGTGTGATCTTTAAAATTGGCAGAAAGCGAGCGTGATGGTGAACGTCACGGTACATCATATTGGGAGGAACGCAATATATTAGGTGTTGTGGGTGGAAGTGTCTTTGCTGTATAGAATCGTCATCGATGAGTACAATGTTATTACTGAATTGAATCGTCTCATTTCACCAAGTGTAAGGGCAATGCATTATTATTCCGTTCTAAGGAGAGAAGGAGTAAGCAATTTAATTTTCTCTCGCACTCTCTCGTAAGAAGAGAAGCAATAAACTTTAAGAAAAAAATACAATAAGACTGAGTTCGGGAGAGCGGCTTGCCTTAGTTTTTTGGTGGCGCAAAATATAAGCGATTACCAAATGATTAATCGAGTATTAATTATTAAAGGTTTCAAAAATAAATTTATCTTATTTTTAAAAAGAAACCTCTATATAGAAAAATTTTGCACGAAACAGATTGTTTATTAGTTCGGAAAACGTGCTCACGTTGAACAAGGAATTTTTTTCAGCGCAATAACTCAGCCTATGGGTGGGTTTGACTTGAACATTTAGCTAGAGCAAATTGTTTCATGTAAATGAGACATGTCATTAACGAATAATTAATTAAGTAAACGTGAAAAATAGATTTGCTTATTTTTTAAAAAAGCTTATAAATATACTACCTCCGTTCCAAAATAAGTGCAGCCATAGATATTCGTGTTTAGCATTTTGACCGTTCGTCTTATTTGAAAAATTTATGAAAAAATTAAAAAAAATAGTCACACATAAAGTACTACCAATGTTTTATTATGTAATAACAATAAAAATACTAATTATAATTTTTTTCCAAATAAGACGAACGGTCAAACGTTAGACATGAATAGTGCTAAAACTGCACTTATTTTAGGACGGAGGGAGTATTACAAAACAAACCGTTTAGCAGTTTAGGAAATGTGCTTACGAGACATAAGAAAATTTGCTTGGCCAAGTAGCTCAATCAAACTTGGCCTAAATTTAAGTTTAGCCTATGTCCTTCAACTAACATCTCACCACTTTCTTGCCACACTTCGCCCCCAATATGATATCGAAAAAAATGAAATCCCATCGTCGTCAACATAGTAGAATACACTCCTTCCATTCTAAAACAAACAAAATCTTGGTACATATATGACATATTCTAGCACTATGAATCTAAACTATCCAAACTATCCAGACTCATAGTACTGAGATGTGCCACATTCTATACTAGTTTTATTTATTTTAGGATGAAGGAAGTAGAGCTCTACCATGGACCGAGAGTTGCTCGAACTTGATCGGAGAAGCTACCGTCTATTTTGGTGGTCAATCCTGAGTGGAATGGGGAAATAGGGTTCGAGATTCGAGGATGGAGAATGTATATATCACTAGTCTTTTAACTCAAGTACCTAGCTGAGTCAATGAAATCACCACGTCGGTGATCAACGTGGTGCACCCTAAAACGGGTGCCCGAACATGGATATCTATTATATTTGGTGATGGACATTACTAGAAAACATTTTTTTTTACAAACCGTCAAAACGGATTATTTCAGGCGGCCATTCACCCCGCTTGTACTTCAAGGCTTACGAAAATACGTCATTTTTATAGGCGGCCATCGGTCCCGCCTATGAAAATGATTTTCGCTGGCGATCTCTCCATCTTCACAGGCACTAGATCCACCCGCCTAAAAAAATTCTCGGTGAAAAAAAAAAATCCCCCGCCACCACTCCCCACCCTCCGCTGTCCTCCCCTTCTGACTAGATCTAGGGTTAGGGTTTTGGGTGGAAGAGGGAGAGGGAGAGGGAGGGGAGGAGTCGGGTGGGGAATCGTGTAGCCATCGACCGCCGGCCGCTGCCGCCCTCCCTCCTCCGGTCAAATCTAGGAGGGAGGGAGGAAGGAAGGGGAGGGGAGCGCTGCCTCCGTCGCCGCCTGCAGTGGCTGCCACCACTGTCGCTCTCCTCCTTTGGCCAGATCTGGGAGGGAGGGGAGGGGACCGCTGCCTGTGGTGGCTGCCGCCACTTTCACTCCCCTCCTCTAGCCAGATCTGTTCGCCCTCCTCCTCTAGCCAGATCTAGGAGCTAGGTGCTTTTATAGTCTGCCTGAAAAAATAAAATCGTGATGTTGGGAAAAATCATTTTCCTAGTAGTGGGAAAATCATTTTCTGTTCATCAATTTTATAGTTAAGAGGATATAATCTAGATGACGACAATATTTAAACCCACATACTAGACTTGTTCGAAAAGAGAAATTTACAACACACAAACTAAAGAGGAACTTACGTTTTTATATATTATTGCCTCTATGATCTGCAGGTGACATGTCCATATACGACATGTGCCTAACGTACTGTACATGTCGATAAAGCATCAATTATACATTCTTTTTATAATGCGCATGCAATTGGAACAACATAGAATTATCTTTCAGTTTAGACGCTATCTTACAAACCATCGAGTCACTGGACCGCTTGTTTCACTCGTTTGAGCAACTGTTCTGGCCAAAGCATGAGGTCATACGATCACGTAACCAGGTTAATTTTCTTATTCAGCTTTACTCTATCCCCTTACGTTATGTGGTTATGCCATATTCTCAGTTGTTATTTGCCATTTGCATTTTTAGATATTCCATTATTTAAAAAACTGCATTTTAGATTGGGCCCCTGCCGTCGATCGTTCTTTACTTGTCACATGAATGCCACAAGACTACAAGAGTTTGGTTCAAGTTGTTTTTGGCATTTTTCTTTAGTACAGTTGGATGTCACGTATAACCGTGTCACAACACCAATTATAAGGATATGTGGGGCTAGTTTTATAATTATTATCAATTCTAAAAGAATTTCGGAATGATATAAAAATCATTAGAAAGTAGACTTGATATTTTTTTTCATGAAATCCAGTACTATCCAAAATATAATTTGTATAAATAATTCATATGAAGTCAGTGCTGCTCTATTGGGGTCTGAACAGGACTAAAAAACCGTGATAGTTCTTCTCGGGTTAGAATACAAACGGCTTACAACTTATGCCTCATTTCTCTAGACCGGGATATTTCACTATTTCACTCTAAGAGATCCTCAACTTTTGGGGGAATTTTTTTTTTGATGAAATTCTATACCTATCCAGGAGGTGATCAATCAGAGAAGAGAAATGCCCTCATGAATAGAACTGATGGGAATGGCAAGTAAAGTTGTATGATAATGGCTCAGTTCTGGACCGGGGTAACTCTAATTATCCCCTGCATGTCTGTGGTTAAAAAGAGTTGATGGAAGGATGATAATTTGGTGGAACTTTAACTTCATAATATTTTAGCCATAACAAAAGAAATTAAAAAGTTAACAGCTTCAAAAGTATAAGTCTATCATAATTTTATCTTTTTTTTCATCTCTATGCTACTATGTTAGCGGGAGTGAGAGACTAGAGCTTGGCGACGGCATGGTGGCTGGGCAGTCTGCTCCCTCCTTCCCACGCTCACAGTTGGATTCAACAATGGCAGGAAACAATCGTAGCACGACCCGACCTAACACTACATCAATAGCTTTGCCACCGGCTGCATCAGGAACAGATGAAGTGGCAATAGATTGGAGTGGGCACGACGGAGTGACCAGATGGCTGCAATGGTAGAGGGCTGGCATGGCGGCGGTAGGTGGTCGCCCTTCTTCTTAATTAGGGTTGGCCACCTACGGAAGGGAGCTCGAGAGGGCCGACAAGTGTTGATTGATTGGTTTTCCAGACGGATAGAATGCGGATGAGGATTTGCTTGAGTTTGGGCTACTTATTGAGATCGTCACAATATGGTTTTGCGTGGTAGGGTTCGTTGGGCAGCAAAAGATCGGTTTTTAACAAGACAAATCTGGGATCAATTTTTCTATATAAACGTTGTATGTTGGTTATTGCTGTATAACAAAGGATCAAGATTGAAGCGAGCTAGCTGACACAAGAACAGTGAAGCTTAGCCTTCTAATCTTTTATTTTTTATGTATTTTGTTATGAGACTTGGAGTTTCAGTATTATTGTAACTTTTGGCTATATGTATCCACTTACGTATTGAAAGGTCAAATTTCTATCCATTTTATTAAAAAATAACAAATTTGAAGATAAAACTTTATACATGTCTATAATATTGCTATTGGAAATACATGTACAATTTTTAGTGTATACTGTGTGTGCAACCAAAATTTCTGACTACTTGATACCCCAATATCAGTATCCCGTCGAAACCTTTGATAACGAGATCAGCCAAGCTAACCAAACTATGGAAGGCTTGACAAAGTTGTCTGGCCACTTTTAAGGGTCTATTAATAGGCCGAAAACATTGTCTTCAGTTCGGGTAAAAAATCTCATCAAGACCGCTTGTCACTTTTGGTATGAACTGACACTGATAATATAGATCCAAATATAAAATTTAGGATGAAAATAAATAAATATATTTTTAATACTTATAGCATACTTCCCGTGTACGTAGCCCGAACCACTAGTACCCTTTTTTTTAAGTCGAATGTAATCCTTGCAATAGTGGGGATTCAAAAATAGTGGGGATTCAAACTTGAGACCTCCCATCACATACATATATCTTTACTAATTCATCTATACATAAATTCTGTTAGCAAATGGATATTTTTTCCTTTTAAACCTCTTAACTAAGATTTGAATCATGGATTTGAGTATCTAAAAGATATATGAAAAGGTTGTCTATTACAAAATCGTATATCTTGTCAAAAGCTACAATTTTGATATAAACTTTATCGCAATTCAAGTTCTTATGGAAAAAAGTTAAGTTTTTATCCAAAACCGACGCTAATATGATCAGGATCATCAGGGATTGTACATAGCTAGAACACTCGCACAACTGAGGTACTCACTAGTGTCTATTTATGGATAGAACCGGCACTCATAATCCCAACACAAATTTTAAAACTTTACCACCGACAATTATTATTAGTGTCGGTTAGGGCACCCGCAATGGTTACCTATAGGTTCTCTACAAGAAATCCATGTCAGTATATTTTTCTATTTGGAAGAGATTAAATGAAGAGAGAGAGAGCAAAGCTATCTACTAACCTGGAGATAGTCTATAGAGAAAAACGAGGCAATGGATTAGAGCGCTATAGATACCCATGTAGACATACCATTGAAGTGGTTTACTATTAATCTAGTCTATTGCTGAGATGTACATGTTTTATAGATATCACCTTACTTTACCATTGCGGGTGCTCTTATAGCAAGGGATCAACGTTGTCAGTGCCAATTAGTTAAATAGATAACCATTGATTGTCCCCCCATAATACGATACTGATATGGTCATCAGTGTCATTTCTTGCCTAGAGAGAACGCAACGGGCTCAGGTAGACAGGAAACCTTATCGGTACCGGGTTTGATCCAACCAACACGTACTGATAGGGGTGTGGCACTGATGCTATTCTCTAGTGGTCGTTGATCCGATTGATTCGTGCATTCTGCTGACGCATTTCAACCACCAACACAACAGGAGATCAGCTTACAACCTGCTTGGAGTACTGGAATTTTTCTATTTTGTTAACATCAGATGAACTGTATCCTACGGAATTTAGGTGAAATTCATGCGTATGTACAAATTAACAAAGCCTTGACAATTTACATTGTGTCAGGCTACTTGACTTTGAAGGTTTCCATGACCCAAAAAGAAAACAATATACTGCTACTTGACTTTGAGCTAGATGACACCAGATCAGTGCTCTCATCTTACTATCCATCGTATCCCTACTTCAACGTAAGGAGGCAGTTAAGAAGATAGCACAGATGATGGCACAAAATTAGCATCACCCGAATTAATTGCACTCCGGTCACATATATCACCTGCTTCCAGAGTTAGTAAGTACTAGTAGTGATCAGATAGCAAATCACCCGGCGACACGCATTGTCAGCAGCCACATCACACGGCTGCTTGCGGCGGCATGCCATTGCCAAGGCGCTTTAATTTCCAATCGCATTGCTTACGTCTGCATAAATACTCTGCAGCTAACAAGTTGAACAAAAAATAAATAAATAAACTATGCTAGATCGTTTGTATACGGCATTAATTAGTCCCAGTACATTAGGCATGCGGGGAAGTTGTGTTTATTGATACTACTAGTTGCAATACCCTTTGCTATGAGTGAATGAATGCATGTTAATTATACATTATAGAAATATTAGATATATATTTAAATAATATGAAGATGATATAGAGATAATGATTTGACATTACTTTTATATTGTTGAGTTTTAAAGTTACAACAAAATTGTAAATGATATGTCATATTTACATGATATTTAAAATACTCCAAATAATAATTGCTAGTCGTGATGATGTGGCACACTTCCATGTTGAGTTTTAGGAGTCACTGGACATCAACTTTATAGTAAAATAATAATAATTAATCACGAATTTATTTTAAGAATAATTTTGCCACGTTAGAAAGTACTATGAGTATATTTTGTTCGATTACACGAAAGACCCATCTGCATGTAAACCCCAAATACACGCGCACACCTATAAATGACAACCCCTCCCCTCTCCCCCAACCCGAACCAAGGTTGAGTGATTTTCTCAAACCTAGCTTTGGCTGGATTTGTATAATTTGCTCTCATCGGTTAACCTAATATTAATTATAAGTTGTATGGTTTATTAGTAATAAAAATAGTTTATGTTTCAAACTTTTATGTGTTTATAGCGATGGAAAAAACAACATTGAAAAATAAACTACAATGAGAGCCCCTTAAAATCCAACTTCAAAATTAGTTTTAAATTTTAAATTTTATTAGTTGTAGGGTAAACAATTTAACTTTATATAAGTTCCCTTTTATGTTATACTCTATGCAATTTCAATATGTATTCGATATTTAGCCCCCAAGCCTAATTGCCATATTCCTGTCTCAGTATTGTCCATAACATACTATGGAGGTCAAAGAGATAGGGAAAACATTGGTGGTGTGATGGTGGAGTCGCTGGTTTCATCTTTAAAGCATGTGTTGCGTGTGCTTCAGTCGTGTAATGAAAAAAAAAAAGTCGAAGAGATAGGCCAGGGGCACCATACCATATGCTTCCTCATGCTATATCATATATTGCCATGCCACGTTGGATGCCAAACAAGATATATTTTAGAGTAATCTTCTAAATTTTTTATATACTTTCACGCTTGACATTATTGTCGTGCCACGTTGGATGTTAAAAGGATTTATTTTTTTACAATAGTCTTCTAAAACTTGTATGTACTTTCACACATGACATAATGATCAGCATTGTGGGTGTATTTGTTTCCTCGTATTTCTTGTCACATTTCAAGATTGTCTGCCTTTTTTTCCGTGGCAGATGCTATATATATTTCTTTTTATTTTTGCAATAAGATTATAACTCTTTCTCTTGCTATCTCTATAAAAAAAATATAGCTATTTCTATCGTTAGAATTATGAACATTTTTAAGATGTGGTGTACATATATTTCTAATTGCTCCCTCAGTTTCATATTATAATTCGTCTTGAGTATTTCCGTAGTCAAATTTCTTTATATTTGATTAAATTTATAGAAAAATTTAGCAACACCTATAACAATAATTAGTTTCATTAAATATAGCATAAATATATTTAAATATTATGTTCGTTTTGTATTTAAAATATCGCTATATTTTTATATGAACTTGATTAAACATTTTTAAAAAATTAACTAGAAGAAACGTCAAAAACAACATATAATATAAAAATGGAGAGAGTATTTCCGTTTGTGGACTGATTCGAAAAAAAATATTGATGAAAGGTTGAAAAATAGGAAGCCTATGCGTGGAAAGGCAGAGAGAGAGAGAGAGGGAGGCCGGGAAGGCGCCGTGCGGTGCGGGGACTGTCAGGCGCCGGGTCACCTCGATCCGACGTAGATTTGGCCGAGTTGGTCCCTATCGCGGCTCGCCTTTCGGCGGAGACGGCGAGCAACGGGCCCGCCACCGCAAGCGGGCCAGGGCACAGAGACGTGCACGCCGCGCGGAGCTTGGGCTGGGCTACCTGGCTGCCTGGCTGGCTGGCCGGCGCGACGAACCATCCTCGCGCGTGCGTGCGAACAAGGGGGACTAGCTAGGTAGAGTAGTCTTCTTTGGTCACTGTTCCGTGCCACCATGCGACCGGCCGTGCAGTTGATTGAGGGCCCCCAGTCAATGTAACTGCAACCCGATTAGCTTAGGCTGTGTGGATCTAAAATTCGGTCTTTTCCATCACATCAACCTGTCATACACACACAACTTTTCAGTCACATCATCTCTAATTTCAACTAAAATCTAAACTTTGGATCCAACTAAATACAGCCGATCCAAAGTTTGGATTTTGGTTGAAATTGGAGATGATGTGACTGAAAAGTTGTGTGTGTATGACATATTGATGTGATGGAAAATGACTGAAGTTTTGGATCTACATTTTGAATCTAAACACAGCCTTAGTGTTAAGAGTAAATTTTATAAAACTTCACCAGTTATGATTTTATGAAATTTAGTCTAGGATTAATGATGTCACATTATAACAACAGTTAAGTTTTTTTAACATGTATTTTCTTTACCATATATTTTGTAACTTACGCTGTATCTTACCAAGTAAATTTTAAAGCTTAAATCCATTTATTTTGTATTCTCGATAGACGATAACTAGGACAAAAATGGTTGTTTATATATTTTAATCTGAGAAAAAATACGAGTCCAAATTAACGTATAAGTAAAAAAGGTAAAAAAAATAAAAGTAAAAAAGATATAATGGAGATAAAAAACAGAGAGCTAGCCATCGCGTAATGAAAAAAAAAGTGATTGAAAATAAGCAAAAGTTATCAATTATACAAACTCCCCAAAGTTACTTTACATTTTTAAAAATCTCCAAACTTCCTAAATTCACAATCACAAGTTCATAAGCAGTTCAATCGCCACCTTTCTTGGCAATCGCCTTCTCGAGCCACCGCTATTCTCACTATCACTCCTCCTGAGCCATGAATGTAGCTAGCCGCCATGGTCGTTGCCATCGCTAAGTCGAACCCTTATCGTCAAGTTCCATCGCATGTAGTGTTTTCGTTGGTCCACCATTGTCACCTGATTCGGCGCTCATGAGGAGCACCACCACCTAGATTTGGAGCTCCCAAAGCTCACTTCAGCCTCAGCTGCTTCCATGACGGGTGTCATATAGATGGCCGTGTAGAGACATCGAATGACATGGGTGGCACAGAGGAAGAGGGGGAGGGCAGTGCACGGGGAGGGATAGGAAGAAAGGAAATGGAGGGAGACATAGAAACGCAGGTGGTGAGCTGAAGGAGAGGGGAATAGAGAATGGTGGGTTGGGTGCAGAGGCCACTTGACTTAACTCTTTTCTCACTTGTTCGATCCGGCTGGCATTAAGCTGACCGTGTGTCCGTGTCCCAAACCCTATTTTTACATATGACCGTTTTAGGCAACGTACGTCTCTAGAAATCGATTTTCAGACAGCTCATGGCCACAGGCTTCCTCATTTACTATATAAGCAGTTTTTTATAGACCACCTGTGCAGCAAAATAAAGCTATCTTTGAAAATAGACCTTTTTTTCATTATTACTCCTTCAGTTTTATATTATAAGATAATTTTAATTTTTTTATAGTTAAACTTATTTAAATTTAACTAAATTTATTGTAAAGCATAGCAAATTTTCAACAGAAAAAAAATATCTCATATTAGATTGAATGAAACTAATTTGTTGTTATGTAGTATGTTCACTAAATTTATCTATAAACTCGGTTTATTTTATTTAAAAAAATTACTAGAAAAAGGTTCAAAACGTGTTATAATATAAATGGAGGGAGTAGTGAACTAGTGATGAACAGTGGAAATTAGTGCGTTCGAGACACGTCGTCCGTTCTTGTGGTGGTTCACTGGCACTCATCCAAAATTATGGACTCCTAGCTTTCGATCCGCTGGACCATGTAGTCCTCCGATCACCTAGCCTCATCGTTTGGCCTAAACAGCCAAAGAATAAGTCAAAATTTGAATTTTTGAACTTGATTTTAAAGTTGATTTTGAAATGCTTTTAACGTAATTTTTATTAATGTTGGCTTTTAAGTCGCTACGACCAAATCTACAAAAGTTTTACTTATAAATTAATTTTAATTTTCTAATAAACCAAATAAGCTATTTTAGGCTAAATGGGCAACCGATGGAGCCTCTAGTCCTTCAACCATCTTGGCCATACCTATGCCCAGTTGCCCACTATTAATAATTCTCGCTCCCACAACTTCTCACAGAATATAACAATAGCCTGAGCCCCATGCACAAATGACACCGACACCATTGACCTCAGCTGTTTAGACACTATGCCCACTATAGGTACAAAAGCCTAGCTAGTACTGTCACTGCTGCCATGAGGAGGAAGACATTCTAAAACTTTTATGAGCCTCTTCTTTTGCTTTTACAATCTTTGTCAACCTCTCACTAGTGGCGGCTCACATAGTTAAGGTTTTAGGATTTGATGTTAGCGTCCTTGACATGATAATGAGATGGAGACAATGCCATTAAGAGGAGTAGGTGGTAGTAACAAACATCAAATTAAAAGAGCATCAAAGGTGAGAGCCCAAGGAGTCAAAGTCGCAACTCACAAGATAAGTGTGGTTGGTGATGGTGTATTGGTGTATATGGCTTTACTCGTTAGGTTTAGTAGTGTCAGATTTTATATAACTTTTTTAAAATATATTATGAATAGTAGCGCTCACCTTCTCATAACATGCATACACTTATCTTACCTAACCAGTTGAACTATACTCACTATGCGGATTTTATATAATTTGATGGAAAACAGTCTCATAACTAAAATTTTCTGAGAAATCAATGGATGGAAGGATGCAGAGAAATGTGCAGTCGATCTAAACTTCACACAGAGAGCAACAATCACTTTTCACATAGTAGTGCATACTGCATAATGTTAATGTAGTTCCATTACAGAGAGCAACAGACCGTTAGTTAGTCCTCTGCTCGTTGATATCAAAACCGTCGTTCTGATATAAACTAAATGGTGAGCACTAATTCTTGATTGGAATTCCTATAACCTAATTATAGGCCTGTAAAAATAATGCCAGAACCTAAGTAGGTTCTAAAATTACCAAAATTTGGTAAAATACAATCTATTATATTTAGTCTTTGTTTTGTATGCTATTAAAGAAAACTATTTTTTACTGAAATTACATTTGTAAATTCAATTGATATGGCATGTAAGTGCATTGTAATTTTGATAAAAATATTGTGTAAGTAAATATGTATCAGTTATTTATGTAAAATATAAAATTACAGTCCTATATAACTGAAATTACATTTGTAAATTCAATTGATATGGCATGTAAGTGCATTGTAATTTTGATAAAAATATTGTGTAAGTAAATATGTATCAGTTATTTATGTAAAATATAAAATTACAGTCCTATATAACTGAAATTACATTTGTAAATTCAATTGATATGGCATGTAAGTGCATTGTAATTTTGATAAAAATATTGTGTAAGTAAATATGTATCAGTTATTTATGTAAAATATAAAATTACAGTCCTATATAACTGAAATTACATTTGTAAATTCAATTGATATGGCATGTAAGTGCATTGTAATTTTGATAAAAATGTTGTGTAAGTAAATATGTATTTGTTTTTTTAGTTCGTTGGATGTAAATCTAAGGGTAGAAAAAATTTCGGTGATTTTTTTTTTTTGTTAGAAATCACCCGACAAATGGATAGATAGTTCCGTGGGTTTATGCATGGGCTTTTCTAAAGTTGGGCTAAGGCCCAGTGGAAGAGACAGGGAAAGGTGAGCAAGGGCCAGGCTTGACCTCCTCCCCCATGGTTTGAGATTTTTTCAACACAGATTGTTGTACAGCTTGTAAGTAATTTTTTAAACAGAAGTAACATTATCAGCGCTCCTAATAAATAATTTCTAGGATTCCTGGCTCCAACCACTGATTAGGACCTACCAAATTATAATAAGCAATTCAAATCCCAATCGAACACTATTGCTGTTTCACCAAAGCGTTGGTAGCAACCTAAACCAGCCATTCCTAATTCCTTGTCGATGAAAACAACACAAAGTGAACTTGAAAAACCTTGCCGTTGCACGGGCTGTGCATTGACTACTTTTTTCATATGGCGACCAAGCCAAAAAACCAAACAAAATTAACCCAAACTGTGTACTCCCAAACTGGCACAGCTCCACCGTCCTGCCGAAGAAGGGGCAGGCATGCGTGCGTGGAGAAAGCTACGCGACGCATGGGGCTGCTCTGTACTGAGCCAAATTTTATGGTTAAGTTGTCAACTTGTTGTTTGTACCCATGTCGCCTAACCTCCCATGACGACGTTGATTCCTCGCTTCGATCCTACATGTAAAGTGAGCCGTCACACGTCATGTGTCCGTCCACGGATCCATGCTACTCCCTCAGTTGTTTAATACTTCTAACATCGTTAACTTTTTTTTCAAAAAGACGGATAGTTAAACATATGCGTCGTCTATTTAAAGAATACTCCATCCGTCCGAAAAAAAGACAAACCCTGGGTTCTTGTGTCCAACGTTTGACCGTCCGTCTTATTTAAAAAAGTTATGAAAAAAAATTAAAAAAACAAGTCACGCATAAAGTATGAATCATGTTTTATCATCTAACAACAATGAAAATACTAATTATAAAAAAATTCATATAAGACGGATAGTCAAACGTTGGATACGGAAACGTTGATTTGTCTTTTTTTTTTTTTTTTTGTTGACAGAGGGAGTACATTCTGGAAGTACGAGAGCCCTGTCACAGCTGATTGGATCGGTTCAGATTTGGATTACAAGGCACCGTGTGATAGTTTTGGTACAGTTCTTCTGGTTAATTTCATCGGCCGTCAATTCTGTGCCCACGCTTTTTAGTAGACCAAGCTTGGAAAACAGAGGCAGGTGGCCATTTTCCTGCTGGTTTTGTGGTTGGTGGAATTTTGCAATACATTTTTAGTCACGTTTCTTATCATTTATATAAAAGGCATAGCCAAGTGTCTAACCACTCTATTCAGTTTCTATTTTAAGTCATTCTCCAGATGGTCCCAAAAATCATCACTCTTCTTGTGGATAAAGGTTGAAGAGTAGAGTATTCTAACTTGGACAAATAAAAACGATTGTCATTGTTTTGCACTAATAATATATGTTTTTAGCAACTTAAAAATAAATGTTAAAAAATAAACCACGATTAAAAAAAGAGTAACTTGCGTCAGCAGTGCATAAACTTGGTAGGTGCGGGCGATCTAATGCAAGAAAAATTAGCATATATATGCAATAATTTGGCTAGTGCGTACATTTTGGTTAAAATATCAATATTTCACACTATACTTTTTATGCCATATAAAAAAGAAGACACTCAGGCCATCTCCACAAGGATCTACATGTATTTCTTTTAATTTCTTAGTTATAATAATAAAACAATTTATCGATTTTAAACTGAAAAATATATGATTATCAAAAGTAAGTACATGCAAACTAACATAATTTTCGAGTGATTTGACTAATCAACATATTCATGGCCTTGGGTGACGATAATGGCAAAACACAAAATTGAATCCATGAGTCAACGATCTAGCAGTTAACCTTATAATACCAGGATTAATCAAAGGTATGTATCAGAGTGTTTTTGAATACACATGATTGCCAAGTTCATGTACCAATGTACTCACACTACTACAAAAGCCCTCATAGGGACCGGCCTTATAGGTGTCGGTTAATTTAAAACCGACACCTATGACCCTTTTCCCACCTCCACACGATGAAAAATAGTAGAACCGACACCTTTAAACACTATAGGTGTCGGTTCTATTAAAAAACCGGCACCTATAGTATAGGTGTCAGTTTTTTGTTTAGAACTGACACCTATAATATAAGTATAGGTGTCGGTTCTATTAAAAAACCGCCAAATAAGCTATTTTAGGCTAAATGGGCAACCGATGGAGCCTCTAGTCCTTCAACCATCTTGGCCATACCTATGCCCAGTTGCCCACTATTAATAATTCTCGCTCCCACAACTTCTCACAGAATATAACAATAGCCTGAGCCCCATGCACAAATGACACCGACACCATTGACCTCAGCTGTTTAGACACTATGCCCACTATAGGTACAAAAGCCTAGCTAGTACTGTCACTGCTGCCATGAGGAGGAAGACATTCTAAAACATTATGAGCCTCTTCTTTTGCTTTTACAATCTTTGTCAACCTCTCACTAGTGGCGGCTCACATAGTTAAGGTTTTAGGATTTGATGTTAGCGTCCTTGACATGATAATGAGATGGAGACAATGCCATTAAGAGGAGTAGGAGGTAGTAACAAACATCAAATTAAAAGAGCATCAAAGGTGAGAGCCCAAGGAGTCAAAGTCGCAACTCACAAGATAAGTGTGGTTGGTGATGGTGTATTGGTGTATATCGCTTTACTCGTTAGGTTTAGTAGTGTCAGATTTTATATAACTTTTTTAAAATATATTATGAATAGTAGCGCTCACCTTCTCATAACATGCATACACTTATCTTACCTAACCAGTTGAACTATACTCACTATGCGGATTTTATATAATTTGATGGAAAACAGTCTCATAACTAAAATTTTCTGAGAAATCAATGGATGGAAGGATGCAGAGAAATGTGCAGTCGATCTAAACTTCACACAGAGAGCAACAATCACTTTTCACATAGTAGTGCATACTGCATAATGTTAATGTAGTTCCATTACAGAGAGCAACAGACCGTTAGTTAGTCCTCTGCTCGTTGATATCAAAACCGTCGTTCTGATATAAACTAAATGGTGAGCACTAATTCTTGATTGGAATTCCTATAACCTAATTATAGGCCTGTAAAAATAATGCCAGAACCTAAGTAGGTTCTAAAATTACCAAAATTTGGTAAAATACAATCTATTATATTTAGTCTTTGTTTTGTATGCTATTAAAGAAAACTATTTTTTGGCAAAAAAAAAAAAACAAAACCAAATTTTGGCAATGTGATATACGTTTACGATTTTGCTAAACATTTGGCGACAAATTTTTGGCCCGAAATCACTCGATTTGCTTCCCTTGGATTAGTCTCTGCATGATTTAATTAGCAGCTGTGATGTGTTTCCTTCCCACGCACGTATGAGGCCAGCAACATCTAGCTTGGCACAGAGTTGATGAGTACACGCGTTCCATTCGAATGCGGCTAGGTAAAGAGATTGAAGAAATAAAATATAAAATTACAGCCATATATAACTAAAATTATATTTGTAAATTCAATTAATATGACATGTAAGTGCATTGTAATTTTGATAAAAAATATTGTGTAAGTAAATATGTATAAGTTATTTATGTAAAATATAAAATTACAGTCCTATATAACTGAAATTACATTTGTAAATTCAATTGATATGGCATGTAAGTGCATTGTAATTTTGATAAAAATATTGTGTAAGTAAATATGTATTTGTTTTTTTAGTTCGTTGGATGTAAATCTAAGGGTAGAAAAAATTTCGGTGATTTTTTTTTTTGTTAGAAATCACCCGACAAATGGATAGATAGTTCCGTGGGTTTATGCATGGGCTTTTCTAAAGTTGGGCTAAGGCCCAATGGAAGAGACAGGGAAAGGTGAGCAAGGGCCAGGCTTGACCTCCTCCCCCATGGTTTGAGATTTTTTCAACACAGATTGTTGTACAGCTTGTAAGTAATTTTTTAAACAGAAGTAACATTATCAGCGCTCCTAATAAATAATTTCTAGGATTCCTGGCTCCAACCACTGATTAGGACCTACCAAATTATAATAAGCAATTCAAATCCCAATCGAACACTATTGCTGTTTCACCAAAGCGTTGGTAGCAACCTAAACCAGCCATTCCTAATTCCTTGTCGATGAAAACAACACAAAGTGAACTTGAAAAACCTTGCCGTTGCACGGGCTGTGCATTGACTACTTTTTTCATATGGCGACCAAGCCAAAAAACCAAACAAAATTAACCCAAACTGTGTACTCCCAAACTGGCACAGCTCCACCGTCCTGCCGAAGAAGGGGCAGGCATGCGTGCGTGGAGAAAGCTACGCGACGCATGGGGCTGCTCTGTACTGAGCCAAATTTTATGGTTAAGTTGTCAACTTGTTGTTTGTACCCATATCGCCTAACCTCCCATGACGACGTTGATTCCTCGCTTCGATCCTACATGTAAAGTGAGCCGTCACACGTCATGTGTCCGTCCACGGATCCATGCTACTCCCTCAGTTGTTTAGTACTTCTAACATCGTTAACTTTTTTTTCAAAAAGACGGATAGTTGATGCGTCGTCTATTTAAAGAATACTCCGTCCGTCCGAAAAAAAGACAAACCCTGGATTCTTGTGTCCAACGTTTGACCGTCCGTCTTATTTAAAAAAGTTATGAAAAAAAATTAAAAAAACAAGTCACGCATAAAGTATGAATCATGTTTTATCATCTAACAACAATGAAAATACTAATTATAAAAAAATTCATATAAGACGGATAGTCAAACGTTGGATACGGAAACGTTGATTTGTCTTTTTTTTTTTTTTTTTGTTGACAGAGGGAGTACATTCTGGAAGTACGAGAGCCCTGTCACAGCTGATTGGATCGGTTCAGATTTGGATTACAAGGCACCGTGTGATAGTTTTGGTACAGTTCTTCTGGTTAATTTCATCGGCCGTCAATTCTGTGCCCACGCTTTTTAGTAGACCAAGCTTGGAAAACAGAGGCAGGTGGCCATTTTCCTGCTGGTTTTGTGGTTGGTGGAATTTTGCAATACATTTTTAGTCACGTTTCTTATCATTTATATAAAAGGCATAGCCAAGTGTCTAACCACTCTATTCAGTTTCTATTTTAAGTCATTCTCCAGATGGTCCCAAAAATCATCACTCTTCTTGTGGATAAAGGTTGAAGAGTAGAGTATTCTAACTTGGACAAATAAAAACGATTGTCATTGTTTTGCACTAATAATATATGTTTTTAGCAACTTAAAAATAAATGTTAAAAATAAACCACGATTAAAAAAAGAGTAACTTGCATCAGCAGTGCATAAACTTGGTAGGTGCAGGCGATCTAATGCAAGAAAAATTAGCATATATATGCAATAATTTGGCTAGTGCGTACATTTTGGTTAAAAAATCAATATTTCACACTATACTTTTTATGCCATATAAAAAAGAAGACACTCAGGCCATCTCCACAAGGATCTACATGTATTTCTTTTAATTTCTTAGTTATAATAATAAAACAATTTATCGATTTTAAACTGAAAAATATATGATTATCAAAAGTAAGTACATGCAAACTAACATAATTTTCGAGTGATTTGACTAATCAACATATTCATGGCCTTGGGTGACGATAATGGCAAAACACAAAATTGAATCCATGAGTCAACGATCTAGCAGTTAACCTTATAATACCAGGATTAATCAAAGGTATGTATCAGAGTGTTTTTGAATACACATGATTGCCAAGTTCATGTACCAATGTACTCACACTACTACAAAAGCCCTCATAGGGACCAGCCTTATAGGTGTCGGTTAATTTAAAACCGACACCTATGACCCTTTTCCCACCTCCACACGATGAAAAATAGTAGAACCGACACCTTTAAACACTATAGGTGTCGGTTCTATTAAAAAACCGGCACCTATAGTATAGGTGTCAGTTTTTTGTTTAGAACTGACACCTATAATATAAGTATAGGTGTCGGTTCTATTAAAAAACCAACACCTATAGTATAGGTGCCGTTTTTTAACAGCAACGCACCTTTAGAAAACCAAGCGGCCTCTTTTTACCACCCACAGCGACATCCTTATCCATTCATCCCACACTGCGCTAGCCATCCATCTCTCTCTCCCTCTTTGATCTGTCTCGCCCCGGCGGCGGCCGACGGAGAAGCTAGGATGGCGCGACGGTCCTCGCGGCCCTGGGGCCCTCCCCTTTCCTCTCCTCTCCAGGGCGGCTCGGTGGTGGAGAAGGCTGGCCGACACGGGCGAGGAGGTGGCTCGGTCGAGAAGGCTGGCCGAAGCAGGGGCTGACGGCTGGAGGATGCTTGCCCCTCTCGCCTTCCTCTGCTTGCGCTCGCGGCGGCGAGGGTGAGGTGGAGGCCGGCGCGAGGACCTCGCCCGGATCTCCCGCCCTCCTTCTCCCGGGGGACCTCGCCCCCGTTCCCTTCTCCTCCTGCACGGCGTGGGGTGGCGGCCTACACGGCGAGGTAGCAGCGCGGTCGCTGGATCTCGCGACCCCTCTCTCCCGGGGGACCTCCCCCTCTCTCCAGCGCGACGTTGGGTGGGGCCGCCGGCGCGGAGGCCGACATGGCGGCGCGGAGGCGAGCACGGCTAGGTGGTGGCGTGGAGGCCGGGAGAGGTGGTGGCGGCGGTGGTGGAGAAGGCCGACGGCATGTAGGTGCCATCTTTTTTTATTTTTTTAATAGTATAGGTGCCGGTTCGGCACCATAAGATTGAGGCAAAGGTGCCGACCAATAGGTGTCGGCTGGAAAACCGACACCTATAGCCAATTCCCAACCAGCACCTATAAGGGTTTCTGTACTAGTGTCATTTTTCAAGTTCTTCACTATATCGCACCCACCTGTCAAGTTCTCATATGCATGGGTGTTATTTACTCAAAATAAAAGGAAAACATCAAGCTCAGCTCTAAAATTCCAGATTTGATGGTACCATGTTATCCCCGCACTAGAAAAGACGGGTAGCCAAGTACACCAACTAGCCAATTGGTGCAAAGCAATTAGGAAATCTCCCGTACATCTTCTAGAGTTGGCCGAGCAGAAGGGAACAGGCCACCAAATGGCCCGCAAGCCCACCAGCCGAAGCTCGGGCTGCCTGCGAAGCGTGCCGAGCACAGCACATGGTGGACAGCTCACGCTGGCTCAAGGTCGTAGTGCATCCGGGCGCGCGGCAGGCGTGATGGCCCTTAGGACCCAAACGCACCGAGAGCGAACGCCTCGGACCGCGATCCCAGGTTAGGCGGGACTACCCCTGAGTTTAAGCATATAAATAAGAAGAGGAGAAGAAACTTACGAGGATTCCCCTAGTAACGACGAGGAACCGGGAGATGCTAGCTTGAGAATTGGGTGGCTGCGTCTCCGAATTGTAGTCTGGAGAGCGTCCTCAGCGACGGACCGGACCCAACTCCCGTGGAAAGGGGCGCCTGGGAGGGTGAGAGCCCCATTCAGCCCGGACCCTATCGCTCCACGAGGCGCCGTCAACGAGTCGGTTGTTTGGGAATGCAGCCCAAATCGGGCGGTAAACTCCGTCCAAGGATAAATACAGGCGAGAGACCGAAAGCGAACAAGTACCCGGAGGGAAAGATGAAAAGGACTTTGAAACGAGAGTCAAAGAGTGCTTGAAATTGCGGGAGAGAAGCGGATGAGGGCTGGCGATGCGCCCCGTCCGTATGCGGAACGGCTTCGGCTGGTCCACCAATCGGCTCAGGGCGTGGACTGTTGTCGGCCGCGCCGGCGGCCAAAGCCCGGGGGCATCGCGCCTCCAGTAGCCATCGTTGGCGCAGCTGGTCACTGCGCGCCTCTGGCACGCCCCTCTGGGCCTGCGCTGCAACAGCCTGCGGGCTCCCATCTGACCCGTCTTGAAACACGGAGCAAGGAGTCTAACATGCGTGCGAGTTGACGGGTCCTGAAACTTGGGATGCGCATGGAAGCTGACGAGCGGGAGGCCCTCGCGGGCCGCACTGCTGGCCGATCCTGATCTTCTGTGAAGGGTTCAAGTTGGAGCACACCTGTCAGGACCCGAAAGATGGTGAACTATGCTTGAGCGGGGCGAAGCCAGAGGAAAATCTGGTGGAGGCTCGAAGCGATACTGACGTGCAAATCGTTCGTCTGACTTGGGTATAGGGACGAAAGAATAATGAACCATCTAGTCGCTGGTTCCCTCCGAAGTTTCCCTCAGGATAGCTAGAAAGACCAATATCCAATGTCCATTATTTCTCTCCAAATTCATGGAGAAATCTTTCTCTGGTTTAGACCAGCAAAACCCCTATCATCATCTGCGGGAATACGAGCAGCTTTGCTCGTGCCTTAAGATTCGAGGCATGAAGCACGAGACGGTACGGTGGATATTGTTTCCGTTCTCTCTTCATGAGAGAGAAACAATGGACATTGGATATTGGTCTTTCTAGCTATCCTGAGGGAAACTTCGGAGGGAACCACCTACTAGATGGTTAGATTAGTCTTTCGCCCCTATACCCAAGTCAGGACGAACGATTTGCACGTCAGTATCACTTTGAGCCTCCACCAAAGTTTCCTCTGGCTTCGCCCTGCTCAGGCATAGTTCACCATTTTTCGGGTCCGATAGGTGCTCCAACTCGAACCCTTCACAGAAGATCAGGGTCGGCCGGTGGTGCGGCCCGCGAGGGCCTCTCACTCGTCAGCTTCCTTGTGCATCCCAGGTTCCAGAACCCATTGACTCGTATGCATGTCAGACTCTTGGTCTGTGTTTCAAGACGGGTCGGACGGGGGCCCACAAGCCGTTGCAGCGCAGCGCCCCGAGGGACGCGCCAGAGGCACACGGTGATGGCTTCGCCAACGACGGCTATTGGATGCGCGAGGTCCCCGGGCTTTGGCCGCTACGTGGCCAACAAAGTCCACGCCCCGAGCCGATAGGCGGACAAGCCGAAGCCGTTCCGCAGACAGCCGGGGCGCTACATTTTCGCCGGCCCCAATCTAGGCCCATGCCAAGCCCAAGTCATACCATATCGGCTATATCGGCCATTAGCCACATCAACCTTGATGAACTCAGGCTCTGTTTTTCAGCCGATACGATACCCTATTTTTCAGCCGATACGATACCTAGCCGATGCATAGTCCGACTCAAACTCCAACTCGATTCCACACCAAATCTGCTTCGATCTTCTTCCTTCTTCTCCAAATCTGATGCGAAACTCCGTTGTTAACAATTCCTCACCAAAAAGAATACCTTTTTGATTCCTATTCTAAGGTCAAATGTGGCATACTTGCATTCACATTTATTACTAAGTCAAAAATCTAGACTAAAGCAGACAACAAAACATGCTTAAGATCAAGATCGTGCAAAGTGTGTGGAATATATGGCAGAGATGGAATGAACATGATTCTCCTTTTGTCTAGCTCTTCCTCCCTTTTTGAAAGCATTTGAGTGAGAGTCTTTTTGACTAACTTTTTCCCTTTTGTTCAGAAGAGTATTTTGAGAGAGTTTATGCCCATATTTTTGTATGAGCACAAATTCCTTTTCTCTCTTTTCTGGATGATACAAAAGAGATGAAATGGAAAAAGTGGATGAAATGGATGCTAACTTCCAGTGTAAAAGTTTAGCATATGTGGGTGTATGATCTTAATCATAAAGTATGAGAAGCATCTACACAAGTCAAAAAATTTGACATAGTTCAATAGAAATACAAGTAACCAAAGTGTATATAGTTTCAGTAATGTATAATAATTTTTTGCTCTGGTAGGAATTTATTCAAATGAGGAACTTTCAAGGTTTATCATTTTGAAAAATAAAACATCCGGAAACGACATGCTAACACCCAAAACGAGGAAAACAGTAATAAAAACCAAATAAACAGTACTAAAAAGTAAACAAACATATAGATCATGATTTTAGATGAATTTAGAGAATTGAACGGCCTCATTCCGACTTCATATGAATTAGTTATGAATTTTACCAAATTAATTCCAATTAAAGCCTATTTAAAAGGATTAAATAAATTTATAGCACAATTTATAGATAATTTTAATATATAGACCTTTATTTTACACAACTTTTGCAACTTGAACCACATTAATCCGATTTACAATGAATTAGATATGAATTTTTTAATATTAATATGATTTTAGCCTTATACAGAAAAGAATTTACTATTTATGACACAATTAAGATTATTTTTGAAAGGGAAAGGGGCTTTATGATGTCATCGATAACATCATCACCGGTGGTGGCTCGGAACCTATGAATTATGATTGCCGGCGATCTGGGGCATGGGGGCACAAACCGTGGGCTCCGAAGGAAAGAGCACGACGAGGGGAGCACACCGAGGGGGGCGCGACGAGAAACGGCGAGGTCGAAGCGGTGGTGCGGCTGGGGTCGTCGACGACAGTGGCGTTCCGGCGAGGTACGGCAGTAACCGAGGGGTGGCCGGGCTTCTCCTCTGCGCTGCGATGCCGAGGATGACGACGGCGCAGAGCGGAGCCGACCGAGGCAGTGGCTATGGGTGGCTGGAGCAGCGTCTGGCGGCGGAGAGAGAAGGTGGCTGCGGGGAGGGGGTTTCCGGCGACGGCAGAAGAAGGGGGAGGTGGCAGCCGAAAAAGGAGAGGGTGGGGGCTCTATTTATAGCCAAAGGAGGAGGATATCTGCTTGGACCCTAGAGGATTTGGCGGCGGAAGAAGCTAGGGTTCAACGGAAAAACGGAGCTCGAAACTGCGTCGAATCCACGCGATATACAACGGTATTTGGTTTGATTGAGGGGAACGAAAGAGGAGATTGAGGGGAATCCATTCCCGCAACTAATTTTTAAAGAGGAGCAACGGGGAGGCCGGATTTGGTGGGGGTGGCGGCGGCACACGGGCTTGGGACGGCCGGCTGGAGCTGAAAGATAAACAGGTGAGAAAATAAGGAAAGTGATAGCAGCCGAGAAATTGACCAAGTTTAAAGCCTGAGAAATGATATTTGAATTGTTAAAAATACTTCCATTGCTCAAATAATTCCAAGAAAAATCTTGAACATACTCAGACACTCTAAGTATTTAGAAAAATTATAAATAGATCATTTAATAATTAATTCATTATTTAAATAGTTAGTGAAATGTTCTTTGTATAATTAGAATTAGTAATTGAGCTCTGAAAAATCCAAGACAAAACCAGAGAGTATAATTAATTACGGAGAATTTAATAAAATAAAATCTAGTCATGCTTTATATTTAGGAAATTTTATTTTCCACATTTAACTTCACTTGTAAATTAATGAACATTTAATGTAAATTCTATAAATACTTTATTAAATAATTTATATATTCTAAAACGAAAATTAGGATGTGACAAGAGACCAACAGATGATCGACACAGTGGACAGTGCTATGGCCTTACTGAAAGCAACAAGAGGAATTAAATATGCTTGTGAGCGCACACACGCGCACACATGCACGGCATACATATAGTTGAGACTAACAGATGGATCGACTATAGGTCGCCCCATATGGTCATCAATTTATTGGAGATAAAAATTAACAAAACATGGCCATAACTTGAAGCAAAACAAAATATGCTTATGAATGACATTCAGCCGGTAGCAATGCGAGCATGTTGTTTTAGGCTTGTCCTTGTTCCATCTTAGCAAGAACTCCCATTTCGTCCATCTTAGCAACAACTGTCAAATTAAAATATGAAAATCCCATTAGCGCATGAGTTAATTTTGTAGTGGAAGTAGAGTATAAGTTGTCTTCATGTTGCAGGATATATGCCTGAAGTTGTGAGATGGGAAGTGAAGTCAACAAAGTACATTGACGAAAATGCATGGAAGGCAACACATATGTATTTGTCCACGATATGCTACAAAGTTTATATGTACATATAACAAATGCATAGAATAGAGTGACTTTAGTGAATTTACCAGATTCGGTTAGAGTACATGGGAAACAACAAGTGTTCTTGCAGACTGTGTCGGAGCCACCAGCAGCAATACAACCATAACAGCATGCTTTTGCCCGGGCGGATATGCAGCAGTCGCACTGCGCCGCGTTAGCGGAGTCGACAGTGAGGCTCGAGATGACCAGGCACACGATCACCATCAAAGTGGTAGTCCTCTTTCCCTCCATTGCCTCCTGCTGTTGCTGCTACCTTCCTTGGTTACCTAGCTATGTTTCTTAGTTTTGTGTTGAGCGGTGATTCTTGAATGGAAAATGCTGTTGCTATTTATAGGCAGATGTGTTATGATATGTTATTTTTTCGGTGCAAATGGGTCGTCCTGGTATGGATAAGGTGCGAATGGCTACCTACTTGTATAGTATGCCTCCATTGCATGTATGTATACAGTTGATGGATGTACATGTTTGTTGCACAATCTCTGAACAAACTCTTCATATCTAGTCTTGCTTACAAGGTAATTTTACATTTGCACCGATGGGCAGAAGAGAAGATTTTCGGATACACTTGGCTCTTACCCGTCAAATGAAGGTTAAAAGCAATGAGTAACATTGTTTTAAGCGTACTATGGAGTATTCCTACATAAGATAACTTAGTTGTGTTTGTAGCGTACTATGGAGTAGCAGACGAGTTAGTACCATGGCTGGCTTGCATGCCATGTGAGTCTATGCTAGTTTAGTTAGTCTCCCAATGTGAGTTAGTGACTGAATAGATTTATAAATGGTATTTTTCTAGGTCTAGTTAGCTTGCCTATCCAGGTTGATGTATGTATATTATCGCACAAGCTCGGGAGTTTCTTGACAGTTCGGTATTGTACTTCTTACAAATACTACCTCCATTTCTACGAATAACACGCATGCACGTTTTTTACCGAAAGAATTGAGAAACAAATAATAAATCTTATATTTAGTAATTGGAGGCACCAATAAAGCTTCCACGTTAGTTAATTGAGGTCACATAATTTTTCCAGCCCGTGCAAGTGCATGGGTTGATAACTAGTAATACATAATTAGAATTGTTGTATTCGTATTGAAAAACACTTTGTAATGATGCTAATTTGCTATCAATTATCTTTGTAAATTTAAAATAATTCTCGGTCAAAGATAAATCTTAAAATACATACTCGCCATATTTATTGGAATGGATGGGGGGTATATTGGTGCCAATGAATCTTATACCGCTCGATGCCCTTGTTTAACTACAGCTGCAAGAAGCGTGTCGCACGGGTTCAAAAAAATAAAGCGTGTAGCTCGAGAGCCTTTATTTAATGTGTTAGTATCCTGCATGATGTCCAGTAGTACAAGATTATTATTGTCCATAAGATTGGATTGTTGGGCTGGAACCCTGCGGTTGTGGTTGGACATCATTGTCAGGTGGGTGTGGCCTGTGGGGGAAGCAGGCCTTTCTGGATAGGGATGGTGCAGTTGGCTCTGATGGGTTTCCTGGCCAGGACAGGCCTTTGGGTATGGGACTCTACTATCACTCATTGCTGCCGTTAATGCCTTTGTTTAGGAAAATGCTGTGCGTACGACTTTTCCTTAACGATCGTAGTACGATCAAACGCATACGGCGCAGACGGAAGGGGTCAAGCTAGGGCACATGCTAAAATCCAGGAGCTCATGCAACCTAGAAGCTGCCGATCTGTAAGAAAACTAGCCCAGTTAGCATACGAAAAATATACGGTGATTTTATTTGCTCGATTTAGTTTGGCCTGAGAAACATCTTCTTCGGCACACTAGTCTCTCCTTTTCATTACCCGTGTAATGTCTAAGACCAAGTAATGCTTGCATTTTTAACTGGATGAAACCTCGCACGTTATTTCGAGAGTTTATAGTATAATAATAGTAGAAATAACGTGGAATATAGCTAGATGACGTAAGCTTATAGAATTTATATTATTGGATTTGAAAAGGCTATAATCCAACTTAATGTAGTTTAGAGTAATTTAAATAGTATATAGATTGATAATTCAAAATTAAAAGTAAGATGATGTGGATTTTCATGAGTGAAGAAAATGAGTGAAAGAATTTGAATTATAGATTAACCATCTAAAGGCTAGAAACAATTAGGATGTGATATGGTTTAATAAGACAGGATAGAAAATATTAACTAAGTGGGGAGGAACTATGCAAATATAGGATATTGTAGAAAATGATGGAGAGATATATGTTGAAATATTATGTAAATTGTGTGGGATGCTGATTTAGCATGCTTGTATTTTAAAGCTTTAAATATAATAAAATATAGATGCTATAGTATGTTTGCATGAGATTTAAAATATAATAATTGCTAATGAATGATGATATATATGACATTGGTTTAAAATGCAGTGGGTTATACCTTTGTAGATAGTGTATAGATATGGATTTAATTTAAAATCTTGCTTCGCAAAATATGTCATCATTTTTAATTGACCAGTTTCAGTAATGGAGACGAATAGACTATTTTCTTTTAAGGCTAAAAAAACATGCTGAAAATTTTAAAAGCACAACACACTATTCAACACCGAATTATCTATCAAAATCATCTGCTTTCCAACCTTGGCATGGATGTAGAGTAAATTTCACTGCTTCTTCTTCCTGATTATATTTGTTCATTTCACTGTCGATCGATTTCTAACAACACATGATGACGCATCGATGGTTGGCTATGGGACACAGAGAGAACAGAAGTGCTTAATTATGGTCCCTGTGCATGCCGGTGCCGCTAATACGTATACGATGACAGGCAAGAAGACGTGATGAGCATGGGCTTTGGGTATGGGCTCGATGATGGAGAGGATCAGAGGAACTTATTTCTGTGTTGGGAGACCAGATCCTGCTGCCTCAACACAAAACTAAGAAACATAGCTAGGTAACCAAGGAAGGTAGCAGCAACAGCAGGAGGCAATGGACGGAAAGAGGACTACCACTTTGATGGTGATCGTGTGCCTGGTCATCTCGAGCCTCACTGTCGACTCCGCTAACGCGGCGCAGTGCGACTGCTGCATATCCGCCCGGGCAAAAGCATGCTGTTATGGTTGTATTGCTGCTGGTGGCTCCGACACAGTCTGCAAGAACACTTGTTGTTTCCCATGTACTCTAACCGAATCTGGTAAATTCACTAAAGTCACTCTATTCTATGCATTTGTTATATGTACATATAAACTTTGTAGCATATCGTGGACAAATACATATGTGTTGCCTTCCATGCATTTTCGTCAATGTACTTTGTTGACTTCACTTCCCATCTCACAACTTCAGGCATATATCCTGCAACATGAAGACAACTTATACTCTACTTCCACTACAAAATTAACTCACGTGCTAATGGGATTTTCATATTTTAATTTGACTGTTGTTGCTAAGATGGATGAAATGGGAGTTCTTGCTAAGATGGAACAAGGACAAGCCTAAAACAACATGCTCGCATTGCTACCGGCTGAATGTCATTCATAAGCATATTTTGTTTTGCTTCAAGTTATGGCCATGTTTTGTTAATTTTTATCTCCAATAAATTGATGACCATATGGGGCGACCTATAGTCGATCCATCTGTTGGTGTCAACTATATGTATGTCGTGCATGTGTGCACGTGTGTGCGCTCACAAGCATATTTAATTCCTCTTGTTGCTTTCAGTAAGGCCATAGCACTGTCCACTGTGTCGATCATCTGTTGGTCTCTTGTCACATCCTAATTTTCGTTTTAGAATATATAAATTATTTAATAAAGTATTTATAGAATTTACATTAAATGTTCATTAATTTACAAGTGAAGTTAAATGTGGAAAATAAAATTTCCTAAATATAAAGCATGACTAGATTTTATTTTATTAAATTCTCCGTAATTAATTATACTCGCTGGATTTTTCTTGGATTTTTCAGAGCTCAATTACTAATTCTAATTATACAAAGAACATTTCACTAACTATTTAAATAATGAATTAATTATTAAATGATCTATTTATAATTTTTCTAAATACTTAGAGTGTCTGAGTATGTTCAAGATTTTTCTTGGAATTATTTGAGCAATGGAAGTATTTTTAACAATTCAAATATCATTTCTCAGGCTTTAAACTTGGTCAATTTCTCGGCTGCTATCACTTTCCTTATTTTCTCAGGCTTGGGAGACTTATAGGCAGTACAGTGAGGAAAGACAACCTTACTCACAAGGACAAATAGTCGCAAAAGAAACTACGACAACACTAAGCATATCTTATTTCAGTTCACCAAACATACATTTCAATTCAGGCAGTATTATGGAGTACTAAGTCAACAAACAACAAACCATACTTCATTCTTCTCACACCCCGATTTTCATTCGGGATTAAAAATCATTAAATAATATATTTCTAGAAATTATATTAAAAGTTAAAGCAATTCTATGAAATTATATTAAATAATGCATCATGACCGGAAATATTTTAGTGAATTCTATGAAATTTTTCGTGAATTTTCGGAGCTCATATCTAATTTTAATATCACAAAGTTCATTCAATCAATTAAAATAAATTGAAAAACAAATAAAATCTTCTTCCTTATCCTTGGGCCGCTTTCAGCCCCAGTCTCCATCCCCTCCCCGCGGCCCGCATGCGCCCTATCTCTCTAGGGTCGCCTCCTTCCGCTCTCCTCTCGCCCCCTCCAAAAGATTCCCGGGTCCCGCTTCCCCCTGTCGCTCGCGGCGTTTGCTCCTCCCTTGCACGAAGTCTTCTTCATGTCCCTCCTCTCTCCCAAAGGCCACCGACAGGTGAGGCCCACAAGTCGGGCACTCCTTCAACCTCCCAGCCGGTCTCCCTCCATGCCGTGCGCTTGCAGCGGCCGCTCCTCACCAAATCCGACCGCTATGTTGCCCTCCCATTTCAAATTAGTTGCAGAAACGAAATCCTCTCAATCTCCTCTACTTTATCCCCAAGAATCCACATCAAATTCGTGCTCTATCCACAAATTTTGACTCGTTCTTATTGACGAACTCGGGATAAACCCTACTTTTTTCCTCACCAAATCCGCCGCATCCTATCCGATCTCTCCCTCTCGTGGCCTATAAAATCACTCCCTGTGCTCTTTTTCCCCAATTTCCTGAGCTCGCCGTGCCCCCAAACCACCATCTCCACGCTCGTCTTCTCTCTCCTCCGTCTCGCCTTCTCTCTCCCTCCGTCCTCGCCAACTCCAGCCTCGCATAGCCGCCACCATAGTCACCACCACGCCATCGTGCTGCGCCGCCGCCACCGTCGGCTTCACCGCTCCACGCCGCACACCGGTCACCACTCAACTCCCCGAAAAGCCGCTAAGCACCGGTTCCACCATGCTCCCGAGCCACCGCTGCCTCTACCAACTTCGGCGGCCGCGCATTGCAGTGTTCCGGGCACCATAGGCCTCGGGCCTTCCTCCCCGGCTTCGCGATCCCGAATGGTACCCGGCATCCCATCATCCAAGCACCTCGTCACCGGAGTTGCTCCCCGCCGTGCGAGCTAAGGCTCCTCCCTCATCACCGGCCTCCGGCGCCTTTTCATCGCCTTGCCATTCCTCTCCCTTTGCTAACCGGTCCATCTCCTTCCCTAGGTCCTTCGGCCGCCGTCCGCGTGCTTAGCGCCCGCAGAGACGTCGTCGAACCGCCGTCGTCATCCTCACCCTGCGTTGTGCGCCGCCGCCGCCACCGCATCTCTCCTCCCTCCGCCCGGCTGCTGTGTTGGTATTTCTTAGCGTCAAGGGATAAAAAATTAAAAAAAAAAAAAAAGAAAGGACCTGTTTAAGTTTTAAGATATACTGTTTGTTAACATTAATGATAAGAATAATAGATAAGATGATTTGAATGTAGATAAGAATTTATGTATAATATGGTAAAATAGAATGTTGTATGAAAATGCAATTGATAAATGATCAATTTTATTATTTGTGTAAAAGATCTGAAACAAGTAGTGTTGTTAGTAGTAAATAATTAAGTATTGTATTTGTATTAAAATTATTCAAAAAAAAGTATATCGAGATGTATGAGTATAAGTTGAAATGATAAAAATTTTTGAAAATAATATGTAATTGATAAGTGTTTGTGTTGTAACGATGAGATGAAAGAGTTAAAAGATATAAATAAGATGCGATGTTATGAAGGTAGTTGATTTTAAAATGTATTGATAATATGAATGTAATT